>CM068833.1:41416357-41491357 GCA_028554795.2 Sinohyriopsis cumingii
ATAAAAGTGTATGACTGATAGATAAACTGTAAGCACTGATACAAGCCCCGCTGTTTCAAACTGATTCATCAACGGTAAACATTATGTTCATCTAAATAGTGTCAAATACACATACACCTTCAGTTCTAAAGCCTTTGCAGTTCAATGGCTTGTTGCTATCTCTCAACAAGAAGCAAATCTTGAATTGTTTTCTTCATTTCACGTGATGGCAATCATATCTCCCGCCATGTGACATACTCAAATCGACATGTGATGTCCAAAACACATAATTGTGTTCCTTCTTGATTTTATTCAGAACAATCTAAATGTTCCTTTTATTCTACAGTACTGATTCTTAAAGCTTTTTTAAGAGGCTTATTTTTTCCTATCGCTATTAACATGCATTGGAACATGGATATCATTTTTTTAAAATTAAATATGATAAATACTAGTGTATAAGACCTGCATACTGAACAGGTATAAACACTAAAAAGTGCATGACCCGTGTATTAGCTGACCTATAACCCCGAAACATCTCAAGATGCATGAGATAAGTTCTAAATCCATTTATTTTGGCAAACTTATATTTAAAAAAAACAAAACAACATGTATACTTATCTCAAGGTTGCCGTGCACACTTATTTAAAAGAAATGGTATAAACTTGTTTGGAAAGTAACTTATTTAATTTTGTTTTCGTAATGTTTCTGCCTAATTTAGAGATGTGTATAATTTAATCGAACAATGAAAAGAATTTAGCAATTGCGAGTTGCTTAACACTACACTGACTCGATTATTGTTTGTTTATGCATTATTGCATTGGACATTTTATATCAGTGCACCGGTAAATACGTTTTTACTTTGCTTTCAAAAATGTAAATACCTAACTCATTAAAATGTAATCCCAGTAGGCCAACATGATGATGTGATGTGATGTGATTTTGATTTTTAACGTAGCTTTAACAATTTTTCAGTCACATCGCTACGATGTCTGCAGTGTGGCAGTTTATAGTTGTGTCTAGCATTGGGGTATCATGAAAGCTTACCATAATATGAAAATAGGGCACATCCTGAAGGAAAATAGGGCATGTCACAGGGAGAAATGTTGAGTCTTTTTGAGAATTTCACGCATATTAGACCAGGAAGATCCATCAATATTTAATGAAAACAAGGCTTTAAAAAAAGATATAAAACAAATGCACGTAAAAGCAAATATTGAATTACCAGATTACAGTATTGAACATAAATTATCAAATACTAGCAGCTGTGTTAATTTCTAGGAATGAAACACTGTAAGAAAACGTGAGGGGGTCATTATCCTACGTAGTTCATTTTTTGCTGGTGATTTCAATTTGTGGTTCGGGGCAACAACCAAAACCACGAAAATTGGTCCCCCATGAAAACCGATGATACTACAGTATGCAGATTTTACTGCAACAATTATATTTCCATAGTTTTTCCTTTTATTATTTAAATCAGTATTTTAAGGATCGTTGTCGTTAGACTTACAGCAAAATCAGAAGGGTTGATAGATCTGGGCAACTATTAGTACTATTTTTATAAGTCTTTGATATGACTTGGCCAGTGTTCAAACCTGTGACCTCTGGAATATGAGGCAGATACTCCATGAACCTCATCTGTTCCATTCCTTTCAAACTAAACAAGTTATTGGTGACATCTCAGGAATAACTGTGGCAAGTTTCATGTTCCTGTCTTTAGCATAACCTAAGTTGCTATGAAATTCTGAGAGAGTGGCAAGGGTGAGGTGAAATTGTTTACATTTCCATCCTTGTATTAAAATTTTTTTAGCTTGAATTTGTCTAATGAACATCGTCTTTATCAGTAAATAAAATCGAGAAACAAATTTGACCAGGCTAGACAATACCTGCTTCTGAAAGCAATGAATGAATTACCAGAAATATAAATATAAAAGATGTTAACAGCTCCTTGTATTTTACAATTTATCTCTGAAGTCCAGGAAGGGAAAATGACCAAGCAGAGCTAGCAGTATTTAGAAAGTTACACATCTATAGTAAGGCCAAGATGTATACTCTGGACAATATTTATTACACACACCAATCACACAACAAAATAAAGGCAAATAAAAGTTCTTTGTACAATACCAAATTTATACAAGTTCTTTTTAAATATCAGTATAAACAGTGATGAAAACTGAGGAAATTCTTTTTCTTTATAAATCTGACCCTATGCAAAGTTCAAAACTGTAGAGCACCACCAATAGTTGGTTTCACTCCAGTAATTATTAAGGGAGTTAATTGGTCTCATCAATATCAAGCTACCTGCAATATTTGGTTTGAAATCCGATAATAATTAAGGGAGTTAATTGGACACATCAGTATCAAGCCAGCTGCAATCTTTGGTTTGAAATCCATTAGTAATTAAGGGAGTTAATTGGACACATCAGTCTTAAGCCATCTGCAATATTTGTTTGAAATCCAGTAATAATTAAGAAAGCTAATTGAATTGATCAGTATCAAGCTATCTGTAATTAACTGAACACATCAATGCCATCCTGCAAATAAAAAATGGTTAAACTCTAATAATAATTTATCAAGTTAATTGGGCTTGTCAGTATCAACTGTCTATACTATTTGATCACAATCCAATAATAATCAAGGGAGATAATTGGGCTAATATGAATCAAGCAGTCTGTAATATTTTGTCAAAATCCATTAATAATCAAGGGAATTAATGAGATTTTTCAGTGTGAAGCTGTCTGTCTGATGACCAGTGGTAATCATTCTGCTAAATGATGCAGAATAACAAAAGTGTCATGTGGACACGGTTATTCTGTGTCAATGAAATTGGGATGACTTCATCTGTATCCAGTACCATACAAAATTCAGCTGGAATCATCCAAGATCTCATCATTATCCAGTAGCATACCTAACTGAGCCGATATCTGACACTAATCAGGGGAGTTATTATGCAATGAAATCATACAAAGCATATACATTATCATTAGCATAACAAATTCAGTGGAAATCATCCAATGCCTCATCATTATCCATTAGCATAACAAATTCAGTGGAAATCATCCAATGCCTCATCATTATCCATTAGCATAACAAATTCAGCAGAAATCATCCAATGCCTCATCATTATCCATTAGCATAACAAATTCAGTGGAAATCATCCAGTGCCTCATCATTATCCATTAACATACCAAATTTTGTGGAACTCGGACAACAATCATGGGGTTATTCATTCTATAGAAAATAAAGTGGGTGAGTTTGAAAATTAGAGGCAATAACTTTACTTAAATACTGACAATCAAATTCCATAAGAATCTCATCACTACCACCATGTAAACAAAACTTGGTTTAAAGTAATCAAGGGAGTTTATTACACAACTATAAGGACTTAAAAAGTAACTCTGTGTGTGTGTGTGTGTGTGTGTGTGTGATTTGGATTTTTAATATTTAAAAAAATGTTCAGTCATATCGCTACGATGTCTGCCGTGTGACAGTTTTAAGTGATGTCTAGCACTGGGGCATCATGAAACAGACATGTAGCATGATGTCCCACCCAGTCACATTATCCTGAAACCAGGCCGACCAGTCCTAACACTAACCTCTAAATGCTGAGCGCCAAGCAAGGCAGCTACTAGTACCATTTTTAGAAGTCTTTGGTATGACTCATCCAGGATCAAACCTCCCGCATCTCCTTTCTTAAAGAACAGAAAAAGAGTGAAAGCCGGACAAGCTTAGCAAAATGCAACAAATAATTTATCTGCATAAAATATAATGTGAAACTTTATGAAGAAACTACTGTAATGTGAATTAAATCCCAAATAGTTCTAAAATTTATATCACAAATCTAAAAGGATGGATTATTCCCAATTAATTCCAGTGCTGTAACGAATGAATTCCAATCTTGAATGTGCTGAAGTACCAATAGCCTGGAATAGTGATGATGTACTAACAGTCTTGAACACAGTGATATAATCCAAACTGCCTCTAAATAAATTCACAAAAACCCCCAAAAAGTTATTTAGTTTGAATGTATTACTGAGCACTTTGTAATTTCAATGAATAATTTAAATAAATAGATCCTGCCATATATTAACTGAAATGAAACTAAGGGACTGATTCCACTTCAGATGTTTAGATAGGAATAAATGAATTGTATGTAAATAACATTCATTTAAAAATCTAAGACACAATAAGTAGTCAAGGATATTCTGAAATGATGTGCTAAGAGCATCATGATATTTCCACCTTGCAGCTAAACTTATTTTCTTTTACCAAAACTTATGGATTAACACTCGTACATCAGTTGATAATGTTTTGAAAGCAAGCAAATCTAGCATCAATGCAATAATACATGCTGGGTTCGAATTAAACACTAAACTCAGCAATACTTGTCAAGTTTATAACACACCCTTTCACAACGCATTATATAGAGAGTTATAGAAGTTTAATGTGACACACAAAACTGGTACAATAATCAGTGGCCCAAAAGTCCAAGAGGCCTTTCTTCCTTACACAAGACTGGTAAAATAATTATTTATCCAAAGTGACTTTCTTTTAACTTCAAGTAAAGAATGTTGCCAGTCTTTCTTTCTTAAACAAGACTGGCACAATAATTATTTACCCAAAGGGACTTTCTTTTTTACCTAAAGTAGAGAATGTTGCCTGTCTCATGCTGAAACCTAAGAAACAGCTCAAGTTGTTCTGTGGTCTTGATCGGAACAGCTCCTCCCTGATTCAGTTCCTCAACTAGACTGTGTGGAATGACCTAACAAGAAAAAATTAATAAAAATAGTTTTGCCATGGCTAAAGTTTGTCATTAGAGAAATTCCCCATGTGATTTTATTATCTTTTGCAAGACAGGATGACTCTGTTTTTCATGATGACTTATTATCGTTAGTTTTAATTACATTCAACACATTTTATTTGTCTCTATCTCACTCTGTCTGTCTGTCTCTCTTTCTCTCTCTCTCTCTCTGTGACATTATCACAAATAACATAAGAACTGTAATGATGATAACACACACAATTATAACAAGAGGCCCAACATGGTCTTAGACTACTCACGTGGCTGAATCTGCTCAACAGCCAATTACATGATGTTAAAAAAAATATGACTAAAATTTAAACAATTAAATTTTAAGAAATCATTTAGTGAAAACCTTATCATCATAGAACCATCCAAATGGAGAAGCGATAACAAGGTTTTCTAGATGGCTGCTAAAGCAGTCATATTGAACATCACGTCAGCACTTCTTATATTTAGAACCAACTAAACATCATATGTTACTTAATGAAAACCTCATGTTGATAGAACCATCCATGTAGGATATCCTGCTTGCTTATCATGGACACAAACAGTAGACGTCATATACTTAAATTTGGTAGAAAGATTACAGTATTTGGTAGAATATGATTTTGCATTTATTGTACCTTGATGCCAGAGGCTTTAAGCTTCATGAGTGCTTCTTCCAAGGGAAGCCAATTAGCAGGTAATTCCTCTCCCCAATATGACTGCCCAGAAGCCAGTTGGAAAATCTGTTTTTTCAAGGTCTCTAGCTGTGGGTCAAGCTGGGAATTGTCAATAGCAAGAAAACTCACAAGGTGTTGTAAGCTTGGCTTATCCTTCAAAATGCGGCAAATCTGCTGAAAATACTTGTTGACAACTTCTTGACGCTTATCCTAAAAGAGAAAGAATGTATAATATGGAAAACAACACCTGCTGATATAGTAAATGACATGTCAAGGTTGCAAGATACATGAAATGAATTGGATTTGAGGCTGGGATATGAATATACCATTGGTATTGACAATATCGTTTTCTGAGGTTTAACAAACAAGTCCTTTGAAGAGAATACTCCTCCAACTTAAAATCAAAAACTAACAAAATATGGATTACAATCAATACAATACCCCTCTGTGTGTAGAAAACATGATACTTGGCATATGGATTACAATACCGCTCTGTATGTAGAAAACATGCTACTTGGCATAATGGATTACAAGACCCCTCTGTGTGTAGAAAGCATGCTACTTATGTATGGATTACAATACCCCTCTGTGTGTAAAGAGCAAGCTACTTGGCATATGGATTACAATACCCCTCTGTGTGTAGAAAACATGCTACTTGGCATAACGGATTACAAGACCCCTCTGTGTGTAGAAAGCATGCTACTTGGCATAATGGATTACAATACCCCTCTGTGTGCAGAAAACATGCTACTTGTGTAAGGATTACAATACCCCTCTGTGTGTAGAAAACATGATACTTGGCATATGGATTACAGTACCCCTCTGTGTGTAAAAAGCATGCTACTTGTGTATGGATTACAATACCCCTCTGTGTGAGAAAACATGATACTTGGCATATGGATTACAGTACCCCTCTGTGTGTAGAAAGCAAGCTACTTGGCATATGGATTACAATACCCCTCTGTGTGTAGAAAGCATGCTACTTGGCATAATGGATTACAATACCCCTCTGTGTGCAGAAAATATGCTACTTGTGTAAGGATTACAATACCCCTCTGTGTGAGAAAACATGATACTTGGCATATGGATTACAGTACCCCTCTGTGTGTAAAAAGCATGCTACTTGTGTATGGATTGCAATACCCCTCTGTGTGTAAAAAGCATGCTACTTGTGTATGGATTACAATACCCCTCTGTGTGCAGAAAACATGCTACTTGTGTATGGATTACAATACCCCTCTGTGTGTAAAAAGCACGCTACTTGTGTATGGATTACAATACCCCTCTGTGTGCAGAAAACATGTTACTTGTGTATGGATTACAATACCCCTCTGTGTGCAGAAAACATGCTACTTGTGTATGGATTACAATACCCCTCTGTGTAGAAAGCATGCTAATTGGCATGATCAGAAGCAGTAACATCAATGTTCAAGGGAGTTGGCACTAATCCCTGTATTATAGGAGATCACTTAGTAAAGCCACATGGTTGAGCAGGTAAATTGGCTTTCTAAGCTAAAACGTTTTAGTTTAGGGGTGAAGGATGATCTGTGAAGTAGTTGTTGTTCTACTAAAGTATTTAAAGAAACATTCTCAAAACAGGTCTGAAGGAAGGTTTAATTAACAAGTTATATTGATTGTTGTAAATAACTTTTATAATTTTTGCTAACCAAAAGTCCAGTTCTAAATCTATCTATAATCTCATTGCAAAAAAGTCTGAATGTCTTTGTCATTTTGTATCCCTTTTCCAAGTGAAGAATAATGAATTTTGACAGCGCAATTTGATATTGTAGATTCAATCAAGCTTATTTCAATATTTAATCCTTGTACGGTTTGGCTCAGTAGTTTCTGAGAAAATCTGACAGACAGATGGATAGTTACACATTGGATACAAACATGGAGAACCACAAAAGTAATATGCCATCCTCCCTCCCATGGGATCGAACAAACATGATTACATAATTGCTAGCAACTGTATTTCCAAACTGTCTTGTATATCCATTTTAAATGCTGTTGTTGCTGTTATCTTGGATTCAGTGCCATATCCCGAAGCAAGAAAGGTAATGCAAGGCAGCCAGTATAATTGGTGGATGAGAAACAGCCCAACCCATTGCTAAGTTACTGGCAGCTTTCTCACATACTGATCCCAAGACTAGAGCTTACTTCCACAGGTCCCGAGTGGCCGAGTGATGTAAAGCGCTCTCCATTATGGATCACTGCCAACTCACCTCCCATCTGCGTGGGTTCGAGTCTCGGATTCAGCTAATATGGGTATCGGAGAAAACTTGCCAGTAGCTTCGCATGGGACAGTGGTTCTTTCCTGGGTTTTCCCGGGTTCTTCCTCCACCATTAATACTTGCCGCCATGTATAGCCTATTATGTGCTGAAATATTGCGTTAAACCTGCAACAACAAAGCTTACTTCCAAGGTTACAGAAAAGGAGAAAAATGTGACACAGTCATTTATTTGACAATTTGTGGATGTGAGTGGTGTATTTATTTGTCTTTTACAGGCATCATGTCAAGCAATTGTGATAATGTATCCAAACACTAAGTATGCTACTGCATACTGACCTCTACAGCCAACACATCAAGCCATGGTGACAATGTATACAAAAACTAAGTGTGCTACTGCATACTGACCTCTACAGGCTACACACCAAGCCATGATGACAAAGTATGTAACCTAAGGATTATGTTGCTTGTTAAATAGCTCAATGTACCTGTTGTATTTTATCCACATGTGTACCAACAAGAATCACAGGTGGAGTCACTGGGATGCCAACATCTAAGGATGACACTGGGGTACTAGCTCCATGGGATGTCAGTCGAGTGTCAGCAGCTGGGGGTGTCACTGCATTATCAGATTTAGAATCTGCACCAGTTACAGAGGACTGTGCACAGCAATGTACTGAATTGAGCCAAACCTCAACCAGGTCTGAAAGTGAGCAGAGACAAATTTAATTATATTTTACATTCCTCTACTCTGCAAGTATGACTCCAAGTCACACAATAACATTAGAAAGGATCAGGGATCTTTCTTTCTTTAGTAGCATTTCAGTTAATAGTGGATTCACATCAAAGGCTTTGTTGTCTGAATGCATTATATTAAACTTAATCTGATTTAACTACTTCTTCAATATTTAATGATACACTCTGCTTGTCAATTATGTAAGCTTGAATTGTACAAAATGAAGTGGATAACTAATTTGAAACCAAATCTTTCTCAGGTTATGATGCTTTGATCTGATCTCTGGTCTTGAAACAATTAGCAATTTTTCGTTACCGGTACATATAATAATCATTCAATATATATATATAATACTGAATAATGTAAGCTACAATCTTACTATCAGTTAACTGGAATGGATTAACATTTTCTTGAACTTGACACAGACTGTTTTTTATGTTTCCTAGAAATGGATTAACATTATCATATGAAATGGAAATTACCTTGGACTTTACACAGTTTTATTCCTTCTACATCAAAGAAGCATTCATCATCTTTCACAAAATCTGTGATGTGCTGACTAAGATCTGTGACCAAAAGGTATATAGCACGACATGTGAGAAAGGTTTGGTGTGTAGTGTAGAATACATATTGGCCTGCAAAGTCCCACATGGCCAATGCTGCATATTCTACTAATCTCTTCTCCAGCTTGTCTACCTTCTCAACAACCAACTGAAGGAATTCCATTGTTGCATCAGCTTTACTGTTTACATGTCTTTCACCCTCCTCAATGTTAGCACCACTTGAATCCTTAGCTGGGGGACTCTGATCCACCTTGATTGAAGATGATTCTTCCGATTGATGCTTGGTATTATCAGCTTCTTGCTCCAAGTATGACTCTGAAATGCTGGATGATATATCATCATCATCACTGTCACTATAATGGACTGGACCACACAAATCTTCAATTGTCTCCCTTTGATAGATAACCTCTGTTTGACCTCTCTGCTCATTACTGACTTCAGGCCTTTCAGTTTGATGGGTCAGGAGCTTCACGAGACGTTGATCTCGAAACAACTGTTCTGAATCTTTCAGAAAAACAGAAAGATAATTGTTCTAAATCCAAATACAGAGATGAATAGCGAGCCTAAACTAGTACTTGCTTACATTGTCTCTACATATCATATGATACTGTGCCAAGAAAACATTAACTACAAATATTTGATCAAAGTACTTCATGATACTGTGCCAAGAAAACATTAACTACAAATATTTGAACAAAGTACTTCCCGATACTGTGCCACGAAAACATTAACTACAAATATTTGATCAAAGTACTTCATGATACTGCACAACATAGCCTCTTATTCACTAAGGTTGTTTAAAAGTTTTGATACATCTTTACATTACATAATTTTACTAAGATTTTATTTTAAAATTATTTATTTTCAAATGCTGAAAAATTACTTATTACTTTTTAGATATTTTGAAATGTTAATTTATATAAGGTATGCAAACGAGAGTATGGTATGATAATAAAAATAGTTTTAATAGGTTTGAGAGGCAGTTAAAATCTTCAATAAATGTATTTACAGTATGTACTTTTACTGATTGTGTTCTTAAACACTAATTACATATTTATGTTTCAAGTCGGTAGGACTAGTTCGAATGGTGTCAGGATAATATGGCCAAGTGAAAGATGATGCTACATGTCCACAGCATGATACCCCCGTACTAGGCATAGCTATAAACAGTCATACTGCAGACATGGTAGCTAAATGACTGAAATGTTTTTAAAGCTACGTAAAAAATCCAATACACACACACACACTGTTGGTATGTTTCCATTACCAAATGATAAGTTGCAGAGGAAAGGGTTAATTGTCAATCAGCTTTAAAAGAGTTTCCACAAAGGTACCAGATACATGGTATGACATACATTTACTGGACTTGTGTTGCACAGCATATACCAGATACAGGGTATGCCATCAGTTTACCGGAATTGTGTTGCATAGCATATACCAGATACAGGGTATGCCATAAGTTTACTGGAATTGTGTTGCATAGCATATAGCAGATACCAGGTATGACATAAGTTTACTGGACTTGTGTTGCACAGCATATACCAGATACAGGGTATGCCAATAAGTTTACCGGAATTGTGTTGTGCAGCATATACCAAATACAGTGTATGCCATAAGTTTACTGGACTTGTATTGCACAGCATATACCAGATAACAGGTATGACATAAGTTTACTGGACTTGTGTTGCACAGCATATACCAGATACAGGGTATGCTATACGTTTACTGGACTTGTGTTGCACAGCATATATACCAGATGCAGGGTATGCCATAAGTTTACTGAATTTGTGTTGTACAGCATATACCAGATACAGGGTATGCCATATATTTACTGGACTTGTGTTGCACAGCATATTGCCAGATACAGGGTATGACAAAATTTGCTGGACTTGTGTTGCACAGCATATACCAGATACAGGGTATGACATAAGCTTTCTGGACTTGTGTAACTGTTGTCCTTCCCACCATGTGGCATACTCAAATCAACACATGATTTTCCACTAAATGTAACTTTTGTCCTTCCCACCCTGTGGCATACTCATATCAACACATGATGTCCACTAAATATAACTGTTGTCCTTCCCACCATGTGGCATACTCAAATCAACACATGATGTCCACTAAATGTAAATTTTTTCCTTCCCACCCTGTGGCATACTAAAAGCAACATACATTGTCCACTAAATGTAATTGTTGTCCTTCCCACCCTGTGGCATACACATATCAACACATAATGTCCACTAAATGTAAAATGGTCCTTCCCACCAAGTGGCAAAAACCAAATCAACACATAATGTCCACTAAATGTAACTTTTGTCCTCCCTACTATTTCCCCCATGAATCTGAATATTATCTTGCTATTTTCTGTATTACTAAATCATTTGTGATATTTATAGTCTCTTTTGATCCTGACTGCTCTTTTCATGGACGCCGTTTAAAACAGACAATTGCTTCATCGTTCAGCTGTTCTGTATCACAACATATGTGCAGTTTAAGGCGTCTGAGGTACTATGGTACAGTTAGTCTGGTTTGCTGACCAATTTCACTGATCAAATACAAAACCAAGATCCAACTAAACATGACCATCACTTTTGCTTTTATTCCACAAGTTTCCTTCCATAAGACTTCAGGTCAAATCTTAAGCATTACCAGGTAAGAGTCTTCTGTTGAGAACCCAATGTTGACATAACTTTCAATTAAGTTAGAATAGCATAATGATTTTATAAATGCCTGACACAATGGCCATATTGACACGGTGGCCATACTGACATGGTAGCCATATTGACACAGCCTGACCCAGTGGCCATACTGACACTGCCTGACCCGGTGGCCATACTGACACAGTAGCCATATTGATACAGCCTGACCAGGTGGCTATATTGACACGGCCTGACCTGGTGGCCATACTGACATGGTAGCCATATTGATACAGCCTGACCTGGTGGCCATATTGACATGGCCTGACCCGGTGGCCATATTCACATGGCCTGACCTGGTGGCTATACTGACATGGTAGCCATATTGAATATCAGAGCAGCACAGTTTTTACTGAAGTATAACACAGACACCATAGTACATCTTTAGACAAAAGCCCCATGCTGATATGACTTTCGCTCAGCAATAGAAGCAATAATGAGATTTTATTTATTAAATAAGGCTGCAGTGGTGTCCCCATTGAATATCAGATGGCATGAGGAGAACACTTGTTTTCTGTTGAAATATTACACAATTTATAACCCTCTTCATCATCCCGATGTAGCTACATTATCTAGATTACAAGTTATACCCCTGTTTATCATCCCAATGTAGTTACAGTATATAGATTACAGGGTATACCGCTATTTATCATCCCAATGTAGCTACAGTATCTAGATTATAGGTTATACCGCTATTTATCATCCCAATGTAGCTACGGTATCTAGATTACAATTTTTATCCCTGTTTATCATCCCAATGTAGCTACAGTATCTAGATTACAAATTATACCCCTATTTATCATCCCAATGTAGCTACAGTATCTAGATTACAACTTATACTCGTTTATCATCCCAATGTAGTTACATTATCTAGATTACAATGTATACCCCTGTTTATCATCCCAATGTAGCTACATTATCTAGATTACAACTTATACCCCTATTTATCATCCCACTGTAGCTACAGTATCTATGTTACAATGTATACCCCTGTTTATCATCCCAATATAGTTACAGTATCTATATTACAATTTTTATTCCTGTTTATCATTCCAATGTAGTATCTAGATTACAATTTATACCTCTGTTAACATACACATAGCAAATTAATTTGCTATTAGAAATTTTTGGTTGTGGTAGTGGACACAATGATTTTCTGTTTTACAATGGAAATTTTATTTTCTTATATCTCAAGATTATTTTTCTCAAAGTAATTGGTAAATAATGCCTCTACTTTGCTATAAATCAGCGCAAGATATTATTCTAGCTATTGATATAAATGATTGTTTTATTAAAAAGGTGTCAGGCCCCTCTCCGAGAACAATAAATTGTTGGTCAATAATATAATTGCACACTAAGGTTGTAAGTATTGCTGTATATACAGAAATACCAACATAGAAAATTGGTGTGGTACCCCACACTATACATTGACTGCAACATTGGGGATGAATCAAAGTTCAAAGCTAACGCAGGACACGAAATGACCTCAGTCAAAACCCAAGGTTTATTTGCACATTATAAGAGATTTGTATAGCATTTCTCATGTCCTTTTGGACAGGTAGATTAACACATGTCCAGTCTTTTTTTGTAAACATTGATATTGGTACATTAGGAAGAATTATGCATTAGTACTCATGTACCTCTGGACAAACCGAATCATAAAACGCATCTGTTTTTTCTTTATAAAGATTTGGAATTTGTACATTACAGGAAGATTTAAGAATAAAAACCATGCACTTTCTAATGCAAGATTCAAACAACTCCTGTCTTTTTAGAACTTGGTGATTTCTACATCACAGGAGGAATTATGCATCAGTACACTTTGGACAGAATAAACATACAACTCCTGTAATTTCTTTGTCAAACATGGCAATTTTTACACTATATAAATTATTTGTCATCATTAATCGTGCACTTCTGGATAGGCAGTATCAGAAAACTTCTGTCTTATCTTGTAAAACAAGGCGAAGGCGATTTGTAAAAGGGGATTTATGAATCACTACACATGGGCCTTGACAAGCAGAATTATAAAATTCCCATCGGTTCTTTATAAAATTTAGGAATTGTGTATCATTAGACATGCACTTTGGACATGCATAATTATAAAACTCCTGTCTTTCTGTGCAAAGCTAATGTTTTGTACACTGGGGCATTATTACTGATACACTTATGCACAGGCAGAATCATTAAACTCCGGTATTTTGTTTATAAATCTCAGGGATAATGATGGCCTACCTTCATGCTGTGCTATCCATTCCCCAGTGTCCAGAGCGATTTTGCAACAGTGTTTATATACATCGATTCCCTCTGTACTTGTTCTTTTGGACAAATCAACCTGCTGTCCAAGGAGGCGCTTTGTTAGTGTTGTCTTTCCGACCCCATACTGACCAACCACCATCACTCGGATGTTATAAACCTTCTCCTTTCCATCTTGCAGAGCTTCTTTGTATAGCTGACGAGATTTATCATCCATGCGAAGGATTTCCACAGGAATGAGAGAGCCTGAAATCAAATTATTTCAAAAACTTATGTAAGACAAGTTTTGCAAAAAATATCTAACAAAGATACAAACATACGTTTAAAAGAAAAGTATCACATGTGTGCCGATTTATATTTTGCCAAACATTTAAAAATTAAAACACATGAAAACAAAAGGTTCAAATTCATTAAATAATTATTTTTATAATCTTGTAATGATGTTATGTATATTTAATTTGTGTTGTGTGTTGACTTTTCTCCTTGATTATATGTTATGTATATCTCTATTGTGTGAGTGACCTTGGTCAGTAATTGAATTCATAGCCTTCCTAACTAATAGTATGTCATTTTGTAAACAACAGTTACATAGTTAATACATCTCTATGGTCTTAAATTATATATTAAGATCATTAATACTAGATGTAAACATGTTTACATTCATCGTTGTTCTGGACATTAGTTTTTCACTTGAGTTTGTTGTCAACTTTGAGAATGTTCTAGAAATGAACTGTTGACCCTCATCCTTGTCCTAGTATTGTTATAGGTTTTTATATAAGATTATTATAGAAGCAAAGATAAGTAATCAATCCTATTTTAAGATCAATATTAAGAGGATGAGTAAGTTTTAGTTAATATTTGAGAAAAGTTAGTTTATTAAATTATTCACTAGAATTACAAAAGTGCTCAATAGTTTTGGAGCAAATCACTTTTTGGGGAAAACGGAACCGTTATAATGATATTTAGGATAGTATTAGTGTGATACATCAAAATTGTCAGATCATAAGCACATTCATGGTTATTGACACATACACGCATTTAGAACTAGAGTTCATTTGGAATGCAACTGGAGTCAATTCTAAACTCAATGCATTTGAATCTGGGAAAGAACTTTTAGGACTCCTTGGGATTTAATTTACATTACTGCAAGTTCTTTTGAAATGTTCTTTTTGTGTTCTAGGAACAAGTAATTACAAAAATCTTAGAATTTCTTAAAATGGGGAGCTATAATCAAATGTGCATACTCCAAATTTATTAGGGTATATACTGTCACTTTGCAACAAATTTTGCTTTTTTCATTGATAGTTTATCTAAACTGGCATTAGACATCACTTATGAATTTTTGCCTGCATATGGTGATAAACTAACAATTCTACACTCTTTTCCTTCTGCTGTTTAATTGTAATATGCACACCAACACTGATTATACATAGGTCAGCCTGTTGTTGTAGGGTTTAACACCCTTTTTCAGAACAGGATAGGCTACACATGGTGGCCAGTATTATGTGGAGGAAGAACCTGGTAAAATCCCAGAAAGAACCACCAACCCACGTGAAGCTACTAGCTTTCTCACATACCCACACTAGCCAAATTGGAGACTCAAGCCCACATAGACAGAGGTGAGATGACAGTGATCCATAATGGTGAGTGCTTTAGACCACTCGGGGCTCCTGGTTTTCCTGCTATAAATAATTATCACAATTTCAAGCATTATTTTATATTAAACTACATCTACATAATTTATAATTAACAGTGGTTTTGCAATTCAGTAGCATGCTACAAGTGGATTCGCAAATTAACAGGGTAAAATTATTGCAATTCAAGAAGTAACCCTACTTTTTAGTTTTTGTTTAGATTCTTATTTTTTCAGTTCATCTTAACAGCAAAATAAAAAATTGATACTGCACAGTGTACTTTTAAATGTGCGACTTTGAACTAAGTTTGCAAGAGTTCTAATGCATCACTGCTTTCCAAGTGCACAATGTCAAAACACTTTTGCACCATTGTTTGAGATTTGCACACTTACACGCTGTTATAGCATTTTTGCAACATTTGTTTGAGCAGTGTGGATTGTCAAATGAGGATGAAGGGCTTTCAACTTTCAATTAATAACTTGGCGACTTCAGAAGAAAAAATGAAAATAATGCCAAAATTCATGTTAAAACCAAGAAGAAAGATGATTCTTCATTAGCAAATCTGCATGTATCTAATGTGTGTGGTATCCAAGCAACATAGGATATTATTCTGTATGTGTGCTGTGAGGCAGGAGTGAGGCTGTTGTGATACTGGAGTTAGACTGATGTGATGAAGGAGTTAGACTGTTGTGATGAAGGAGTTAGACTGTTGTGATGCAGGAGTCAGACTGCTGTGATGAAGGAGTTAGACAATTATAAGGCAATAGTCAGGCAAGACTGTTGTGATGCGGGAGCCAAACTTGTGATGCAAGAATCAGACTGTTGTAACGATTCAGCCTGTGCTGTAATGAGTCAGACTTGTGATGAAGGAGTCAGGTTGTTGTGATTGAATGAGATTGCTGTGAAATGAGAGTAAAGCTGCTGTTATGCAGGAGTCAGACTTATGTGATGAAGGAATCAGGCTGTTTTGATCCAGAAGTCAGACTGGTGTGATGCAAGGGTCAGACTGATGTGATGAAGGAATCAAACTCTTGTGATAAAGGAATCAGACCAGTGTGATCCAGAAGTCAGACTGTTGTTATACTGGGGTCAGACTGCAAATGGTTGTGATGCAGGGTTCAGACTGCTGTATTGAGGAATCATACTCCTGTGATGCTGGAGTCAGATTATTATGATAAAAGAATCAGACTGCACACTGCTCTGATGCAGATATCATACTTATGCAGGAATGAGATTGGTGTGATGAAGGAGTCACATTGCTGTGATAAATAGAGTCAGATGGCAGATTGCCATGATACAGGAGTCAGACTGAGGTGATGTAGACTGCTGTAATGAGTGACTATGCTGTAATGATTCAGACTGTTGTGATGTATGAGTCAGGTTGTTGTGATGGAGTGAGATTGCTGTGAGGTGAGAGTCAAGCTGATGTTATGCAGGAGTCAGAATTATGTGATGAAGGAATCAGACTTATGTGATGCAGGAGACAGACTGTTGTAATGATTGAATTAGACTGACGTGATGCAGTAGTCAGACTGTTGTAATGATTTAATTAGACTGCTGTGATGCAGGAGTCAGACTGTTGTAATGATTTAATTAGACTGCTGTGATGCAGGAGTCAGACTGTTGTAAAGACTGAATTAGACTGTTGTGATGCAGGAATCAGACTGCTGTAATGATTGAATTAGACTGCTGTGATGCAGGAGTCAGACTGTTGTAATGATTGAATTAGACTGATGTGATGCAGGAGTCAGACTGTTGTAATGATTGAATTAGACTGCTGTGATGCAGGAGTCAGACTGTTGTAATGATCGAATTAGACTGCTGTGATGCAGGAGTCAGACTGTTGTAATGACTGAGACTGCTGTGATGCAGGAGTCAGACTGTTGTAATGATTGAATTAGACTGATGTGATGCAGGAGTTAGACTGTTGTAATGATTGAATTAGACTAATGTGATGCAGGAATCAGACTGTTGTAATGATTGAATCAGACTGCTGTGATGCAGGAGTTATACTGTTGTAATGATTGAATTAGACTGCTGTGATGCAGGAGTCAGACTGATGTGATGGAGGAGTCAGACTGTTGTAATAATTGAATTAGACTGCTGTGATGTAGGAGTGAGACTACTGTGATGCAGGAGTCAGACTGTTGTAATGATTGAATTAGCCTGCTGTGATGCAGGAGTCAGACTGTTGTAATGATTGAATTAGACTGCTGTGATGCAGGAGTCAGACTACTGTGATGCAGGAGTTAGACTGTTGTAATGATTGAATTAGACTGCTGTGATGCTGGAGTGAGGCTGTTGTAATGATTGAATTAGACTGCTGTGTTGAAGGAGTGAGACTGCTGTGATGCAGGAGTCATACTGTTGTAATGATTGAATTAGACTGCTGTGATGCAGGAGTCAGATTGTTGTAATAATTGAATTAGACTGATGTAATGCTGGAATCAGACTCTTGTAATGATTTAATTAGACTGCTGTGATGCAGGTGTCAGAATGTTGTAATGACTGAGACTGCTGTGATGCAGGAGTCAGACTGTTGTAATGATTGAATTAGACTGCTGTGATGCAGGAGTCAGACTGTTGTAATAATTGAATTAGACTGATGTAATGCAGGAATCAGACTCTTGTAATGATGTAATTAGACTGATGTGATACAGGAGTCAGACTGTTGTAATGATTGAATTAGACTGCTGTGATGCAGGAGTCAGACTGTTGTAATGATTGAATTAGAATGCTGTGATGCTGTAGTCAGACTGTTGTAACGATTGAATTAGACTGCAGTGATGCAGGAGTCAGACTGTTGTAATAATTTAATTAGACTTCTGTGATGCAGGAATCCGATGCTCTGATGCAAAACGCAAAATGTTCTACTTGACAATATGGTTTCCCTCACAAATCTAAACTTGACCACATAATTGTCCTTTTAACTCCATATCCTTATAATTATACTATATATATGCAATACATTTATGTCATACTGGAACAGGGTGCCTCATCTAAAAAAAAGAATTGGAATAAATTTTTTAAAATAAAAAACAAGGAAAAGTATAACTATTCAGATCCAAGCTACAGATCCAATACAGGAAAAAATGGAACACTTGGTAGATATGCCCAACACATGGCCATACATTTTTTCCAGTGATCCTGTCAGACCTGCTTTTCAAATGACCTCTATTGCAACACATCTTGAGGCAGACAAATTCTCTGTGGTTGATTCTTGCCTTGTGCCAGTAGATACATACTTGAATAAGCTCTTAGCATCTAGAACATATAGTAACCCGATAATACTGATGCAAAGATTTAGCTATGTAGAACAAATTGTTGATCCACAAGGATCAGGCCTAAGCCTAGCAGTCAGCATATTGCCAACTAAATTTGCAGATTTCCAGAGATATTTTACAACACTAGCCACTCACTGTGGCTCAACTTCCTCTTGTATTGGTGCTATTTCTTAAAAATCATTTCAGATGTTTTAAGGATTAAAAAGCACATTATCTTCAATTACAGGAACAAATAAGAAATTCAAAGGTCCAGTGGACTATTGTTGCTTACATATTACCAGTCTGCAGCTAAACAGAATCAGTCCAGGACCTCAGACCAGTGTAAGGTTCAGGTCCTGTGGGAGATGAAATCCTCCTGCCCAGACATAGATTCCCTTTAAGATTTTGGACATTTAAGTCAACAATTTACCTCTACTTTAGGGAATAACTACAGATGATTTTCTGAAGATTTAATATTTTCTTCCTTACAGTTTCTATCAATAATCATCAACCCTATGCTCTTCACTGGTGCACACTCCAATCAAAATCAAATTTCCCTCATCCATTCAAATCTTAAAACAACCACATACTTTGAAATATGAACAACCCAAATGTGTAAATTCCTAAATGATTGATGCTTAAGTATTTTATGAATGGTTACATTGCCACTTTAATTTTTTCTACTGTTCTATAAGGCAGCCACAGCTGTGGGGTAGTTAATATGTCATACACACAACCAACGAATGTAGTAGCTGTGCCGTAAAGCACCAGATAAAATGAAATATAATAGTCTATATCTACTGGTCTTATGTAAGAAACATAATTCTATACATCAGTATATATTGCCTAATGTACCTACTATAGGAATACCTCACAATACTCAATTTATTACTACACTTGTTACAATGCATGCAGTTACCGTTACCTTGGTTGTCAACAACAGAATCCACTGGGACCTGTACAACTGGAGGCACCTCTCTCTCTACGCTTGACTGCCACTGATCTACCTAGATAACAAAAGAGAGATCAATTAGCTGACATGCAATTACAAAGAACCATTAATAACATTGCTACATTATGGTGTATAGTCATGCCTTGGCCAATCTCTCCATTTGCACTATGCCCTAATCCAATGGGCAATAACATTGGCCAAGCTGGTAGATGACACTTTAGCTTGAGACAGAAACCAGGAGCCAAGGCATACAATAGGAGACAGCAGGCCAACCCTACTCTTGTCTTGTATTGTCTCTAAGGAAACTATGCAAGTTCCCATCGTATTGCCGAGTGCAGATGGAACAGAAAATCTAGACAAAATTATGCTCAGAGAAACTCCTCTGCCTATGGTAAACTGTCTCATCTGCACTGTCAAAAAGGCTTGAGACAGCTCTGGGTGAAAACAGCTGTCAACTTTGACCTAGCCTCCTCTTCCATCACCTAATCTGACTGGTGGAAAGGAGTCAGAAACCCTAATGGAACGGACCACTGCCACTGGTTCCTCTGAGAACTCAACTGAGTCCACTATGATGGTGTTGAAATCATTGTCCTTTATCCTCACTAAAGGCAAGAGGGGTTCCATTGCCCCTGTCTAAATTTGGTTGTTCTCAACTTGAAGATGCTCATTGGGGTCATGGGACTAACCTAATGAGTGAGGCTCCTAGGCTAGTAGTATAACTGATCCCTTAATTGATCATCTATGCAGCAAGTTGTTCCAACTTCCTTCTTTCTGACTCCAGCCAGAGCTGACAAAGCAGGTATGTAGCCTAGTGCCACATCTACTTAACCTTGAAACTAAGTGTTACCTCTAGGGGCTTAAAAATTGTGTAAAACAAGAAAAAAAACAAGCATTCAAGTTTTCCAAATGTAAAAATTTCAATAAAACACAAAATCAAATAAAGGCCAAGAATAATAATAACGTACAGCATGTGAATCCTTGGATTGTAATTCTAATTTTACTTGAATTATCAATTTCTCACTAATCTGAAATCTGTTCCAAGGTATTCCAATACTAGAATGCTTATGTGTTGCCATGACAGCACAACAAAATTTAACACAATTATTGTTTTTCCTTCAATGAAATCTTGTAATAAAGAATATTACTTAATACTGGACAGTTTCACTTAAGTGAAATGTAATTTACTAAATATTCAACTCCTTCAATATAATCACATAATCCCACAGTACTGATTGTTTAAACAATGGCTGGCATTGATCACAATTAGCAGTTTAGAAAAGTCTTTGTTGTGACCAGTGTCCTCTCATCCATGACATCTGAAGGTTTTAGAAATCAAAGATAGATATCCTCTGATCAAAGAGAAAGAAGCTGGCCAGTTGTGGAATGTGAGCCGATAGGGTTGCAACATTTCAGTGACACCTGGTCGTGAAATCTCTTCACTTTTCCTTAAATGCATTTTGAGTGTATGGTCGTCTATATTACAAGATCATCTCCATAACTGCATTGTCAACTTCTTTCTATTCACTGCATGTAGGAAAATAGCCATTCACGAAAGCATTCTTGTTATGGATATGGATGGGAGATCAGTGAATTCATCTGTTTGGGCAACATTAAGATCACTAAGACTTGTTTGTGTATATCTATCACCAGTTATCCATGATTTGTCACCTAAAGTAACTCTCAGCTGAGTGCTAGAGGTGATGGCCCATGCAATCAGGTCTGGGAACAGCTAGAGCATTGATGGCCCATGCAGTCAGGTCTGGAAACAGCTAGAGCATTGATGGCCCATGGAATCAGGTCTGGTAACAGCAAGAAACAGGTGGGCAGTTTAGTTTTCCACCTTGTTGCAAATAAATCCACCATCAGTCATCCTAGACCACACTGTGAAGCAGTTGGCCTCATTTAAATACATCTGCTTTCCACAGACTGTATAATTAGTTTTAAATCTTAAAGGTTAACTATCTCAACATTAAAGTCTGTAAGAAGCTGAGTTATAGTCCCTTATCCCTACCAACTCTGAACATTAATCCAAGCAGTCACATTCTGTTTCATAGCCATTACTCCAAGCAGTCACATTCTGTTCCATAGCCATTGATCCAAGCAGTCACATTCTGTTCCATAGCCATTAATCCAAGCAGTCACATTCTGTTCCATAGCCATTAACCCAAGCAGTCACGTTCTGATTCATAGCCATTGATCCAAGCAGTCACATTCTCTTTCATAGCCATTAATCCAAGCAGTCACATTCTGTTTCATAGCCATTGATCCAAGCAGTCACATTCTGTTTCATAGCCATTAATACAAGCAGTCACATTCTGTTCCATAGCCATTAATCCAAGCAGTCACATTCTGTTTCATAGAAATTGATCCAAGCAGTCACTTTCTGTTCCACAGCCATTGATCCAAGCAGTCACATTCTGTTTCATAGCCATTAATCCAAGCAGTCACATTCTGTTTCATAGCCATTGATCCAAGCAGTCACATTCTGTTTCATAGCCATTAATACAAGCCGTCACATTCTGTTCCATAGCCATTAATCCAAGCAGTCACATTCTGTTTCATAGAAATTGATCCAAGCAGTCACTTTCTGTTCCATAGCCATTGATCCAAGCAGTCATATTCTGTTTCATAGAAATTGATCCAAGCAGTCACTTTCTGTTTCATAGCCATTAATCCAAGCAGTCACATTTTGTTTCATAGCCATTAATCCAAGCAGTCACTTTCTGTTTCATAGCCATTAATCCAAGCAGTCACATTCTGTTCCATTGCCATTAATCCAAGCAGTCACATTCTGTTTCATAGAAATTGATCCAAGCAGTCACTTTCTGTTCCATAGCCATTGATCCAAGCAGTCATATTCTGTTCCATAGCCATTAATCCAAGCAGTCACATTATGTTTCATAGCCGTTAATCCAAGCAGTCACATTCTGTTTCATAGAAATTGATCCAAGCAGTCACTTTCTGTTTCATAGCCATTAATCCAAGCAGTCACATTATGTTTCATAGCCATTCATCCAAGCAGTCACTTTCTGTTTCATAGCCATTAGTACAAGCAGTCACATTCTGTTTCATAGCCATTAATCCAAGCAGTCACATTCTGTTTCATAGCCATTAAACCAAGCAGTCACATTCTGTTCCATAGCCATTAATACAAGCAGTCACATTCTGTTCCATAGCCATTAATCCAAGCAGTCAAATTCTGTTCCATATCCATTAATCCAAGCAGTCACATTATGTTTCATAACCATTAATCCAAGCAGTCACTTTCTGTTTCATAGCCATTAATCCAGGCAGTCACTTTCTGTTTCATAGCCATTAATACAAGCAGTGAGTCACATTCTGTTTTATAGCCATTAATACCATGTTGTCACATTCTGTTTCATAGCCATTAATACAAGCAGTCACATTCTGTTCCATAGCCATTAACCCAAGCAGTCACATTCTGTTCCATAGCCATTAATACAAGCAGTCACATTCTGTTTCATAGAAATTGATCCAAGCAGTCACTTTCTGTTTCATAGCCATTAATCCAAGCAGTCAAATTCTCTTCCATAGCCATTAAGCCAAGCAGTCACATTCTGTTTCATAGCCATTAATACAAGCAGTCACTTTATGTTTCATAGCCATGAATCCAAGCAGTCGCATTCTGTTATATAGCCATTAATCCAAGCAGTCACTTTCTGTTTTATAGCCATTAATACAAGCAGTTACATTCTGTTTTATAGCCATTAATACCATCTTGTCACATTCTGTTTCATAGCCATTAATAGAAGCAGTCACATTATGTTCCATAGCCATTGATCCAAGCAGTCACATTCTGTTTCATGGCCATTAATACCATGTTGTTATATGTTTTATGAATTGAAGCATTACAAAGAGCAATACAACAACATGACCAAATAAAAGGAATTAAGATACCTAACATGAATACAGAATGTAAAACTTTTCAACACGCGGATGATTGCTCTAATATATTAACTACCAAATCATCATTTTTTCATCATATCAACCAATATACTAATTTTAGAAAAGCCTCTGGCTCACAAATTAATGCAAATAAAACAGAAATCCTACTAATTGACAATTGGAAAAATAATTCATATGGATTAACCAATGAACAAGGACTATATATTTACTGGTTTAGAAAATCACTTACTAATAAAATTGATATCCAAAAAAAATAAAACTCTAAAAATATCAGTTACCCCCCCCACACAAATGTACATGCAAAATAACCTTGACAATTAAAAAATTTCAATCAAAAAAAGATTTATGGCAAACTGCTGATAAAAAGATGATAGAAAAACAAATAATAGACACAACTAAATACAAACCCATTCATGCTGAAATCAATGTGATGTGTGTGATGTGATTTTGATTTTTAACGTAGCTTTAACAATTTTTCAGTCATATCGCTACGATGTCTGCAATGTGGTAGTTTATAGTGATGTCTAGCACTGGGGCATCATGCCGCAGACATGTAGCATGATGTCCCACCCAGTCACATTATCCTGACACCAGGCCGACCAGTCCTAACACTAACCTCTTAATGCTGAACGCCAAGTGAGGCAGCTGTTAGTACCATTTTTTTAAGTCTCTGGTATGACTCGGCCGGGGATCGAACCCACGACCTCCCGCATCCGAGGCGGACGCTCTAACCACTAGGCCACCAAAGTAACAAATGTAGCTTGGCCAAGTATATGGAAACATTGCAAGGGGATTAAAGAGCCCAACAAACAAGCAAACATGTATCTTTATTTACACAATGTGTGGTGGACAGATGAAGAAGCCTACAATAGAAACATGATACCCCACTTATGCAAATGCTTTCTTTGCAAAACTGCAATTGACAGTAAAAAGCACATAATACTAGATTGTATTACCTCACCAACCAAAGACAAAAATTAATAAATAAAATTATTAGAAAACAAGGTAATTTCAATCCACTTAAGCTACCCTACACCAACCAAATTAATCACAAACAATTATACAATTATACATCAAAACAATAAACTTTTTATGTATGGCAATAAATGAGAGAAGGAATAAAAAAGGTTACTAAAACCCTATTAAAAAACACATCAAAACAGTCTGGATAGCCTAAAGGCTAGTTCAAAAACACCAGACTTACACCATTCACTAGGAAATTTAATTACAGAAAAACACATTAGAACAGTCTGGATAGCCTAAATGCTACTTTAAAAACACAAGACCTGCAATCCCTTTCTAGCTGCAAGCTAGAATACAGTTGTAGAACTAGGTGGCAATCATTAGATGACATCACTTGTAACACATACTTCTTTCTTCAAGAAAAAGAGGATAAATACACCTGCAGATTTTTGGAATCCGCTGCTGTAGCCTCTCTTTAATGCATGAATTACACATGTATTACAGAAATTTAAATCAACAACCTTAAAAGAAAAAATCTGACAATTCTTAAAAAAAAAAAAATTACAGCGGGGTGTGGTTATGGGAATGTCAAAAGTGACACCTGAACAGGTCCCATACTGACCTCTCCATTAATAACCAAAAAGAAAACAACAAATACGGCTGAACTTTAGAATTTATTTCAAAATTTTTAACTGTAAAATATGAAGTCTTGCATACTTCAAATGACTTAAATGTTATAATTCATATGAAAAAAGAAAAATCACGACACGCCCGCACTGGAGATGTCAACCGTGACACCTAAACAGGACTCTAGCTGCGGGCACCCCGTGATTTAATCCTAGATACACAGACATCAGTAGCTCATTATAAACCAAATTGTACAAAATTAGAATATAGTGGCAGAGTAAAATAGTAGGGATGTCATAACCTGACACCTTAAAAGGACCCACATTGACACCTCCACTAACAACTCAAAAGAATAGCAAACATGACCTGATTATATAAATCACATAATATTTTAACCTTACACTTTTAAGAAAAAAATATCTTTGGCTATTAAGAATACAAAACAAAAACTGTTAATGTTGAGAAAATATGATGGAGATTTCAAGCAGAGAGTTTCAAATAAAGATTCTGTTCTTGGACTTTCCACCATAATATAAACATTCAAAATTTCAACTCAAAATATTAAAGTCACTGAATATGTCTTTGAATTGAAGACAATAGTCTGTTGTAAAACCACCTGCACCGCTGTGCATTCAGATGCACACCATCTAGGTTCATGTAAACACCATGGAATCCATCCGTCCTACAGAATAATGGGTCATCCCTCATGGATGGAACCAAGGCAATAATGCTCCAAATAAAACAAACTGGACATCACGATCCAGAAACTGTCTACTCAATTGCAATAACTGATTACCACTATGTTGGGCTCAAGGGCCCCTATGTCATTTTCACCAGTTTGATAAAAACATTATCTGGCAATGGATCCAAAGCTGTTGTCCATGAAATAAAGTTCACCACTCTTGCCCCCTAGTGTCCATCCATGGTAACCCCCTTTTCTAGGCTAAGGAATAATTTATTATATAAACGCACAACTTACACTCACCAAACAGAAAAACTGCTTTTAGACATTTATTCTTCTTGGGAAGTTTTAGATAGGATGTAAACAACCCTTAGATTTGACCTAGCTATGCTGTCCAAAAAATAATGCATGCATACATTACACAAACAAAAGAAAGAAAAACACATGCTCGAACAAAATGACTCTAGAAAAGTCACTTTTAAATTATTATAGGAAGATGGAAGGAAACTATTCCAGGACCGTAATTAGCCTTTGGAATAATAGTACAACCCTAAATCCGAAGCAACAATGGTAGAAATCAGGCCCACTGTCAGCACGGACAAAGGGAAGAAAGTGTTTGCTTCTTCTTGGGATAAATAAAAAACTCTAAGAATCTGATGGATAAAAAAGAAATCAACCCTGCACAATTTTATATCACATTACTTTTTTAAACAATAACACCTACAGACCTCTAAGGGAGACGGGAAACCCACTCCAAAACACACTTTTAGAGATTAACAGGGTGTCACTTCAAAGTTCTAACCAGTACCGGTATGCTCGGATGGAGCTTAGAAGTGTCAACAGAGCAAGGATAAAACTCAATCCAAATGTTGTCACATGAAATAAAAAGAGGGCTTTGCCTTTACAAGTCAAAGGATTAAAGTCAAACATTCTCAGGAAGCTGTGGAACTCTACTTGGCACTAATCAAGTTCATGTTTTGAATTTGTGACTCAATCAAAAGTGAACTTGAAAATAGAGTTCTGCCTTTACAAACCATTAGCTTATCAAGCCAGGTGCTCTGGCAGAAAACTTGGGAAATATCACTTAGTAATTCAATCTAACATATGGAAAACGAAAAATACAAAACTTGTATCAAACAGTGTTCATAAAGCAAATCACAAATATTCAGATGAATACAGCTTGCTAGCATCTGAATGAAAATAGAAGCAATATTTGGTTTATGATTTTTGTTCAGGAAAAACAATAACCCAACATAAATGTTTCATTTTCTTCCATCATGAGAATATGCATTGCTATGATATATCCAGGAATCCTGTTTGATATCTTAATGCTTAAAATTGTTACTATGACAACATTACAAATATTGAGTGGGTGGAAATCTGTACATGGTCCATGATAAGGAGTACTTACAGCTCCCTGTTCTTTGACAGCTGACGTCTTCTCAGTAACAGGCTGTTTTCTTTCATCACTCACCAGAACTTCAGGAACTCTGTGCTTTCCTACACAAAAACAGAACAAACTGTCAGCTTCATTGATAGGGACAATTTAAATGGAGATATTAAAATATGAATAAACAAGTCTGCAGTCAAATTAATTTGTGAAAGCCTGAGAATAAGAAATTTCTTGTTACAGACATCCTTTAACTGGATGAATCTCAAAGACGCTTTTTGTATATGCACATATAAATATTTAAATTATGTTCTGAACAGAATATCAAATCAAAATTTCCTCATACACATAATAATTGTGAAGTACCACAGGGCTCTAACCTTGGACCTTTGTTATTCATTATATTTATCAATGATTTACCTCTTAAGATTGGAATTTCAATTTCTTCCACTGACCTCTATGCAAATGATACTACACTGTCTGGGATGGGTAAAACCAAAATGATACTTCAAAATAAGTAACAAAATGCTCTCAACAGACTTCAAGTATGGTGCAAGGAAAACAGTATGATAATAAATACAGAAAAAAAACGAAAGCTTTACTAGTTACAACACAACAAAAATGAGCAAGGCTAGAGAGGGACAAACTCCAGGTTCTATTTGACAATGTGAGCCTTAATATGACCTCTCAAGATAGAATTCTTGGTGTATTCATAGATAACAATCTTACTTGGTCTATTCACATGTTTCAAAAAAGGTTAATTCTTATCTTTGGCTACTGTGGAAAATAAAAAAAAGCATAACATTCCTCTTCAGTATAATGCCATCTTTTATGAAATTTATATTCAACCATATCTGGACTACTGTAATGTAATTTGCGGTAATACCTCTAATTCAAACATAACAACACTCTTATGACTCCAAAAGAGGGCTTGCCATTTAATTCTAGATCAACGTATAGACAATGTTCAGGATGCAGTGAATAATATAAAGGTAACTTTAACAATACATTAAAAAATATTTCTTGGAAAGGCCAAATTGATGTATAAAGTATCTAGAAAAGCAATTCCTGTCTATCTAAGCAATATCTTTTACGAAAGTGATGCTGGTGGTAATCCAAATTTAAGGTCCGTAAGAAGTGAAAATTATATTATACCATAACCAAAGAAGGAATTGTTTAAAACAAGTGTTCAATATACTGGTCCACTGGTATGGAACAACATTTCCAGTGACATAAGGCAGGCTCCTATCATTTCTTCTTTTCCTAATCAACGTCTTAAATGGATAAAATCTTTAGAAAATTGAACAATTCTGGTACAAAAATACTGCCTGCTTTTCTGTAATTTTACATCATTTTCATAGTTGAATTGTTCAATGCAGGATAGTAGTATGTTTACACAGATCTCTGTGCATGTGTTCCAAGCTGGATAATTTGAATTTTAAAATTGACTAATTATTTAGTGTCAAGCCATATTTTTCACATCATGTATGTGCTGTGTATACTGTACATAATTATTAATGTGTTTGTATGGGAAAATATAAATTTGTTTTGTCAGATGGATATAATGCACTTCCAAGGTCATGCAATATTTACATCTGAAAACCTTGTTCATATTTACCCATAAAAATGCAGTAACCTATACATATTGTATAGAATTTCCAGAATAATTTTGTTAATTGCAAAGTCAGTCATGTGATTGGAGCATTCTAATAATTATGTCCATCTGTACATCAACAAATCGCTTTATGTGGCTTAATCAATTTTGGGAGGTTCTTTAAAACAAATTCTACATTTCTTTTATATCAATCAAAACTTGAAAGTGATTTTCAGTTTTCTCTATCATGTATATGCTTATTTTGACTAAGTCTGAAATTGGGCAACACACAGGTATATAATTATCCCCTCCATACCAAGGACACTAAGATCAGGAACATGTAAATATACCAGTATATATATATATATATATATATATATATATATATATATATATATATATATATATATATATATAATGATAATAATAATAATAATGAGGACTTTGTATAGCGCCTAATTTTTTAGAAGCTCTAAGCACTTTATAACTTTAGACAACACCTATAAGATAAGAAACATAATAATATTATTACAAAAACAAACAACATGAAATAAGAACAATATTAAAAAAATAAAAAACATGCTGAGAATATTTCAGGTAGGAAACATTATTAGGTCTTTAAGTTTGCTCTTGCTATCGAAATAAGTGAGTTTTGAGAGCTCTCTTGAATGTGATGACTGTGTCTTTGTGTCTAAGTTCAGTGGGCAATTCATTCCACATTCCTGGGCCCTGGTAAGCAAAAGAATGCTGTCCATATAACTTTGTTTTCATGCCTGGAATAATGAGTATACGATTGTCAGAAGAGGAGCGTAAGTATCTTGCTGGTGTGTACACATGAGTGACGTCAGATAGGTATGTTGGACTAGACTCCGACAGTGAAATGTAGCACAGAGAACAAATTTTGCATGTTATATATATATATATATATATATATATATATATATATATATATATATATATATATATATATGCACATGACACTAGTATCAAGCGATATGATATGCATATGAATACCTCTTGAATGCACATGATATTAGCATCGGGCAACTGGGTAGGCACATAAACACCCCCCTCTCTACATCTACCATGATGATAGGACAACAGAATATAAATATGCTCTGCCAGCACAGGACACTAGGACTGGGCAACAGGTAGGCATATAAACACTCCCTCACCTACATGCATGACACTAGGATGATATATATATATATATATATATATATATATATATATATATATATGCTCTGTCTGCACATGACACAAACACTGAGCAACAGGTTAGGCATATAAACACCCCCTCTCCTATAAGTTAATCTGACTGGGCGTGATGCTGGACATGAAAGCTATACACATGCTACTGATGGACATCACAATAATGCTGATATTCAATTACAGACCGAAATACAGTATAATTGCAATTAATTACTTAATTATACCAATTACATTGTATTTGAACCCAAGTCTGATACATGTACGTCACTTGCATATATACCTGGAACAAAAGTGCAACATAGAGTCTGGGCTAATGGATATTTATTGGATATCAGTGTATGTGCATTTTGCTGTGTGGGAACATGTTAAACATGATGAACATAAGATGCAGTGACTGACAATAAAAAAAGATAACTGTAATTTTTGTATTGTCAATTTCATTCGCTGTATATCTATGTAATCTGTTCCAGATTTACCCCACTCCTGGAACCACACTGGTGGCAGAGTGGTCTAATGCTCTCACCTTTATAGATGACTCTCACATGTGCATGAATTGGTCTCAGCTCGGCCAATTTAGGTGTATGAAAAAGCTTGTTGGTAGCATACCAGGTTATTCCTCCACCAAATATACTGGCCAGCAAGTATATACTATCATTACTGAAAAATAGTGTTAAAACCCACAAACCAAACCAATCATGTCTTCCTCTAACCTGAACCCCCAGCTCCTGTACTAGGTTTCCTGGCTAATGGCTTATATGGAACAGATACCACTCAACATGCAGTTATGTTACAAAGCAGGTTAGCAGGGTGATTAAAAGCCGAAGGGTGCATAAGAAAGCAAAAAGCAAGCGTGTTGTAAATTGCATATAATTAGCATGGTGTTTATTTTTGATGCAGAAGTGGTTAAGAAAATGAATCTGATGCAAACAAAACCCAATTTATAGTATAAATTGTGAGATCTGCTAACTACGTGTACAATGATATATTTAACATAAAACACATGCTTATCTTTTAATAAAGCAAAATGAACACATGTTTTAAATATTAACAAGTGTATCATATTGGCAGACAAAAATCAAGTCACACTCTTTAGGAAAGTATATACAGAAAGATTGTGCAGCATTTCTTTCCAAAAAGTTTGTCCCAACCATGCAAAGCAAAATAATTTCCAACGGTTGAGTGATAGATAACATATAATTCTCTGCAAAAAGTAAATTGTGAAGTTTACTACAAGAGCAAATGTGCTTCAGTTGCTTACACCAGTCTAGATTTGTATCAACAAAATAACTTGCTAAAATGTCAGGTTAGCCAAACCAAAATGGCAAGCTTATTTTTAAGATAGCGGCAAGCATGCAATACAACTGTACTGCAAACTCAGACTTGAAACTGCAGCAAGCTTGCAGAAGCTTAATTTGTTCATTTTAACCTTGCACAATCTTACTAATTACAACCTTGCACAATCTTACTAATTACAAGCTTGCATAATCTTACTAATTACAACCTTATGCAAGCTTGCAAACAAAGCTGGCCTATCTAGATGCATCAGAAGAACTGATACGGCATCAATTGAATTATTCTATAGATGGTCACATACATCCATTTTCTAACTCTTGATGTCCAAAAAGTATCAGTAATATCCCATATTAAAAAGAAAATGTTAATATATGGTGTACATTAATTAGCATGAGATCTTTCTGTCACAATGAAAGAAAGAATACAGTCACCAAATCATTTAATAATATTTAATCAGAAAAATAACGTGAATGGGATGTGTGGGGAAACTCTCCATATTTTTGTTTTGTATGGCTTTTTAAATGTCTTTACTAATTCACTTCCGTATAGAAATCCATTTGGGGGGAAGGATAGTGTCAAACGGTTAGGTTCTCTCTCTCTCTCTCATCTGTCAAAATCATCTCTCTCTCATCTGTCAAAATCATACACTATTAGCTGAAGAACAAGAATGTTAGCCATTTGAATTACACTGAATCACCTCTTCTAAACAAAATCCTCTCAGTATAAAATTATGCATCATCCTCTACTTCTGGTATGATTCAGGTATCATCCATTGAAAATGATTACAGCCACATTGTACTATGTAACCTGGAAAAATATTGACTATTTACCTCCTTGGCAAAAGACATTTCATTTTTAGTTCAACATTCAAAAATCACTTAACATGACATCTGTGTTATTCAAGATCGTCATTTAAGGAGATCATAAGTTTTAGCTTTGCCATCCATTTTGAAATGGTTGAGACAAATGTCAAATTAATGTCTGGTACTTTCGAGGCTTAAACACACAAAATGCATTGAAACTTGATACTGTAAGGCATTTTGAAATATAATAACTGCCATCTTCTTTGGGAATGAAAGAAATTAGATGTACAATGGTTCAATCTGATATGTGAGGAATAAAAAGATCACAAGAATAATGTAAATATGATTAACAAGCATGTGTAATGTTATAATCTCGTGACCCTATTGTCGATAAGTGACAGCACTGCACTGATTACGGTACTGCAGTTTGGCAAGCACAGCAGTAAATAATAATAATCTTTATAGTCGTCATCTCAAGAATTGTTAAAGATACATTATAAAGTCATTATTGGATGCATTTAAATTGTAAAAGTAAAACCACACTTCCGCCACACCGCCGCATAGCATAATTAGCATGAGATCGTAAATGCAAAATACAACACTCTTTAAGTTTACTCACCAACATGATAACTCCATTATTTCAAATTATTTTTGGTTCTAGAATCGGTTGCTGCATATATATTGGTTCTGCTTACAATGAATTTCCCAAATTAATGAGCTACAATTAAGACGGTTCAGTCTTGAAAATTCTACCTAATTTAAACACAAGGCTACCATGGTCATTTTGTATTTCCTGTGCCTCAAATATTTTGTGTACATATCTGCAAATTCGTAAACCAGTCTCCTGACTAAAAGAAGGGAAGTAACTGCCATTAGGCCTCGGTACTGAATCAAGTCTCTGTCACGGAAAAATCGCATTAAGTCTTGCATGCCTTTTATTACCTGAATTCTTTCTACAAAAAAAAATCAAAATTCACAAAGATCAATTCTTTATTGAATGCTGACAGAATGGGATGGATCTATACACAACTGTATGTATTTTAATTTTTATGTAGTATCTAAATAACTGACAAAATTATTTTTTTTCTTTTGGCAGCAGACTCTCATTAAAACAGCTATAGATCCATTCTTTCAAAAACTTAAGTAATCATTACAAAACTACAGAAAAACTAGTTGATGGTGCATACATTGTCGGTATAAGGCATTTACAAGCACAAGAAAATTTTGTACGGGATGGGCTATTCACAAATTCCATATGGATTATTCACAAATTCCATATGGAATTTTAATTTTATTCCTTATGGACAACCTACATATCTCACGAACTAATTTGCATATTCCATGAGATTTTCCATACGGAGTACGTAAGGAATCCATAACATTTCCATATAGATACACTGAAATCCATAAGAGTGCTTCAGCAACAGAATAAAAATGTCCAAATGGATATTTCTGTAAAAGTACGTGTGGATTCCGTATCCAATCCATGTGGAAAGTTTCATTCGGGTTCCCACATCTGTTGCACTTCTGTGGTGGATACAGCCTTTCCACCATTATTTTGTTAAAAATCGAAACAAAAAGATGGCTGCCTATATTTTCTGTAGCTTTGTCTTCTCAAACTCAAGTATTCTTATCCCATTTAGAACTGGGCCTAATGGGTGGGTGCCCATTCTGGCTTTGGTCACCTTTATGTTAAATTTTCTATCAAATTTCTCCACTATAGCTTCAGAGGTATTTATAGAGGTTTATCTGATAAATGTAGCTCGTTGGTCTGTTTTTATTTTATTTTTCTTAATGCTGGTGACAGTTTCTTGATGTTTACTGTCTCTCTTCCAATGATTTATTCTCTGAATGGCTGGTTCCCTTTAGGTTTTAGTATCTAGCCTTGAAAGCACTTCCTCTTGAGGGATTGAGTTAGGCTTACAAAATCTTTATTCATTATTTGTAGCGATGTCATCAATGAGGTCATTCCCAGTCTTCTTTCCATTTATTGTGTGTCTTCCTTGTAGGCACATTCAAGAAAGGATCCTTCCTCTGTCTCTATTTTCCTTGTCTTGAAATATTTTTCTAACTCTGATTTTTTGTGTGCAGCAGCCACTTTGATTTTCTTTTTTCAGCTTGTGAGCTCGTTCACCATTCTTCTTTGGATTATTTTGGTTATATATTATTTGTAGTATTTTTTTCTTCAAATATTCATCAGATTGTTGCACAAACATTCCAAAAATGTAGTTGTTTTGCCTATGTAACAAGAATAAGTTTCAGAAGTGTAAGACTTTTAGGCTGTTTTTATATCTGTATTCATGTGTTCTTGTTTATAATAAGAATAACATGCCTTGCCTCTGTAACACTAATTATATTAAAAAATTATTTGCATAATACTGGCATTAATAGAAATAAATAAGTAGTTATACAATAAATAATTGTTATAATATAATTTCATTATACATAACTATTTATAACCAAGTTATTAAAAGTATTATGATATGATTTTATCACTTTTTCATCCTTTATGTTTATTATATAAGTTTGAATAATATTTAATTCTTTTTAAATAATGGTACCAAGGGACATAACTCAAATTTCACTCTAGCTCTTTTCTTGAGGGTTGTTAGTGTTTTAGGGTTTAACGCCATTGTTCAGCACAAGATAGGCAATACATGGTGGCCAGTATCAATGGTAGTGGAAAAACCCAAGAAAGCCCCAGAAACAACCACTGACTCACAAGAAGCTACTGACAAGCTTTCTCACATACCCACACTGGTTGAATTCGAGACTCGAACCATTGTAGACAGTGGTTTGTAATGAAAAGTGCTTTAGATCAGTTGGCCACTCATGGCCCCGAGTGGTTTGTAGAAACAAATTTTGTATTTAAAAACTGGATACTGACACAGCAATTAAACAATTAAAAACTTTGAAATTTACATGATTATCTTTATTATTTTAACAATTAAAAATATAAATAAATACATTATACATAATAATATAAAGTAATCAAACTATTTATCTTTACTTCTTCATAAAGTTCTATCAATCAAAAGCAAAACTTGATTCCCTAAATTTCCATTTATGATTAACACAGTTAATATCCTAATATGAAAAAATAGATCTGCATACAGTGCTTTAGTAATGTTATCGATTGGCGTTTTGATAAATCCTCCAAGTATTTTTCACAAGAACCACATTGACAAAAATAGCTCAGCAATATTATACCCAACCCCAACCCCACTTATATCCAATCTGATAGTAATATTCACAAAACTTTCACTGAAATTCAAGTGGACATCACAACATAGCATGGACAATGCTCCCACTTATATTGAAATGGACAGTACAACATATATGGGCATTCTTATATGTGCAATTTTGACATAACAAATATTGATGAATGGATGATAGGCAGAGTACAATAACAAAGGACGCATGGTCAGAACATAAGCTTGACTGGCATTTAGCAAGGTGATCTATGGTTTAAAAAATGCTTTTAAAACAAAACTACTATCTCATGCAACCCTTACCTTGACTGTACTGTTTTACAAGATTTTTTCGGGAGCGACCAAGACCCAAAGAATGCATCAACCTACGTATCAACCCTTCTGAAAAAATTAAACACAGTTAGGTTGGACTGTCTCTTAAACACAACTAGATTGGACTGTCTCTTAAATACAAAACTTAACTAGATTTAGTATATGCAGTTGATTGCTGCCAGAGATAGATACCGAAACAATTTCTGGCCATGACAAAATATATAAACAATTTTCAAATATCCTTAACCGATTAAAAGAAAATAAGAATAAACTCACCTAACAAGTTAATTTTCGACATCTATATACAAACACACATTTTGTATGGGAAACAGAAATAGATAAGTCTCTCAAAGACAGGACAGACTGTGCCATGGAGACATGCAGCTACGTACAGGTGTTTTAGTCAGCTGTAAAATTCCCCATTTTCTTGAGTGAACATCTATATTATTTTACATAATTTGATGCAGATCCTTAATATCTGTATTATTTTACATAATTTGATGCAAATCCTTAATGTCTGTATTAGTTTACATAATTTGATGCAAATCCTTAAAATCTGTATTATTTTACATAATTTGATGCAAATCCTTAACGTCTGTATTATTTTACCTAATTTGATGCAAATCCTTAACATCTGTATTATTTTACATAATTTGATGCAAATCCTTAATATCTGTATTATTTTACCTAATTTGATGCAAATCCTTTACGTCTGTATTATTTTACCTAATTTGATGCAGATCCTTAACATCTGTATTATTTTACATAATGTGATGCAAATCCTTAACGTCTGTATTATTTTACATAATTTGATGCAAATCCTTAACGTCTGTATTATTTTACATAATTTGATGCAAATCCTTAACGTCTGTATTGTTTTACCTAATTTGATGCAAATCCTTAAAATCTGTATTATTTTACATAATTTGATGCAAATCCTTAACATCTGTATTATTTTACCTAATTTGATGCAAATCCTTTACGTCTGTATTATTTTACCTAATTTGACGCGGATCCTTAACATCTGTATTATTTTACATAATGTGATGCAAATCCTTAACGTCTGTATTATTTTACATAATTTGATGCAAATCCTTAACGTCTGTATTATTTTACATAATTTGATGAAAATCCTTAACATCTGTATTATTTTACCTAATTTGATGCAAATCCTTAACATCTGTATTATTTTACATAATTTGATGCAAATCCTTAATATCTGTATTATTTTACCTAATTTGATGCAAATCCTTTACGTCTGTATTATTTTACCTAATTTGATGCAGATCCTTAACATCAGCATTATTTTACATAATTCGATGCAAATCCTAACGTCTGTACTATTTTACATAATTTGATGCAAATCCTTAACGTCTGTATTATTTTACCTAATTTGATACAAATCCTTAAAATCTGTATTATTTTACATAATTTGATGGAAATCCATAACGTCTGTATTATTTTAACTAATTTGATGCAAATCCTTAACATCTGTATTATTTTATATAATTTGATGCAAATCCTTAAAATCTGTATTATTTTACATAATTTGATGCAAGTCCTTAATGTCTGTATTATTTTACCTAATTTGATGCAAATCCTTTACGTCTGTATTATTTTACATAATTTGATGCAAATCCTTAACATCAGTATTATTTTACATAATTTGATGCAAATCCTTAACGTCTGTATTATTTTACATAATTTGATGCAAATCCTTAACGTCTGTATTATTTTACCTAATTTGATGCAAATCCTTAAAATCTGTATTATTTTACATAATTTGATGCAAATCCTTAACGTCTGTATTATTTAACCTAATTTGATGCAAATCCTTAACATCTGTATTATTTTACATAATTTGATGCAGATCCTTAAGATCTGTATTATTTTACATAATGTGATGCAAATCCTTAACGTCTTTATTATTTTACATAATTTGATGCAAATCCTTAACGTCTGTATTATTTTACATAATTTGATGCAAATCCTTAACGTCTGTATTATTTTACCTAATTTGATGCAAATCCTTAAAATCTGTATTATTTTACATAATTTGATGCAAATCCTTAATGTCTGTATTACTTTACTTAATTTGATGCAAATCCTTACTATCTCTGTTATTTTACCTAATTTGATTCAAATCCTTAAGGTTTGTATTATTTTACCTAATTTGATGCAAATCCTTGATATCTATGTTATTTTACTAATCTGACGCAAATCCTTAACATCTGTATTATTTTACCTAATTTGATGCAAATCCTTAATATCTGTTATTTTACCTAATTTGATGCAAATCCTTAACGTCTTTATTATTTTACATAATTTGATGCAAATCCTTAACGTCTGTATTATTTTACATAATTTGATGCAAATCCTTAACGTCTGTATTATTTTACCTAATTTGATGCAAATCCTTAAAATCTGTATTATTTTACATAATTTGATGCAAATCCTTAATGTCTGTATTACTTTACTTAATTTGATGCAAATCCTTACTATCTCTGTTATTTTACCTAATTTGATTCAAATCCTTAAGGTTTGTATTATTTTACCTAATTTGATGCAAATCCTTGATATCTATGTTATTTTACTAATCTGACGCAAATCCTTAACATCTGTATTATTTTACCTAATTTGATGCAAATCCTTAATATCTGTTATTTTACCTAATTTGATGCAAATCCTTAATATCTGTTATTTTACCTAATTTGATGCAAATCCTTAACATCTGTATTATTTTACCTAATTTGATGCAAGTCCTTAATATCTATGTTATTTTACCTAATTTGATGCAAATCCTTAACATCTGTATTATTTTACCTAATTTGATGCAAATCCTTGATATCTGTCATTTTACCTAATTTGATGCAAATCCTTAATGTCTGTATTATTTTACCTAATTTGATGCAAATCCTTAATATCTATGTTATTTTACCTAATTTGTTGCAAATCCTTAGTATCTGTATTATTTTACCTAATTTGATGCAAATCCTTAATATCTGTGTGAATGTTTATGTATGTTATCTAGATGTACATTAAATTCCATCCCTATGAAATATAATGTATTCATGTATCCAGAGGTACATTAAATTCCATCCCTATGAAATATAATGTATTTATGTATATTATCTAGAGGTACATGAAATTCCATCCCAATGAAATATAATGTATTTCTGTATGTTATCTAGAGGTACATTAAACTCCATCCCTATGAAATATAATGTATTTATGTATCTAGAGGTACATTAAATTCCATCCCTATGAAATATAATGTATTTATGTATGTTATCTAGATGTACATTAAATTCCATCCCTATCAAATATAATGTATTTCTGTATGTCATCTAGAGGTACATTAATCTCCAGCCCTATGAAATATAATTTATTTATATATATTATCTAGAGGTACATTAAATTCCATCCCAATGAAATATAATGTATTTCTGAATGTTATCTAGAGGTACATTAAACTCCATCCCTATGAGATATAATGTATTTATGTATGTTATCTAGAGGTACATTAAATTCCATCCCTATGAAATATAATGTATTTCTGTATGTTATCTAGAGGTACATTAAATTCCATCCCTATGAGATATAATGTATTTATGTATGTTATCTAGAGGTACATTAAACACCGTCCCTATGAAATGTAATGTATTTATGTATGCTATCTAGAGGTACATTAAACTCCACCCCTATGAAATATAATGTATTTATGTATGTTATCTTGATGTACATTAAATTCCATCCCTATGAAATATAATGTATTTCTGTATGTTATCTAGAGGTACATTAAACTCCATCCCTATGAGATATAATGTATTTATGTATGTTATCTAGAGGTACATTAAATTCCATCCCTATGAAATATAATGTATTTCTGTATGTTATCTAGAGGTACATTAAACTCCATCCCTATGAAATATAATGTATTTCTGTATGTTATCTAGAGGTACATTAAACTCCATTCCTATGAGATATAATGTATTTATGTATGTTATCTAGAGGTACATTAAACTCCGTCCCTATGAAATGTAATGTATTTATGTATGTTATCTAGAGGTACATTAAACTCCACCCCTATGAAATATAATGTATTTATGTATGTTTTCTAGATGTACATTAAATTCCATCCCTATGAAATATAATGTATTTCTGTATGTTATCTAGAGGTACATTAAACTCCATCCCTATGAGATATAATGTATTTATGTATGTTATCTAGAGGTACATTAAATTCCATCCCTATGAAATATAATGTATTTCTGTATGTTATCTAGAGGTACATTAAATTCCATCCCTATGAAATATAATGCATTCATCTTTCTCAAACAGGTGATGTAATTTTCCATTTTAGTGCTGACACATTTTAACTCCTAACATAAATAAATATATCTAGTTTATCTAGTTCATAGGTAATGATTTTCCTAATAGATTGGAGTGTGTAAAGTACATTTACCTGACATCTTGATATAATTAATGATTTCCCTAACACATTGAATGTGTGAAGTACATTTACCTGATAATCTGGATATAGGTCACGATTTCCCTAATAGACTGGAGTATGTAAAGTACATTTACCTGAGAATCTTGATATAGGTAATGATTTCCCTAATACATTGATGTATGTAAGGTACATTTACCTGACAATCTTGATATAGGTAATGATTTCCCTAATACATTGAAGTATGCAAGTCCATTTACCTGACAATCCTCATATAGGTAATGATTTTCCTGATACACTGGAGTGTGTAAAGTACATTTACCGGACAATCTTGATAAAAAAAGTAGCAGTGTGAAAGACCATGAAGTCTAACAGATTGCTTTAAATGTAGGAAAGGTCTTGACGGGAGATGTAGCACAAAATGAATATTCTGAACATATTAAAAATCTAAAGGGACAAATGTTACGAGCTCTTTTTAGTTGTAACTGTTGTACGTCATCTAAAGGGTCAAATTGTATGAGATCTATTCAGTTGTAACTGTTGTACGTCATCTAAAGGGACAAATTTCATGAGTTCTATTTAGTTGTAACTGTTGTACGTCATCTAAAGGGGCAAATTTTATGAGCTCTATTTAGTTGTAACTGTTGTACGTCATCTAAAGGGACAAATTTCATGAGTTCTATTTAGTTGTAACTGTTGTACGTCATCTAAAGGGACACATTTTATGAGCTCTAATTAGTTGTAACTGTTGTATGCCATCTAAAGGGACAAATTTTATGAGTTTTATTTGTAACTGTTGTACGTCATCTAAAAGGACAAATTGTATGAGCTCTATTTAGTTGTAATTGTTGTATGTCATCTTCATTTACAGGTTGAAGTTGTCATGTGTTATACTGAATATCTCTTACAATGTTAAATTATGTAAAATGGTTCAGTCTGTTGTAAATGAACTTTTAAGTTTGTTATAATTTCTCTAGGAGAGCAGATTGTGTATTACAATATCATAGGGACTATGCAGTTGTTACATCTATTATTTAAGCAGCGGAATAATTCATTTAGTATCTTCATTTCAAACAAATAATTCATTTATTAGATAAAATCATGAGCAGTATCTAAACAAGTTTATCATTTATTTGTGTAAATCAAAATGAATTTAATTTTTAAAAATATTTCCAGATTGAACCAATATAAAACGTTTTAGTATTTCATCACTGCTGTAATAATTAGGAAAGACAGAAAAATCATATTAAGTCATTAATACAGTTTATACAATTTACTACATGTACATTGTACTTAGAAAACATTTTATAAAATTTAACTTCACCATCTGTCTAAGAGTTCACTCGAAACTGATGAAATTGTCCTTTAATTTTGCTAACTTCGCCAATAGCTGCAAAAATCTGACACTTCTTTAGGTTTCCCACCTTATAGTATATAATGTGATATTGTCAAAATCACTTGTCAGAAATTTCTTTGTTTTATTATTCACGTATTTTTCCCTGCAGAAAATAATTAAAAAATATATCTATTAATATGCGTCACTGAAAAGGCACTAATGGAAGTGATATAAAACCAGTTACTTATCTTTAATTTCCGACGTGTGCGATAATTCGTAGAATTACACAAACCAGCCGCTCTGTCTATTTATATTGCTAGACACAATCGTGTAATTTCCGAATTTGTTGCTTTATTCCAATTTGGAGTCTTATAAATGCAATGAAAGTAACACTTTAATGATTTAAGAAAAAACAAAAACAAAAAAAAAACATTCATGAAACCTTATACAGAACAAGTGAATACATCCAACGGCCATCTTTGTAATCTATATTTAACCATACTGAATCGCACGCGCTTGGAATGAAAGCGACACCTGGTGGACAAACTCGGTATAAAATGTCGTCGTCCTTTTCAGTCGTTGATAAATTATGTCGATAGAAAGTATATTATTATTATTTACATATATATAAAGATATTATAAATAAATAGTATAAATAAATGTAAATCACTTAACAATATTAAAATGAACTTAATATAAATTTTATAACAATAAAATACTATTTTATTTATCTGTGACTTCATATCAACATGACGAAACTGTCATGTTGACATTTTGTTTTCTAAATTTAAAATGAAATCTTTGAGAATTTTCAATAAATGAAGTTTGTAATTTTATTTATGACGTCATTAAAAGTTTTTAATGTCAATACAATATAAGAAATATGAATTACCTTGATACACGGGTTGGAATACAGTAATGTCACGACTCTCCCAACATGTGGCATACAGACGTCCATTGTCCCAGAACATGGCACGGAGATTCCATGTAATTCCCTGTGTGAAAATGGCGACAAGTTGACATGAAGCTGTAAGTTGATGAATGCAGGAATCATCACGGTATCCATAGTTACATACGAAAATATTCCCGTCTTCATTTATAACGATTGATCTCGGACTATGTAGACGTTGATGTTTGTATGTATATTTACATTGACTGGGATTCAAAATGTCGAATCCATATACACCATTATCAGGGAATTTATAACCAGCATCACACGCGATATAAATGATGTTGTCTTTTGTTGTCATTCTACTCGAACTCCATCCTTCCCATTCACAAATCCGGTGAATTGTGCCAACATGTCCGTCTTTAAGTGACACAAAACACCAGCACATCGTGCCCTGTTTAACACCACTGACAACAAGACTGTCATTCAATCTGACAACACCATGATATCCACCCATTACTCCCTCTAGACGTAAAGTCCTGATCGTTTTAATATCACGTGACATGTCTGTATAATTAATGGCCATTATTTTTATCAGACCGTTCCAATGAAGGACACAAATTGTCATGGCGTCTATCAGACACATGTCACGTGGTACTGACTCCAGTATGTCTGACGATGCCAGGAAGTTTCCATCATGGAGTCGATGTATCTGGACTTTGTACGTATTGAAGTCTAGGACGACTATCTTGTCTTGGCAGACGACAATAGAGATGTACCAGGGGTACTCGTCGGCTATGGATATAAAGTGATATAAACATGAATACACATCTACACACAAATATTAAACATATATAATTATACTAAAATATGAAATAACTTGTATATTTGCAGTGTGTAGGTACTAATACATTAATAATAATTTAATTAATTATATTTTTGACTGTAAAAATTAATTCCTGTTAAATTTATTATACTTATTCTATTGTTCTAAATTTAGTTCTCACAAAAATGCAATGGTCATGGTGGCTGTCGTCGTATATATTACTAAATTTGCATATGTATATTTATATCAAAATACTAAAATAACTTGTATATTTAGGTGATATAAACATTACAATAATTCATAATATAAACGTTGATACAAATCTACACAAAAATACCATACATGTATAATTTAAATACTAAATAACTGACCATTACAATCGTCGTAATGGCGTCATCATTTTATTATTATTACAAGAGAGATTTACAGCAGACATCACACAGACCCAGTAATCACACTAGTATAGTTCTGTACAGTATTTTAGTAAACTGAAGATACCAATAATAGTGTGTTAACAGGTTCGGTGTGGAAACTGCTATCGTCTCTCGTTTTTAATCATGTTACGTACGTGTGTATTAATTGTATACTCCTCCAAAATGGACAAGACAAATTCAGACACGGAGTCCATCCTTACATTAAATAACTCTGTGTCATTCCTTGAAAGCTATGGAGTGAAGGTCTTCATCACAATCAATACCACGTAATAACTGATCACAAAACAGGGACATACACCAAAATGAGGGGGGTTACATTTTTTAAAATAAAAAAAGGGATTTTAGTCAAAATGAGGAATAAAACGGATAGACCAGTTTTGCAAACAGAATAACGGCTGTCGATTTTAATGAGTACAACAATAAAAAAGCATGATAGCACACTATATTAAACACAGCCAACTAAACTTACATTTGTTAATAAAACCACAACAAAATTAAAAACACTTCGTTAGTTTGCAACTATAATAGTAACACTTAAAATTTTCAAATTTGTTTCAAATTCCATTAAAAGCCGAAAAAATATAGAAAATATAAAAAATTTATGAATGCCAATTTTTTCATTATTTGAAAAGTTGTTTAACCATATTATTGGCGTTGGCCATGCAAACGGGGAATCGCGTAAGGAGGGCAGGTGAACGAAACTCACTAAATAATAATAATAGTAATAATAATGAATCATTCATCTAACATTTCCCTGCCATACTCAACATTTAGTCGTTACCATTTATGTATGTACTACCCTGAGTATTTCAATGAAATTCCGGTTAATAAACGTCCTCATTCATTTTCTTGTCTGCTGCATTTTCTTGCATTGGGGTGCCTGCCTTGGATTATGACGTCTGCACTGACAAGAACGCTGGCGGAAACATGCAACATGCAGAAACGTACTTATTTACAAATCCGCGAAGCCCGATGTACTAAAGTTTACATGACACAGGGGTCAAAACAGCGGTAGCGATTTATTCTGACAGAGTCTGAGTATCGAGTTTTGACAGAACGCGTGTCTTCAACTGTCACAAACTCCGCATGCAAAATGACTCTCTGGGAAAAATAAAAAAAGTCAGACAAACATAACGGAAAACAGATAAACACAAGTTTATGTTTTAAAGATTGCATTTATTGGCAAATGGTTGTTAATGTTGTTATGTGCAGACTACTGGCAAACATTTGCAGCGTTCGAAGTAACAGTTTTGTAAGATATATAAACATGGGCACTGTAAATGTGTTGGGGTTATCACTTTTTTGTATAGTAGTTCTGATGTTAATTTATCATCTTTTTCAAGAGAAATATTTACCAAGCCTGAAGTTGCGAACTCCATATATATAATTATCGATGTGTCGAGTTTTATTTCCCTAAAGGGTCTTGCACCATTTCATCATGTTCAAGAATAGTAAAGAATTAATCATGTCAAATGTCGTGCATGTAATTTCAGTTGTGATCTTTCACGAAGACAACTGTTTGCGAAGAAAGTGGCTACTTTTAGGAGGAAAGTAAAGGCATTTTTAATTTTAAACCCGTGTATAATGGTCGTATATATATATATATATATATATATATATATATATATATATATATATATATATTCTCATCGATACATTATTATGACGAGTTCAGTATATTCACGAAAATAAATCACTGGTCTTCCATGAGAAATACAATTTCGTATCTGATGACGTGTGTTTTACTAACAACAATTTACACACGGCAAATTTCTGACAAGCTAAAAGCAGTGTCTGTAATTTTTTTTTTGTTTTTTTTTTTTGGGGGGGGGGCATTTTTCAGATGCTCCCTGACATTACAAAATACTGTTTCCCAGTGGAATGTTCTGCAGCAATGTTACATTGCATATATTTTTACATATATTTTTACAAAACCTCTTTTAGAAAAACCGTAAACATTCATATATGTAATTAACACACACACACAAATACACACATATATATATGCCATTTATAAATTCTACTTGGATATTACACAATATTTTATTTGAACATAATTATGCTATTGAGAAGATAGCATTCTCATTTCGATAAAGTCCAAATTTTGACAATAATTCTAAAAAATTACAAACATTGTGATTAACAAACTTTATACTGACATTGTTCATTCTAAATTAAACTTTATAAGTGAGCAAACTATTGTTAGATCAAATCATAATTTATTTTGTTATACATGCATAGTTTGGCAATATATTGCAGAGTGCATATTACAAAATTTAGACTTAACCCTGCCTTCCATATTGCTGACAAGTCTTCAAATATTACTACATAATATTGAGCTTAAAGTTCGTTCCGACTTATGTGTGTCTGTTATTTCGTTTCTTTGCCAGTCTCGAGTAAAGAGCTAGTCCATATATCAGCCAATCTTAATCCCCCGATTCCATCAATACATTAAATGGTAGGACCGATCAACAGAAGTGGAAGATACGGTTTTCAGGTAGATCAACCCGTGAGAGCTGAGCACATGCAAACGTCATCTGTTTCACAGCTTATGAAACACTATTATACGGCTTTACATCGCAGTAAATCCGGGAATACGTTGTCACACAGTTATACCCACTGTACCGTATCCCCTCGACAAAGGGTAAATGACACGAATTATTTTCTTATGCATACGAAATCTTTCTTATCAATATGTTTGCAAAACTACGGTGCCCTTTAAGTGATATACATTATAAAGAAGTACTAAATTGAAAAACGACATATCTTGTTTAATGGAATTATGAGTATGTATGAAATCAAACAATATCGTTCTATCAAAACATAATGTGTCGATAAATCGAATACTATGGGTTGTCAATAATTGTACACAACCGTCATTAGGGTTTCATCCTTTTGAGAAAGATCCATATATTGCCTGAGAGATTCAATGTTTATAATTGCTAATCACACCGAAGTTGACATATGACTTTGTGTCTATTACTTGTCGGCAAAAAAAAAAAAAAATTAAAAATATTTTTTTTTAAATTTATTTTTAATTTTTTTGCAGCCAGAAATATTAACTGAGTAATCTTTCATAACACAAATATGGCCCAAAAAAATAATCATTTCTTTCCAAACAAATGGCCAAGTGAGTTTACTTCTTTGAAGATAACGAAGGCTATAAAAAATAGTTTAAATAACTAAAGGAGGTCTAACTCGAATCAGGAGAAATACAAGGAGAATAAAGAAGTGTGAATCGAGCACAGCCTACCTATATATTTAAAGAACATATTACGAGGAACGACACAGATTAACACTTGAATAAAACATATAATTATTTTCTTAAACTAATATAGCACACTGTCCCGATCGCTAAAATTCTAAATTGAAAATAAATTAACGGATAAATAATATAAAATATATTATAATGTATTCTATACCCAAAAAATTGAAATAAGATAACTGGGGAAAATTCTGAGTTATACCTGCTGTCTCAAACATACAGAAAATATAGCAGACACACAATATAGCTGAAACACAAATAGCAAACACTGAGACTTAGGGGACCTGTAGCAAAGGTCACAAAATTTTCAGGGAATGGACTCCTGGCAAGGTGAATAAGACCAGGCTCTGATGAATAACCCCATAGATAACAATAGGGAAAATAAATACCCCGTCAAAAATAAAAAATAAAATGTGTTATAATAATTTTTAAAAAAATAAAACATACAATATATCTGAGGGGGAAACATACAAACATAAAATGCTTTTTATATTTTTTTGGAATGGGGCATCTGTCTGGTGTCACCCACCAACCCCCCAGAAAAGGATCTTGCCTGACTCACCAAAATAGACACAGTATGTTGCGGGCACTTTCGGATATTTTGATATTTAAAAATAATTTTGTTTTACAACCTAATTATAGGTTTAAAAAAAAAACAGCAACAAAAGCAAGCATCAAATAAATTACAGACCGCTCCGGTGGCCTAGTGGTTAGAGCGTCCGCCTCGGATGCGGGAGGTCGTGGGTTCGATCCCCGGCCGAGTCATACCAAAGACTTACAAAAACGGTACTAACAGCTGCCTCGCTTGGCGCTCAGCATTAAGAGGTTAGTGTTAGGACTGGTCGGCCCGGTGTCAGGATAATGTGACTGGGTGGGACATCATGCTACATGTCTGCGGCATGATGCCCCAGTGCTAGACATCGCTATAAACTGCCACATTGCAGACATCGTAGCGATATGACTGAAAAATGTTTAAAGCTACGTTAAAAATCCAAAATCACAACAACAACAATAAATTACAGTATGTGTGTGCCTCATAAACAAGAAAATTACCTTATAATTTCTACAGATTATTGCGAATTTGTATCACTGATATTATGAACACTGTAGATAAATCCCATGGAAAGTGTACACATACCGTTGCAACTATCCAAGTTATAGTAGGCTACTTGGTTAAGGTTCAGTTTCAAATAAGTTTTCTCTCTCACTCCAGATTCCTACGCACTCTGTCCTTTATGAATGAGGTGGGTGGCTGGAAATTCTTAATATTTGTATCGTTATTTTCGTACGTCATTAGTGATTAATCAGTGATCAATGGAAATTCGTGACTGATCTATAGAATTGATGACAGGGGTCTAAACAATGTTTATAAATGCCATAGGCGGATTAAAATTTAATAAACAATACCTTACACACGCACGTGTGTGTGTGTGATATGGTCCAACCACAGGAGTCTGACGTTCTGGCTGACGATAAAACGTGACTTCTGTGGTCCAAGCAACATCGAACTGGCTTGAGGTCAAGGTGTTAAAAGCGTTTATGAGCCTCTGATTGCACGACTCAGAGTGTTCTTCACCAGTCCACACTGACGGATTGTAACCCTGTTTGATGGTTGCGCGAGTGGAGTGATTATTAAATGGCTATTTCCTTCAAATGTCCAAATAATAACATGTACTATGGTGGATACAACCCACGAGCGACGGTTTGGTTGGTGGGAGAATATTCAACCTCTAACTCTACACATGTCAAAATAATAGCGTATTCTTTTACTGGATAATAACCCTGGTTGACGGTGGGGTGGGTAGGGCTATTACCGACCCAATGTCAAACTAATATCGTTTTTATAATATTCATATATAAATCTAAATAGTATGATCATCAACCATATTAGACCTAGTAATATGAGGCGCCATTTTACCCTTTTTCCTTATTTTATGATATTATATCTATCTTGTGATATCATTTCATTTTATTATATCAAACAACTAAATTTGTAGTTAATATTTGACGAGCATAACATCTTAATTAATTAGTGTACAAGAAATTCCTAAATTTAAGTTTAGTCGCGAGTTTTTTTCACACTTGAATTCTCTTTTTACTATTGCGAAATATCGCCTATATCCAACACATTTCATTCAGTTCGGACGGACTTTAAATCATTGATTAGACAAATTTAAGAAATGCATCTAATTTATAAAACAATAAATTGAAAGAAATAATAATATAATGAATCTGAAGTTATGCTATCATACACGAGACTATGTATATCATACATCGAATGTATTTTACAGCATACAATAATAAAACGGCACCTCATATGATTACACGATCAATGCAGTCTTATGTTGCCATCTTGCGGAGACATGCTTGTGATAAATAAAAATATTAATAACAATACAAATTTGAGATTTATGCCAACAAATTAGACTATAGACTAAATTATACTGGATTTGGAGGATAGGATTTCTTTTACGCACAATCTTGCAAAACATGTTCTTAAAGACATTAACAAGAACATTATTCCTCAACGAAATTCTACTCAATTAGGAACAAAATGAGACTCTTTGGTTTAGATGTTTGTTAGTTGAAAACATACAAATACAAAGTGTTATTCTTGTGACGTCTAATTTCCAATCTTTTAATAACGCGCATGCGTAAAATCTGTATGTTTTCTTGAATCTACTTTGTGCCAGAGACAAACAACACATCTGTTTGGGGATGCTTTATGAACAAAATCGTCGTCATCTATACAAGTCTTCTTTGTGTTCATAATATCTGTACTCCGTAAGAACAGCTTCTAGATCGAGATCATCCCAAGAAAGGTAGTCTGAACATCGTCCGTGCGAGAAAAGGAATACATAAAAATTCGACTCTTTTCTTACAAAAATCTAATACCTCTCCAAATGGCAGATATTTTGGCGCTATACATGTAGGTAAATCATTCTTTAACCTCAGTAAAAACGAAACGTAGCATTGTGGTGGTAAGATTACCTGCCAACAGTGACAAGAACATGTTCCTACCTGTCAACTACGCAGTCACAATCGCTATCGGTCGGTTCACTTTGCATATGAATGAACATTACTTAGGAACACACTACACTGAAGAAAGAGAGTAGGTTCAGTTATTGATCTCTTTTATATGTGTATGTATAGCCATCAGACTATGTCATCTTACAGAAAGCCAGTATAATAGGTGTCATGGTGAAAGCTTACACGTATAACCAATGAAAAGACTTGCATTGCAGCCAGTTGGAATATCAAATTACCAAAACCTGAGCTTATGGTTTTACATTATAGTTTTAAGGTTACTGCAGTATTTAGGCTTAGCCAACTCTGATGTGTTTCCCACTGGCTGTTGTATTGCTAGTACACACGGTCATTCCTGTCTTTCCTTTATAATATATGTATTAAAAGAATATGCATGCAGGGTATGAAAATATTTACTGACATATTCCATTAAGTATGCCCGACAATAGGTAATAATAGAGTATGAAACTAAGATCGAAATTCAAAGTATTCACTTAAATATTCGAATAAATATACGAGATTTATGTCATAAAGACTACGAAAATATGAATTTATTAACTGTCATATTCCATTTGGTATGTCAGACCTTAGGAAACAAATGAGTATAAAATAGAAACTGACATTTTCCACCATGTAATGAATATAGTACAAGTATCCGTATGGAGATTATGAAAATATTCATTGACAAACTCCACTGGATTTGTATATGCAACTTATGGATCACTTACTGGTTTCTAGTGTCAGAGTTCCAACCTTGGCAAGACTGTAACCAACTTCTTTCTCTCCTCCTGTAGCCATTTTATATTTTTTATATGATTGTGCTTCAGGGTTATTCACTCCAAGTGAAAGGAGTTTTCAACCTAACACAATGCTGACAGGATGACTGGGCTGCAAAATACAGACAGGAATATTCTAGCCGTGTCGATATAATATAAATAACTAATATTTAGTTCATGAATTATTGTACAGAGATCAACTTGCTTGTAAAATAAAATATCTATACAAATGAAATCGCGTAAACATTTTGGTGTGTAAAGAGCTTATTAAAGCTGCAATTACATACACTCTTTTTTGCACGCAAAATGCAATCATATTTATGTTCCCTATTCATCTCAGTGTTTTGTGATATTAGTGATATTGTGCCATCTTAGAGGTGTTGTGTAATCTTAGTGGTTTTGTGTGATCTTAGAGGTGTACTGTGATCTTAGTGGTTTTGTGTGATCTTAGAGGTGTAGTGTGATCTTAGTGGTTTTGTGTGATCTTATAGGTGTTGTGTGGTCTTAGTGGTTTCATGTGATTTTAGAGGTGTTTTGTGATCTTAGAAGTGTAGCGTGATCTTAGAGGTGTTGTGTGATCTGTGGTCTTGTGCCATCTTAGAGGTGTTATGGGATCTGTGATATTGTGCCATCTTAGAGGTGTTATGTGATCTTAGTAGTTGTGTATGATCTTATAGGTGTTGTGTAATCTTAGAGGTGTTTTGTGATCTTAGGGATCTTTTGCCATATAGATGTGTTGTGTGATCTTAGAGGTGTTTTGTGATCTTAGAGGTGGTATGTGATCTTAGAGGTTTTGTGTAAATTTAGAGGTTTTGTGTGTTCTTAGGGTGTTTTGTGATCTTAGAGGTTTTGTGTGATCCTAATGATAATGTGCCATCTCACAGTTAGTGTGTGATTTTAGAGGTGTTGTGTGGTCTTAAAAGTGTTGTGTGATCTTAATGGTTTCGTGTCATCTTAGAGGTTTTGTGTGTGATTTTAGTGGTTTTGTGTGATTTTTGAAGTGTTGTGTGATGTTAGTGATCTTGTGCATTCTTAAAGTTGTTGTGTGATCTTCGTGGTTTTGTGTGGTCTTGGAGGTGTTGTGTGATTTTATTGGATTTGTGCGATCTTAGTGATGTTATGTGATCTTAGTGATATTGTGCCTTCTTAGAGGTGTTGTGTGATTTTATTGGTTTTTTGTGATCTTAGAGGTGTTGTGTGATCTTAATGGATTTGTGTGATCTTAGAGGTGTTGTTTGATCTTAATGATCTTGTGCCATATTAAAGTTGCGTTATCTTAGTGGTTTTATGTGATCTTAGAGGTGTTGTGTGATCTTAGTTAATTTATGTGATCATAGTGGTTATTTTATCTTAGTGGTTTAGGTGATCTTAGTGATCTTGTGACATCTTAGCGGTGTTGCGTGTTCTCAGTAGTGTATTGTGATCTTGGTGGTTTTGTCTGATCTTAGAGGTGTTGCGTGATCTTAGCGGATTTGTGTGATCTTAGAGTTGTTCTTTGATCTTAGTGATCTTGTGTCATATTAAAGTTATGACATATTAGTGGTTTTAGTTAATCTTAGAGGTGTTGTGTGATCTTAGTTGATGTATGTGATTATAGAGGTGTTGTGTGATCATAGTGGTTTTATGTGATCTTAGTGATCTTTTGCCATCTTAGAGGTGTTATTTGATCTTAGAAGTGTTGTATGATCTTATAGGTTTTGTGTTACCGTAGAGGTGTTGTGTGATTTTATTGGTTTTATGTGATTGTGTGAGGTGTTGTGTGATCTTAGTGATTTTGTGCCATCTTAGAGGTGTTGTGTGATCTTAATGTTTTTATGTGATTTTAGAGGTGTTGTGTGATCCTAGTTGTTTTGTGTGATTTTAAGGTAGTTGTGTGATCGTAGTAGTTTTATTTAATCTTAGAGGTCTTGTGCCATCGTGGAGGTGTTGTGTGATATTAGTAGGTTTGTGTGATCTTAGTTGATTTATATGGTCTTAGAGGTGGTATGTGATCTTAGTGGTTTTATGTGATCTTAGAGGTGTTGTGTGATCTTGGTTGTTTTAAATGATCTTAGAGGTGGTGTGTGATCTTAGAAGTCTTGTACCATCGAAGAAGTACTGTGTGATCTTGGTAGTTTTGTGTTATCTTAGTAGTCTTATGTGGTCGTAGAGGTGTTGTGTTATCTTAGAGGTGTTGTATGATCTTTGTGGTTTTGTGCGACCCTAGATGTGTTGTGTGATCTTAGTTGTTTTATGTGAACTTAGAGGTGTACTGTGATCTTAGTGGTTTTATGTGATCGTAGAGGTGGTGTGTGATCTTATAGGTGTTGTGTAATCTTAGTATGTTTTGTGTGATCTAAGAGGTGTAGAGTGATCTTAGTGGTTTTGTGTGATCTTAGGGAGGTGTTGTGTATCTAAATAATCTTGTACATATTAGAGTAGCTAATAGTTACAATGACTGGACGAAGCATTGTACCTTTGTTTTTGGGAGTTATTAGTGTTAATAATGTAGGTGTGGAGTTATTGGTGAGTACAAATACTGTAGATGGGGAGTTAGTGGTGGGAAAATACTATATAATCGGAGTTAGTGGGTGTAAATGATGTGGATTGGGAGATCAGTTTTAGAGGTAAATACTAAATTATAATGGTGGTGGTGGAGTGTGTGTTATTTGGATTTTTAACGCAGCTTTAACAAATTTTCAGTCATATCGCTACGATGTATGCAGTGTGGCACTTTATAGTGGTATGTGTAAATAGTATAGATGAAAAGTTAGTGGAGTGTGTAAATAGTGTAGAGGGGTTAGTGGTGTGTGTAAATAGTGTAGAGAGGTTAGTGGTGTGTTTAAATAGTATAGATGAAATGTTAGTGGAGTGTGTAAATAGTGTAGAGGTGGTTAGCGGTGTGTTTAAATAGTCTAGATGAAATGTTAGTGGTGTGTATAAATAGTGTAGAAGGGGTTAGTGGTGTGTTTAAATAGTGTAGTTGGGAGTTAGCAATGTGTGTAAATAGTGTAGATGGAGATTTAGTGGAGTGTGTAAATAGTGGAGACGGAATTTTAGTGGAGTGTGTAAATAGAGGGGGAGTTAGTGGTGTGTGTAAATAGTGTAGATGGAATGTTAGTGGAGTTTGTAAATAGTTAGAGGGAAAGTTAGTGGTGTGTTTAAATAGTGTAGCTGGGGAGAAAGTGGTGTGTGTAAATTGTGTAGATGGGGAGTTACTGATGAGTGTAAATAATATAGAGGGGGAGTTAGTGATGTATGTAAATTGTGTAGATGGAGAGTTAGTGTTGTGTGTAAACAGTGCTGATGAAGATTAGTTGTGTGTGTCAATAGTGTAGAAGGGAGTTAGTGATGTGTGTAAATAGTGTAGATGGGGAGTTAGGGGTGTGTACAAGTGGTGTAGTTGAAGAGTTCGTGGAGTGTGTAAATATTGTAGATTGAGAGTAGTGGAGGATGTAAATAGTTTATATGGGGAGTTAGTGGTGTACTGAAATAGTGTAGATGGTTAATTAGTCGTGTGTGTAAATAATGTAGATAGAGTGTGTAAAGAGTGTAGAGGAGGAGTTATTGGTGTGCGTAAATATTGTATATGGAGTGTTAGTGGCGTTTGTAAATAGTGTAGAGGGGTTGTTAGTGGTGTGTGAATAATGTAGATAGGGAGTTACTGGTTAGTGGTTTGTGTAAATAATGCATATGGAGAGTTAGTGGAGTGTGTAAATAATTTGGGGAGTTAGTGTTGTGTATAAATAGTGTAGATGGAGAGTTAGTGGAGTTTGTAAATAGTGTAGAGGGGAGTTAGTGGTGTGTGTAAATAGTGTTGATGGGGAGTTATTGATGTAAGTAGTGTAGCTGGGGGTTTGTGTAAATAGTGTAGATGGGGTTAATGCTGTGTGCAAGTAAAGTAGATGAGAGTTAGTGGATTGTGTACATAGTGTAGATGGAGAGTTAGTGGTGTGTGTAAATAATGTAGATATAGTGTGCTAATAGTGTAGATGGAGAGTCTGTGGAATTTGTAAATAGTGTAGAGGAGGAGTAATTGGTGTGCATAAATATTGTATATGGGTGTTAGTGGCGTTTGTAAATAGTGTAGAGGGGTTGTTAGTGGTGTGTAAATAGTGTAGATAGGGAGTTAGTGGTTTGTGTAAAAATGTATATGGAGAGTTAGTGGAACGTGTAAATAATTGGGGGGTTTTAGTGTTGTGTATACATAGTGTAGATGGGGTGTTAGTGGTGAGTATAATAATAGTGGATGTTAACAATCCCTGTAAATACCAGTAATGATTTCTTTTAAAGAATCTTCATCTACTCTTATTGACCTCATTGTCACAGGAAATGACGTGCACATGATATTTTAACCTTATAATCGCACTCGCTAAAAATAAACAACTTTTTGTGCATTAAATAACCTAGATGTGAGTTAACCGGGATTTAGTATGTGAATATCTGTCACTGAGGATGTACAACTCTCTGTATCATCAATAACATATGTTTGAAAACTTAAAAACTCTGTGAGTTTAATTGATAACGTATCATTAACTGAACAACTCTTGGAGAGACTAGTGTTGTTGACCTTGATTTGAGTAAATGTAGGACTATGCGCATTAAGCACAACGTTATTTCATTTTCACGCGTTGACTCAATATAAATTAATGTTTTATAGAAATAAATAGTCGACTGATACTTACAGAATATCTATAAATTCCTTAAAATGCAACTTTCAGAAGTTCACCAGTCGGTGTTCTCTGTAAATGATTGTACTTGTCTCCAAGCAAAGTCTTGTTATCATACACAAAACCAGCAAATCATTGCATGACAACAAACCGTGCTATTAAGTGTTGACCTTATCTGGCAAGCTATTGGCGTGTGCAGACAAATACTACAATGGATATTCAACTGACTTAGTTACAACATGCGTATCTCTTTCTTCAGGTTTACTTGAGTAAGCAACATGGCTGATGGAGAGAATAAATCTGAAAAATAAATAAATTCAAATAATAACGGAAATATATAGTGCTGACATGCAAGTATCAGTGTGTTATATAGTTACCTAAGTCTAGGTTTCCGTCAAGTTAGTTACACAGGTAGGTAGCTCAGGTGAGTTTGTTTTGGGTTGTGGAATTTTAATGCAGATTTATCGATTTTAGTCATATTGCTACGATGTCAGCAGTGTGACAGTTTATAGTGACGTTCAGTACGGGGGCATCACGCCGCAGACATGTAGCAGGTGCTAGTGAGAGGCAGCTGCTAAGTACCACTTTTATAAACCAATTTTATGATTCTGCTGGGTTCAAACCCGCGACCACTAGCATCGACGCACTGTAGCCATCTAGCTAGCTCACAATCATCTGTTTACTACTAACAACCACTACTACTACTACTGCTACTACTACTACCACTACCGTATTCCTACTTATGGTGGCGTTCTACAGTTTCGTATTTTGCATGGGGGTGGGGGTAGAATTGTAAAGAAATAGAATTTCCCCGGCTTTCCTCACTTGTTATACTGGCTATTTAAAAAAAAGACATCGTGTATCTTAGGTATAGTTAAAACAAAAAAAAAAACAAACTTAAATTCCCTTTGTTTTTTATGATTTATAGGTGTAATATTTGGTTTTATGGTATACAGCTTGGCCTTACTCCAGATCTGCACCTTTCAAAAAAGTTGCTAGCTCCACTTGGTCATTTTCACTTCCTGAAATTCAGAGGTAAACTGTATAAAGAAGAGCCGATAGCTTTTTAAAACATTTTATATATTAAGTAATTTATTAATTGCACTTTCACTAGATGGTATTGTCTTGTCTGTCAAAATTCATTTACCCTATTTTAATAGCTGCTACGGATAGTGTATCTTAGACTAATTCAGTCTGTTTTCTTTAGCACAAGGGAGCAGTCATTTTAGTTAGCAGTTTGTTTAGATCATGTACAGTTTCTAAAAGTTTAATATCCAAAGAAATATCATCCAAATTACTTCAATGTAGCATAGAGGTATGCCAAGATTCTCTCCATTGCGGATGTTTTAAATGCAAACAACTTCACCTTACATACGTCACTCTCTCAAAAGTACATAACTGGTCAGCGTCCCCTATATACTCTCACTACTACTTCAACTGCTACTACTACTACAATCACTATCTTGCTGCTGCTGCTAATACTACTATTTCTACTTCAGCTACTACTACTACTGTACTGCTATTCGACATACATACTCTTACTACTACTAGTACCACTACTACTACTGCCTTATTGCTACTACAACTATCGCACTGCTTACATTACGTCAGAATTATTAATACTAATAGTTCTGACTGCTTACATTACGTCAGAACTATTAAATCATCATAAGACGATAAACGTATGTAAACGTGATAATTATTTACACCAAAATGGATATGAAACTTATACCAGGGAAAAATACTTTATTCACAATTTATCCACAATTCGCTGCTTAACCGGAATCTGGTAACTCGTGCCGCCTTCCATACGGGCTCATTAGTCTCGACCTGTCCTGCGCATGCCCATTGAGTTTTAACAGCGATGAAAGCGACCGAGGACGGGTTCATTCAGTGATCGATATGACGAAGTCCAGTATGTTGTATAAGAAGCTGTGACATCTATTAAATATCATCTCTAGTGGTCACACGTTGTCTCCGCAATCGGCTTCCAACTAGAAAATGTCTCCTTATCATGTCAAACTTGTGTCTTTCCAAATCATCAGGAGGCTACCCGTACATGTATACGCATCTGTAATCATCTGATTTTTGCTTCCGGCAGCCTTTATTAGGGTAATTGTAACCGTTTTTCTTCCGATCGGAAAATTGTATATCGATTAAAAAAACAAAAACCAGTTTAGCCTTCCCCATTCCCGTATGACACGCAAGTGAAGTCAGATTTAATTGATTCCGTAATTATTATCAACGTATTCATTCTGAATAAATTCGGTCATTCTGATAATTACGGTATCGGTTGACTCAGGTTTTGCTGACCGTATTATACCGGGTCGACTGATTCATGCTATTTCCAAATCGCTTGTATATAGTGTTGTATGGTGATCTTGCAAGTCGTTGATTGTAGTAATTGACAAAGAGACTTGGTCCTGATTTTGAAGGATGCAATTACCTTAAAGACTAGAAAACTGCCTGTTTCATTACTCTCTAAGTTGTGTGCAGGGTCCTTGCAAAACCTTAACTCATATTAAGAAGATGCATCTATCTTTTATTTTTTTGATTTATTTATATCTTTTACTGAACAGTGTGTAATATTTTCTTATCATAATATGGCAGCTAAAAGGAAATCATTGCGAACTCTTTCTGTCTCCAATATTCTCATGATTTGTGCATAATATTCCTGTTAAAAAATAATGACTTGTAATAATGTATTCATTTCAATGTCTGTTTGTGCTTGTGGCATGGTTAATTGTATGTGTGTTTAAAGCATGTTCAATGTCCATTTGTGCTTGTGGTATGGTTAATTGTATATGTGTGTTTAAAGCATGTTCATTGTCTAATTGTGCTTGTGGCATGGTTAATTGTATGTGTGTGCTTAAAGCATGTGCAATGGCTGTTTGTGCTTGTGGCATGGTTAATTGTATGTGAGTGCATAAGGCATGTGCAATGTGGCATGGTTAATTGTATGTGTGTGCTTAAAGCATGTGCAGTGTCTGTTTATAGTTGTGGCATGGTTAATTGTATATGTGTGTTTAAAGCATGTTCAATGTCTGTTTGGGGGCCCTGAGTGGCAGAGTGGTCTAAAGCACTCTACATTATGGATCAGTGCCATCTCACCTCTGTCTGCATGGGTTGGAGTCTCAGATTCGGCCAATGTGAGTATGTGAGAAAGCTTGCCAGTTCCTTCTCGAGGGTCAGTGGTTCTTTCTGGGGAATTCACGGGTTCTCCCTCCACCATTAATACTGGCTACCATGTATAGCCTATTTTGTGCTGAAAAATGGCGTCAAACCCTACAACAACAACAATGTCTGTGGTTGTGGCATGGTTCTGTGTATTTGCTGATGGCTTAGTACAATGTCTGTTTATGATTAATGTCAAGACCCATATATGTATGTACCATTGGCATGTTGTATATATCTGTATATGCTTATGGTCAAGTTCCATATCTGTATGTACCTATGGCATGTGTTCTATGTCTGTATATGCATATGGTTAAGTTCCATATATGTATGTACCTATGACATGTGTTCTATTTCTGTATATGCTTATGGTCCAGTTCCATATATGTATGTACATATGGCATGATGTATATGTCTGTATATGCTTATGGTCAAGTTCCATATATGTATATACCTATGGCATGTGTTCCATGTGTGTATATGCTTATGGTCAAGTTCCATATCTGTATGTACCTATGGCATGTGTTCTATGTCTGTATATGCTTATGGTCAAGTTCCATATCTGTATGTACCTATGGCATGTGTTCTATGTCCGTATATGCTTATGGTCAAGTTCCATATCTGTAGGTACCTATGGCATGTTTTCTATGTCTGTATATGCTTATGGTCAAGTTCCATATCTGTATGTACCTATGGCATGTGTTCTATGTCTGTATATGCTTATGGTCCAGTTCCATATCTGTATGTACCTATGGCATGTTGTATATGTCGGTATATGCTTATGGTCAAGTTCCATATATGTATGTACCTGTGGCATGTTGTATATGTCTGTATATGCTTATGATCAAGTTCCATATATGTATGTACCTATGGCATGTTTTCTATGTCTGAATATGCTTATGGTCAAGTTCCATATATGTATGTACCTATGGCATGTGTTCTATGTCTGTATATGCTTATGGTCAAGTTCCATATCTGTATGTACCTATGGCATGTGTTCTATGTCTGTATATGCTTATGGTCAAGTTCCATATCTGTATGTACCTATGGCATGTGTTCTATGTCTGTATATGCTTATGGTCAAGTTCCATATCTGTATGTACCTATGGCATGTGTTCTATGTCTGTATATGCTTATGGTCAAGTTCCATATCTGTATGTACCTATGGCATGTGTTCTATCTCTGTATATGCTTATGGTCAAGTTCCATATCTGTATGTACCTATGGCATGTTTTCTATGTCTGTATAATCTTATGGTCAAGTTCCATATCTATATGTACCTATGGCATGTGTTCTATGTCTGTATATGCTTATGGTCAAGTTCCATATATGTATGTACCTATGGCATGTTGTATATATCTGTATATGCTTATGGTCAAGTTCCATATCTGTATGCACCTATGGCATTTGTTCTATGCCTGTATATGCTTATAGCTAAGTTCCATATCTTTATGTACCTACCTATGTCATTTTTTTATATCTGTATATGCTTATGGTCAAGTTCCATATCTGTATGTACCTGGGCATGTGATCTATGTCTGTATATACTTATGTTCAAGTTCCATGTTTGTATGTACCTATGGCATGTTTTCTATGCCTGTAATGCTTATGGTCAAGTTCCATATCTGTATGTATGTATGGCACATTTTCCATGTCTGTCATGTTTATCTTTTGATGAACACTTTAGCTGACAAGGAGATTAAAACAGCTGTTATTTGATTGTTGGTTCCTGATGATAATTTAAGATGCCATCACAAGAGTGTACAACCAATTGCTAAGCGAGATGACCTTACAAGTGTGTACAAGCAATGATTAAGTGAGATGACACCACAAGAGTGTACAACCAATGGCTAAGTGAGATGACATTACAAGAGTGTACAACCAGTGGCTAAGTGAGATGACATCACAAGAGTGTACAACCAATGGCAAAATGAGATGACATCACAAGAGTGTAGAAACAATGATTAAGTGAGATGATATCATGGGAAAGAGTACAACCAACGGATAAATGAGATGACATCACAAGAGTGTACAACCAGTGGCTAAGTGAGATGTCTTCACAAGAGTGTACAGCTAGTGATTGAGTGACATCACAAGAGTGTACAGCCATCAGCTAATTGAGATGACATCACAAGAGTGTACAACCAATGGTCAAGTGAAATGACATCACAAGAGCGTACAACCAATGATTAAGTGAGATGACATTACAAAAGTGTACAACCAATGATTAAGTGAGATGATATCACAAGAGTGTACAACCAATGGTTAAATGTGATGACATCACAAGAGTGTACAACCAATGGCTAAGTGAGATGACATCACAAGACTGCACAACCAATGGCTAAGTGAGATGACATCACAAGTGTGTACAACTAATGGCTATGACAGATTAATTTAAAGAGACATTAGCTTGCGAGATCTATTTTACAAACTGTTTAAATGCATACCATTTCCATACATCCCATTTTTATGCAGGCCATTTACCTGCATGCCATTTGCATGCATGCCATTTACATGCATACCATTTACATGTATACCATTTACATGTATGCCATTTACCTGCAGACCTTTTATATGTATACCATTTACATGCATGCCATTTACCTGCAGACCATTTATATGTATACATTTACATACAAACCATTTACATGCATACCTTTTACATGAATACCATTGACATGCTCTGTATTCACCTTGCTGAGCACATAAAAATGAGGATTATTTGCTCTGCGGTCATCTTGCAGAGTACTGATGTGCAAGGGTACTCCATTGTCACATCTATGTGGTCCAAGTCATGTTTTACTGTTTTGTAAGAACAATACATTTGGACATCCATTAGTTTCACAAATACTGGGGCTGAGCACTGTTTTAATGCCTGGCAAGGAAATAAGTGTCATGAGTCAGGAATACTGTTCTGCTGTTAGTCAGAGACACTATTTTGAAGTGTCATGATTCATGAGACAGAATATTGTTTTACTATTAGGCATCAACACTCCTTTTCAAAGTGTCATTATTATGCAATCAGGCATACTGGGGCCCCGAGTGGCCGAGTGGTCTAAAGCACTTTCTGTTACAGATCACTGCCATCTCACCTCTGTCTATGTAGGTTTGAGTCTCGGATTTGGCCCATGTGGGTATGTGAGGAAGCTTGCCAGTAGCTTCTCAAGGGTCAGTGGTTCTTTCCGGGGATTTCCCTGGTTCTTCCTCCACCATTAATACTGATCTTGAGCTGAAAAATGGCGTTAAACCATACAACAACAACTACAACAACAACATCAGGCATACTGTTTAAGTGCTTGTAATGGGAATTCATTTTTGGAAGTATCATGATTATGGGGTCATGAATACTATTGTGATGTTGGCATGTGCACTTGTTTTGGTTGTCATGAATAATATTGCACTCTTGGCATAGGTACTTATTTTGGGTGCCATGAATACTATTGTACTGTTGGCATGGACACTTATTTTGATTGTCATGAATCCTACTGTACTGTTGGCATGGACACTTATTTTGGGTGTCATGAATACTACTGTACTTTTGGCATGCACACTTATTTTGGGTGTCATGAATACTACTGTACTGTTGGCATGCACACTTATTTTGTGAGTGTCTTCACTGGGGGTCAGGAATACTGTTTTGTTGTTTGGCAAGGACAGTCCATATAGAAGTGCAGTTATTCTGATTCCAGGATTACTGTTTTACTGTTAACCCATGCATTGGAAGTGTCATGGCCAGAAGGTTATAGTATTGCTTTATCCTAACACAAGGACACTCCATTTGGAAGTGTCATGACTATGTGGTTAGGAGTACTGTTTTGCTGTTAGCCATATATACTCGATTTGGAAGTGTCATGACTATGTGGTTAGGAGTATTGTTTTGCTGTTAGCCATATATACTCGATTTAGAAGTGTCATGACTGTGGTTAGGAGTACTGTTTTGCTGTTAGCCATATACACTCGATTTGGAAGTGTCATGACTATGTGGTTAGGAGTACTGTTTTGCTGTTAGCCATATATACTCGATTTAGAAGTGTCATGACTGTGGTTAGGAGTACTGTTTTGCTGTTAGCCATATACACTCGATTTGGAAGTGTCATGACTATGTGGTTAGGAGTACTGTTTTGCTGTTAGCCATATATACTCGATTTGGAAGTGTGATGACTATAGGTTTAGGAGTACTGTTTTGCTGTTAACCATATACACTTGATTTGGAAGTGTCATGACTATGTGGTTAGGAGTACTGTTTTGCTGTTAGCCATATATACTAGATTTGGAAGTGTGATAACTATGTGGTCAGGAGTACTGTTTTGCTGTTAGCCATACATACTCGATTTGGAAGTGTCATGACCATAGGGTTAGGAGTATTGTTTTGCTGTTAGCCATATATACTCGATTTGGAAGTGTCATGACTATGTGGTTAGGAGTATTGTTTTGCTGTTAGCCATAGATACTCGATTTGGAAGTGTCGTGACTATGAGGTAATTAGTTCTGTTTTACCGATTGCCATAGTCACACTGTTTGGAAGTGTCATGAATATGATATCAGGAATACCAATTTTTCTGTTAGACATGGAACCTCGATTTGGAAATGTCATAACTTTGGGGTCATATTATTATGTTACTGTTAGGCTATTCAGCTTGTCCCAAATGCAGGTAACTACACTAGAAGTATCACATATCTATTTGAGCCAATCAGCTTGTTCCACATGCCAGTTAACTACACTAGAAGAATCACAGATTTATTTGAGCCAATCAGCTTCTATTGCGTCAAATTCCAGTCAATTATAATTAAATCTCTAGCAAATTTTATTTTGTCTTCCTGAGTAACTGTAACTAGTATTTCTTCTTGAGTAATTGTACCTAGTATCAGCAATTGTACCTAGTATCAGCAACTGTACCAATTATCATTAACTGTGCCAAGTATCAGCAATTGTTCCTAGTATCATGTGTCTTTTTGTATATGATATTCAGTTGTATACAATAACCAAATTTTGTTTCTTCAGGCTTGTCAGTCAGCTTTGGTGTATTAGTATCTCTCAATCAGCTGTGGTGTATTAGTCTTTCACAGTCAGCTGTGGTGTAGTAGTCTTTCGCAGTCAGCTATGGTGTATTAGTTTTTCCCAGTCAGCTATGGTGTTGTAGTCTTTCCCAGTGATCTATGCTGTATTAGTCTTTCTTAGTCAACTATGGTGTAGTATTCTTTCCCAGTCAGCTGTGGTGTAGTAGTCTTTCTCAGTCAGTTATGGTGTAGTGGTCTTTCCCTGTCAACTATGGTGTAGTAGTTTTTCCATTCAGATGTGGTGTAGTTGTCTTTCCCAATCAGCTGTGGTATTGTAGTCTTTTCATGTCGGTTGTGGTGTAGTAGTCTTTCCCAGTCAGCTGTCGTGTAGTAGTCTTTCTCAGCTATGGTATTGTAGTGTTTCCCAGTCAGTTATGGTGTAGTAGTCTTTCTCAGTGATCTATGTGTAGTAGTCTTTCTCAGATGTGGTGTAGTTGTCTTTCCCAGTCATCTGTGGTGTAGTAGTCTTTCCCAGTCAGCTGTGGTATAGTAGTCTTTCCCAGTCAGATGTGGTGTAGTAGTCTTTCCCAGTCAGATGTGGTGTAGTAGTCTTTCCCAGTCAGATGTGGTGTAGATGTCTCTCCCAGTCAGATGTGGTGTAGAAGTCTCTCCCAGTGAGCTATGGTGTAGTAGTCTTTATCGGTCAGCTATGGTATAGTAGTCTCTCTCAATCAGCTATGTGTAGTACTCTTTCTCCGAATGGTACTATGTAGCCTTGAAGCCATTGACTGTGGTGAGATGGAGGATGGCTTGTCAGTTTGAGAGACCATAAATTCAGAAAATACAACATAAGGAATGTTGACATATTTTATATTTGGATCCCAAATGATAATCTATCTATCTATCTATCTATCTATCTATCTATCTATCTATCTGTCTCTCTATCTATGCATCTATCTATCTATCTATATGTCTGTCTGTCTGTCTGTATTTATAATATGACTGCAGCCTTCCAAACACTTTATAATATATTTGGCAGTTATACATGATGTGGCTGAAGTTGTTCCATCCAGAGACTGGCTACTGTGATAAGTTTGATATGAGACAGCGTGGCTGTAGGCGATCCATCCAGAGACTGGTTATTGTGATGAGTTTGGTATGAGACATTTGTTCTGTTGTCTCACTTTAGCTAAACGAATATGACAAATATTTGTCTGGTACCCTAGCCTCCTGTGTTGTTCTGTACTCAAGGCCAGGCATGACCTTTGAATGGCCGACATCTTAGGAGAAATTAATTACAGTTTTGCAGAATAAATCCAAACAATGCATTTGCAATAAAGAAATAGGATTAAACTATTTTTCCAGCTGCGTCACCACCGCCTTTTTCATTGCATTAATCAAAACTATGTCAATTGAAAAGGTTATCATTCTGTGTTTAAAATGTTACTATGCAGTATTGTCATTTTAAACCATTTTATGTGAGCTAGTTAGTACAGTGAAATTGTAGAACTGTTTGGGCATGCTTTAATTGTGTCAGAGATGCTTTATTTGAATCAATATTTTTCAGTTGTGTTTTGTTTTATTTATTTTTTTTTTGCATTAAATTTCAACAAATGAATTTTCAACAGATTTTCTCTATTGACAAATGAATCCATATTTATGGATTAATGGCCATTTCTTTCTCATATGACGGAATGCATTATGCTGCTCCAGATCGCTGTGACTTGCTTCTGTGACATTACAGTTGTTGTGAGGTTCATTCCAGTACACTACTCTAGATCGCTGTGACTTGTGTCTGTAACACTACGTTTGTTGTGAGGTTCATTCCATTACACTACTCTAGATCACTGTGACTTGCTTCTGTGACATTACAGTTGTTGTGTTGTTCGTTCCATAATACTACTCTAGATCACTGTGACTTGTGTCTGTGACACTATATTTGTTTTGAGGTTCATTCCAATACACTACTCTAGATCACCATGACTTGCTTCTGTGACAACAAATGAATTTTCAACAGATTTTCTCTATTGACAAATGAATCCATATTTATGGATTAATGGCCATTTCTTTCTCATATGACGGAATGCATTATGCTGCTCCAGATCGCTGTGACTTGCTTCTGTGACATTACAGTTGTTGTGAGGTTCATTCCATTACACTACTCTAGATCACTGTGACTTGCTTCTGTGACATTACAGTTGTTGTGTTGTTCGTTCCATGATACTACTCTAGATCACTGCGACTTGCTTCTGTGATATTACAGTTGTTATTCCATTATACTTACCTAGACCACTGTGACTTGCTTCTGAGTAAATACAGTTGTTGTTGTTTTTCATTCCACTTTACCACTCTAGATCACTGTGACTTGCTTCTGTGACAATACAGTTGTGAGGTTCATTGCATTATACTACTCTAGATCACTGTGACTTGCGTCTTTGGCACTACCCTTGTTGTGAGGTTCATTATTTTATACTACCACAGACCACTTTCAATTGCTTACATGACATTGCCCCTGTTCTATGTTCAATACATCATACTACTCCACACCACTGTGACTTGCTTTCGTGTCATTGCCCTTGTCGTGAGATTGATTGCTTATGTGACACTGCCCTTGTGAGATTGATTGCTTCTGTGACACTGCCCTTGTTGTGAGATTGATTGCTTCTGTGACACTGCCCTTGTTGTGAGATTGATTGCTTCTGTGACACTGCCCTTGTTGTGAGATTGATTGCATCTTTGACACTGCCCTTGTTGTGAGATTCATTGCTTCTGTGACACTGCCTTGTGAGATTCATTGCTTCTGTGACACTGCCCTTGTTGTGAGATTCATTGCATTCATGTGCCGGCTTGAATTCTTTTATTTGCAGATGCGTGTTCATGTTTGATTTTATCATTTGTATTGTGTTGCAGCAACAACACTGAGCATTATTTGAAACTACATTCATATTATGTGTATACATATATTGTACTCAATACCTATGAATCGGCAATTGGAAGTAAATAGTGATGCAGGATATTAACTAGTGTACACTGTGTGCTCACTAGGACAATGAAACAATTATTTCCTTATGTCCAGCCCAATTAGTATGCTACTTCCCATGTATCAGGGTAATGTATAGGTGCCAATTGAATGTCTTATTGTGGCTCAGTGTGCTACCAAAGTGTTAATTGAATGACATATCTTGCAGTGAGGACATACCTTAGTGATGACTGAAAGTCTTATCTTGGACCATGGTACTGTCAAAGTGTTAATTGAATGTCTTATCTTGGATCAGGGTACTATCTAAGTGCTAATTGAATGACTTGTCTTGGATCAGGTTACTATCTAAGTGCTAATTGAATGTCTTTTCTTGGATCAGGGTACTATCTAAGTGCTAATTGAATGTCTTATCTTGGATCAGGGTAATATCTAAGCACTAATTGAATGTCTTGTCTTGGATCAGGGTAACCTCTAAGTGCTAACTGAATGTCTTATCTTGGATCAGGGTACTATCTAAGTGCTAATTTAATGTCATATCTTGGATCATGGTGCTGTCTAAATGCTACTTGTATATCTTATCTTGGATCAGGGTACTACTCAGGTGTTAGTTGAATGTCTTATATTGGAACAGGGTACTGTCTAAGTGCTAAGTGAATGTCTTATCTTGGATCATGGTACTACTCACATGCATATTGAATGTTTTATCTTGGATCAGGGTAATATCTAATTGCTAATTGAATTTCTGATCTTTTATCAGGGTACTACTCAAGTGATAATTGTAAGTTTAATCATGGATCAGGTTACTATCTAAGTGCCTTTTGTATGTCTTAATTTTAATCAGGATATTTTGTGCTTATTTTTTTGGTCAGGTTACTATCCAAGTGCTCATTGAATGTCTTTTCTTTGATCATGGTGCAATGTAGGTGATAATTCAAAGTGATATCTTGGATCAAGGAAATGCTAATTGCTTAATGAATGTCTTATCTTGGATCAGGGAACTATCTAAGTGCTAATTGAATGTTTTTTTTCTTGGATCAGGGAAGTAAGTACTAATTGAATATCATGGCTTGGATCAGGGGCATACCTTAGTGATAATTGAACGTGTTATCTTGGATCAGGGTATTTTCTAAGGGCTAATTGAATGTCTTCTCTTTGATCAGGGTACTAAGTGCTAATTGAACAAATTATCTTGGATCTTGGTACCAAATAAGTGCCATCTGAATGTCTTATCTTGGATCAGTGTAATATCTATGTGCTATTTGAAAGTCCTATCTTGGATCACGGTACTATCTAAGATCTGTCATGCCTTGGATCAAGGAGATATTTTAGTGATAATTGAAAGTTTTATCTTGAATTTTGTGCTAATTGAATGTCCTATCTTGGATTAGGGTACTGGGTGCTAATTGAATGTCTTATCTTGGATCAGGATACTATATAAGTACTAATTTAATTTCATATCTTGGATCAAGGTACTATCTAAGTACTAATTGAATGTATTTTCTTGGATCTGGGTACTATCTAAGTGTTAACTGAATGACTTATCTTCGATCAGGGTACTATCTAAGAGCTAATTGAATGTTATTTCTTGCCTCGTGGACCTACCTTATTGGTAATTCAATCTCATCATGAATCATGTTTCTAACTAGTGCTAATTGAGTGTCGTATCATGTATCAGGGCACCTTAAGAGGTAATTGAATGTCATGTCTTGGATCAGTCATATACTTTAGTCATAAATGAAAGTTTTATCTTGGATTTGGGTACTAAGTGTTAATTGAATGTCCTATCTTGGATCAGGGTATTATCTAGGTGCGAATTGAATGTCTTATATTGGATCAGTTTACTATCTAAGTGTTAATTGAATTTCATGTACTGGATGAGTGATATACCATAGCTATAATTGAAAGTCCTTTCTTGGATCATATTAGTGGTTAAGTGCTAAATGAATGTCCTATTCTGGATAAGGTACTGCCTAAGTGCTAACTGAATGTCTTTTCTTGGATCAGGGTACTATCTAACTGCTAATTGAATGTCCTATCTCGGATCAGGATACTAAGTGCTAATTTAATGTGATATATTGGATCATGGTACTATCTAAATGCTAATTGAATATCTTTTCCTTGGTCTTGGTACTATCTTTGTGCTACCCAAATGTCCTATCTTGGATTATGGTACTATCTAAGTGATTACTTAATGTCTTATCTTGGCTTGGGGTACTAAGTGCTAATGGAATGTTCTATCTTGGACCAGGTTAATATCTATGTGCTAACTGAATGCCTTATCTTGAGTCAGGGCACTATTTAAATGTTGTATGAATGTTCTAACCTTGATCTGGGTACTATCTTAGTACTATTTGAATGTCTTATCTTGGATCAGGATATTATTCAAGTGTTAATTGAATGTCTTCTCTTGGATCAGTGTACTATCTAAATGATTATTGCATGTCTTGGATCAAGGTACTACTCAAGTGCGAATTGAATATATTATCTTGGATCAGGATAATATCTGAGTGGTAATTGAATTTCTGATCTTAAATCAGGGTACTACTCAAGTGCTAATTTTTTTCTTATCGTGGATCATGTTACTATCTAAATGCCATTTTTATGTATTAACGTGGATCAGGGCATTTTGTGTTAATTGATAGATCAGGGTTCTATCCAAGTTCTGATTGAATGTCGTATATTGGATCAGTGTACAATCTTAGTGCTAATTTGATGTCATAACTTTGGTCAAGGTAATACTGAATGTTAAGTGAATGTATTTTTTTTGGATCAGGGTACAGTTTAAGTGATAATTGAATTTATTATTTTGGATCAGGGTATTTTCTAAGTGCTAATTGAACGTCATATCTTTGATCAGGGTACAGTCTAAGCGATAATTCAATGTCTTATCTTGAATCAGGGTACTAACCAAGTGCTAATTATATTTCTTATCTTGGACCAGGATATTATCTAAGTGATAATTTTATGTCTTATCATGGATCAGGGTTCAGTGTAAGTGCTAATTAAATGTCATATCTTGGACCAGGGTTCTACCTAAGTGCTAGTTGAATGTCTTATCTTGGATCAGGGTACTATCTAAATGGTAATTAAATATCATATCTTGGATCAAGGTTCTATCTAAGTGCTAGTGGCAATTCAATTTCTTATATTGGATTAGAATACTATCTAAGTGGTAATTCAATTTATTATCTTGGATTCGGGTACTATCTATGTGCTAATTAAATGTCTGATATTGTATCAGTGTACTATCTATGTGAAGGATTTTGTTGTTATGGTTGTTAGGGGTGCTCCCGATGTTTAATTAAACTATGTTACAAGTCCCACCCTGGCTTAAGTTTGGATGGAAGTTAAATTAGTGAAAGATGTTAATCTCCGAGGCCCGAGTCAGCACTGCCGACGGTTAGACGGCTAAATATGCAACAGTTTAAAATTCTATGAAGAACAATTTGATAACAGTTAAATAGGCAATGATTCAATTTTCCAATTGCACTCCTTCCTCTCGACTCTTTAATAACCTATTGCATCAATTTATCAGCAATGTGAGATCGATTTATATGTCATTGTATTCTAATCATCTATGACATTCTTCCATCCTATTTCTCCCAATTCCTTCTCCTCTCCTTCGACTTCTCTATACTGCTCCTCCTCAACTTTTCTCCTCCTTCACCTTCTATCCAACTTGTCTCGACCGACTAGACTTCTGTCGCCTTCTGCTGTTCGACTAGTCTCACTTCCGTCTCCCCTCTTGGAGACTCGTGACTCAACAGAACCGGAAGTTCTCTGTCCGCTATAAAGCTTCCTTTTCGAAGCTTTGTCCTCCTTAGAATCTGCTTATAAGTTTTACCGCCAAATTATGAGTGGTTTTCTCGGAGTAACCCTATTTGCTCAGCAATCTTCCCATGAGAAACCATCTGCTAACGAGTTATGAAAGTCATAATTCGGATCTCAATTATAATCACATCCTCTATCTAAGTTCTGATTGGATGTCGCTGTAACCCGATCCAATCAAACTTAGCGGACAATGTCCTTCTCGCTTTATGTCCATGTAGGGACGGATAAAAACACCCCCATTCACCCAGCGGCTTTCTTTTCATCCCTGAACAAAACTTTAACATGTTGGTGTGATACGGCAAACCGTTGTCCAGTTGGCAGGATCTATAGCCTGTGCCGATTAAAGATTACGGGTCTCTGGCTGGTCATATCATCTTTCTAAGAGATTATCACTTACCCGCGGCAGTCTGGCCGTGAACAAATGGCCGTGGTAATATTTTGAAGACAGTAGATTTATAGCTTATGCATGACTTTATAGCTGCGCTTAGCAAACGTGTCAACTTAGGTGCTGGCCAAATGTCTCATCTTGGATTAGCGTACAGTGGAAGTGCTAATTGACTGTCTTATATTTGACCAGGATACTATCTAAGTGCTAATGTATGTCTTGTCTTGGATCACAGTACTATCTAAATGCTAATTTTAATATCTTGGGTAAGAGTACTATCTAAGTGCTAATTGTATGTCTTGCCTTTGATCAGGGTGCTGTCTAAGTGCTAATTTTATGTCTTGTCTTGAATGCTAATTGAATGCCTTATCTTGGATCAGTGTACTATCTAAGTGCTAATTGTATGTCTTGCCTTGGATCAAGGTACTATCTCAGTTGTAATTGAATGTCTTATCTTGGATCGGCATGCTATGAAAGTACTTACCGACTGTCCGGTCTTGGATCAGGGTACTGTCGAAGTGCTCATTGAATGTCCTATCTTGAAACAGAGACCTACATCAGTGATAGTAACTGAATTTCGTATCTTGGATCAGCGAACTATCTAAGTGCTACCTGAATGTGCTTTCTTGGATCAGGGTACTATCTCAATGCTACTTGAATGTCTTATCTTGGATCAGGGTACAATCTAGGTGCTAACTGAATGTGTTATTTTGGATCAGTGTACTATGTCAGTGCAAATTGTATGTCTTTTCTTGGATCAGGCACTATCTAAATGCTACTTGAATGTCTTATCTTGGATCAGGGTACAATCTAGGTGCTAACTGAATGTGTTATCTTGGATCAGGGTACAATCTAAGTGCTAACTGAATGTATTATCTTGGATCAGGGTACTATCTTAGTGCAAAGTGTATGTCTTCTTTTGGATCAGGTACTATATAAATGCTAATTGAATGTCTTATCTTGGATCAGGGTACAATCTAAGTGCTAACTGAATGTGTTATCTTGGAGCAGGGTACTATCTCAGTGCAAATTGTATGTCTTCTTTTGGATCAGGTACTATATAAATGCTAATTGTATGTCTTATCTTGGATCAGGGTACAATCTAGGTGCTAACTGAATGTCTTATCTTGGATCAGGGTACAATCTAAGTGCTAACTGAATGTGTTATCTTGGAGCAGGGTACTACCTCAGTGCAATTTGTATGTCTTCTCTTGGATCAGGTACTATCTAAATGCTAATTGAATGCGTTAAATTGGATCAGGGTACTATCTAAGTGCTAATTGAAAGTCTTATCTTGGATCATTGTTCTATCAAAGTGTTTACCGCATATCCTGTGTTGAATCAGGATACTATCGAAGTACTCATTTAATGTCATGTCTTGTAACATTGGTGGTAATAATTGAATGTCTTATCTTGGATCAGGGTATTAGCTAAGTCCTAAATGAATGTCTTATCTTGGATTGCTAATGGATTATCGTATATTAGCTCAGGTTACTAAGTGATAATTGACTGTCTTATCTTGGATCAGGGCAATAAGTTCTCATTGAATGTCTTTTCTTGGATCAGGGTACCATCGAAGTGGTCATTGAATGTCTTATCTTGGATCAGTGTACTGTCTAAGTGCTAACTGAATGTCTTATCTTGGATCAGTTTACTGTCTAAGTGCTAACTGAATGTCTTATCTTGGATCAGTTTACTGTCTAAGTGCTAATTGAATGTCTTATCTTGGATCAGGGTACTCACTGCTAATTGAATGTCTTATCTTGGAACAGTGTACTATCTAAGTGCTTATTAGAATGTCTTATTTTGGATAATGACATTAAGTGCTTATTAAATGTCTTATCTTGGATCAGGGTACTATCTAACTCTTAATTGTATGTATTTTGGATCACGGCACTAAGTGCTAATTTAATGTATAATCATGTATCAAGGTACTATCTAAGTGCACACTTAATATTATTTCTAGGACCAAAATACTAAGTGCTCGTTGAATTTCTTATCTTTAACCAGAGTATTATCAAAGTGCCTATTGTATGTGTTATCTTGGATCAGGGTGCTATCTGATTGCTAATTGAATGTCTTGGATCAAGGCACTAAGTGCTAATTGAATGTCTTGTCTTGGATCAGGGTACTGTCAAAGTGTTAATTGTATATCTTATCATGGATCACGGTACTAGGTGCTAATTTATATCTTATGATGGATCAGGGTACAATCTAAGTGCACACTGAATGTCATATCATAGATCAGGGTACAAAGTGCCAATATTATGTCTTATCTTGGATCAGGGTGCATTCTATTGCTAATTGAATGTCTCGTATTGTATACCATCTAAGAGGTCATTGAATGTCTTATCTTGGATCAGGGTACTAAGTGCTAATTGAATGTCTTATCTTGGATCCGGGTACTATCAAAGTGTTAATTGTATATCTTATCATGGATCACAGCACTATCTAAGTGCTAATTTAATATAGTATCATGGACCAGGATACTAAGTGTACACTGAATGTCATATCTTGGATCAGGGTAATAAGTGCTCATTTAATGTCTGATCTTGTACCAGGGCATTATCAAAATGCCAATGGTATGTGTTATCTTTGATCAGGGTACAATCCAAGTGCTATTTGAATGTCTTGTCTTGCATCAGTATGTTATCAAAGTGGTAACCGAATGTATCATCTTGTTTAAGTGTACCATGTAAGTGCCCATTGATTGTCTGATCTTGGATCATGGTATTGAGTACTAATGGAATGCTTTATCTTGGATCAGGGTACTGTCCAAGTGCTAATTTAATGTATTATCTAGGATCAGGGTGCCATCTAAGTTCAAATAGAATGTCTTAATTGGGATCAGGGTAATATTTAAGTACTATAAAAGTGCTAACTGAAGGCCTTATGTTGGAATGCCTTATCTTGGATCAGGGTACATGCTAAGTGCTAATTGTATGTAATATTTTGAATCAGAGTACCACTCTAGTGCTAATTTTATGTCTTGTCTTAGATTATTTGTATGGCATGGTTAATTTTGGGATGACTTGACCATGCGGTTTTAATTATTGGTCTGTGTATGCTGTTTTGGAACGAACGTTACCGTGCATAAATATCAAACTTGACCTTTGACATCTATACCCATACTATACAGAACGTTTACCACCCTTTGTATAAAACATCCACACATATTTCCATCAAGAAACTTATTCAAGCACAGAAGCTATTTTGCATAACCAATTTTTCTTAATCATAACAACCTTCACTTTTGACACTTCTGCACCAAATGCAGCAGGCCTCTTTCCTGCACTTTTTTTATGAGCCTCAGAACTAAAATTGATATGCAAAAACCATCTTTAGTTTTCGGTGAATGTGATTTTGAACTTTGACCTAATGACTACAAAGTAAAGTGCAAGTAATTTAAAATTTTGTGAATATGCGTGATCAAGTACTGGATTTTTGTACAGAAACCATGTTTTGATATCACATTCACTTTGTCCCTTCACTCTTTGACCGTCAAATCGATGTTTCTTTATTATCCAAGTGCAAGGCATGCATTACGTTTACGTTTGTCTAGGAATGGGAAACAACTAATTGTATTGTGCGGAATTAATTTGTCTTCTTTCAGTGAAAACTTACATAACCTTTGACCAGTTGAATACACGTTCATAAGTTATCGCTCCAAGTTACCTGTTGAAGGTATAAAAAGTTTAGTCTTCATATGCGATGTTGAACTAGTTTTATTGTCCACAAATCATTTATATCTTTCAGTCAAAGAGACCGTGTTATTTTACTTTTCGATTCAAAAATCGGTTCTTTCGTACCACAAGTTCAAGCCATCCAAGAAGTTTCGTACAGACAGGGAAACGTTAATGGACAGATGGACAGACGGAGAAACCATAGTAGTATAAACACCGCCAAAAGGCATTTTCGTAAACAATCGCCGTGTACTTCACCCTCACCGCGATTCTTGGGGCCCCGAGTGGTCGAGTGGTCTAAAGCGCTCTCCGTTACGGATCATTGCCATATCACCTCTGTCTCCGTTGGTTAGAGTCTTTGATTCGGCTAATGTGGGTATGTGAGAAAGCTTGCCAGTGGCTTCTCGAGGGTTGGTGGTTCTCTCCATGGTTTTCCCGGGTTCTTCCTCCACCATTAATACTGGCCGCCATGTATAACCTATCGTGTGCTGAAAAATGGCGTTAAACCC
>CM068833.1:44493857-44779985 GCA_028554795.2 Sinohyriopsis cumingii
TACAGTCTCATGAAACGGATTCAATCGGCAATGTTTCAGTCGCTAGCTACCGTAGAAGATGATCATGTGAAGGAGTTCGTTCCTCTTTCTACCGCCGTAGAAAGAATTAAGTCGTTATTATCCCACGAGTATGAGGCAAAGAAAACGATTAGTACTCGCATAAGACTATTAAGAAAAATAATGTTAGATCGTGAAACGATCCAAGGTAACTTCGTTACTGGTGAAACGATCCAGAGTAGTAATTTTGAAGATGACTGAGATCTTTGATCAGAAATATTATTTCTGAATTTGATGGGTTAGTAATTTGGTTTTTTTTACTGAAATTTAACAAATTTGTACAAATTTCTTAATTTTGACTACCATTTACCCCATCAAAAGCATAAAATTGTACAAATTTCTTAATTTTGACTACCATTTACCCCATCAAAAACATAAAATTGTACAAATTTCTTAATTTGACTACCATTTACCCCATCAAAAACATAAAATTGTACAAATTTCTTAATTTTACAAATTATTTATTTCTGAATTAATTTATTTATTTACTGAATTAATTTATTTTTTTTTACTAAAATCAAGAAAAATGCACAAATTACTTGATTCTGACGGGGTAGTTGGTAGTCAAAATCAAAGAAAAATGCACGAACTACTTGATTTCTGACGGGGTAGTTGGTAGTCAAAATCAGGAAAATTGAGCAAAAAAAAATAAAAATCTCAGTAAAAATAATGTTATTAATAAATAAAATTAATTTATAATAAATAAAATTTGTTAGGAACAATTTGACAAGGTTAGAACTTTCTTGATTTTGACGGGGTAGTTGGCAGTCAAAATCAAGTAGTTCGTGCATTTTTATGTTTCTGAGGGGGTAGTTGGTAGTCAAAATCAAGTAGTTCGTGCATTTTTATGTTTCTGAGGGGGTAGTTAGTAGTCAAAATCAAGTAATTTGTACAATTTCAGTAAAAATCAGGAAAATTAATAAATATTATTTTTTTTTGTGATAGAAATTTTAATTTTACTTTCATCGACTAGCTTTTTTAGTTGCCTGGGCCGATTAATTTGTACCAAACACAAATTTGTGCTAGTAATAATAAAATATTTTTTTAAGTTGATCGAATTTGATTCTGATCTCTGTTACAAATGTTCTTCTAACTGTTAAGAAATCCTCGCGTGTAAAACCCTCCTCCACATGAAGATCTACGACAAAAGTCTTAGGACAGAAATCCTTAAGACGGAAGTCTTTACGACTTTACATACAGATTTATTACAAGCTCTTCTTCACGTATGTCAATTAAGCGATTAAGGTGGTCTGTGAGTTTAAAATTGATTCGTGTTAACATATTATTGTGACACCGCAAATACACGGGATTAGTTGGTTCTTGCACGATTAAATTTCCAGGGGGAACTTGTGGTGTGAACGTGTACAGGATGTATCCTTGTTGAGCTTGATTTGATCTTCCGAGATCTATTTGATAGCTGCCATCGATTACGTCACAAACCAGATTGACCGCGACAGTCGGTGTTATATTAACGATCCGCGGGGATACGTGTCTTCCGCCGCCATGCGGATCATTATCATGTCTAAGAACAGTTGGAGGTGGAATTAATTTTCTCCATGCCTCGAGTAGTTTAGAAAAAAACTCATCAATGACATCATTGATAGATTTTCTTAACTCGGTTACACTATACCCGGGAAATTTATAATCTGGTACATCGGCTTCTGTTATTTTATATTTTTCTAACCATTTATATACATCAGGATTTTCAGGTGATTTTAAAAGACTAAGCATCGCCTGAACTATTCGGTTATTAATATATTCCATATCTGATATAAGCTGATTTAATATTTCCACACGCGTGATGATTTTTTCACGCGATGACGCTGATATGTCAAAAATATGTTCGTTAAAATATTGATTTAGTTGATCTAGTTGTTTTTTACACTCTTGATTGATTTCCTGAAAATATTCAATAATCGTTTCTCGATAAAAACCCCTAAAATGTCCTGTTTCTCCCGGATTTTTAAAAAACCATGCCTCAATTTCACCGAAGAAGGTAAACTCGTGAAACATTGATTTATTTTTTATAATACGTAGTTCTTCCCCGTATGATGGATTAATTTCATGATATGATTGTCTATCCGTGACATAATCAGACTTTTTCGGTTCTGGTGGTATCGGTGTTATCGGTGGTGATATTTCAGGCCATCCTAGCACGGATCTGATTGAAGATTGATAAATATCAACGGCATAATCAGGCGAGTTTATTTCAACCGTCGAGGACAACGTCGGCTCATGAACGTTTATTGATATTTTTGATTCCCTTCCCGTTATTGATTTTATTCTACGCGCAAATTCCTCACCGATCTCTTCAATCTGGTAACTGCCGGTTGGTATTCCAACAACAACCCAGTCAGGTGTTCCATCGGGTTTGTTGTTGTTAGTAAATACGAGCGAATTATTTGCTGGTGTACCATTAAATGATTTTGATCTGATATTTGGCCAGCTGTAATATACTCGTAATTGTGCTAGTGCTATTTCTTTTACTGGAATTGCAATAGGAAAATTAACACTAAATTCAGGATTAGTTGAACTTACCGAGATCATCGTTATCTTTGGCGGAGTTGTGTTGGTCACGATCTGCTGGAGTAATTCTGTCATTATTGATACTTGTATCTTTAATACCTTCATCGTATATTTTGGTCATCATTGAAAATTCGAAATCAGATATAATTCCATCACTGAGACTCGCTGATAACAACGAGGATAATTTCGAGTATGCTACCGTCGCTGTATGTAATTTTATTGTGTAATCGGATAATTTTTCGTTCGTACAAGTACATATTTTTTTTGTGATGATACCAAGCACACCTGCAATAGTTGTTGCTGCTGAAATACAAATAGTTACAGCTACTGGTGCCATCGTTGTCAACGCTGATAATATTACACCGGTTCCAGCAACAACAGCGGATACTGAATAAACAATCACATCAACGATAACCAATCGTCGTCGATATTTTTTTACTTTTACTGTATATTGATCGACTTGATCTTTTAGCGCCGCCTGCCATTCACGCGCTTGATTGTATCTGTATTGTGCACCGTCCATATATATTTTTATGCCGTAACCAATTGAGGTGTTTCAGCTACAAATTCCAAACACCACCAGAAGGATGTTGCGGTTAATTTCTTATCAGCTGCTTCCAGAATAAATATTTCTTCGGTTCAGCTATTTAATACAACAGATACAACCCCGGAAAACCTGTCTGTGGAATGACGCCATGGAAACGTTGTAAATATTTCAAACTTAGCGGCGGAAAACACAGACAGCCTGTACACGCCAGTGACTGTTGCGGTATATTTGATAGTATTATTTTGTTTTGACCATGTTGCAAATCCCGATGATACCGTGCATACGATGTTTGTAATATGCCCGGGAGTTATTGCAGCTGGAATTTTAATCAAATTGGTTTTACTGACAATCTCAGGAATTCCCGCTACGACGTCTTGCTGTGTTTGTTTGATCGTGTCTAGGTTATTTTTGATATCAACGAGTTTCATGTCAATGACGTGTGGAGTACCGAGGAATTTATCTATAGATTCATCGGTTTTTTGAAAATTTCTTCGGAACCTTGAAAAACCGGTTACGTGAACATCATATTCGGCCCGTAACGTGGATAATTTATTATCTACGGTGCCATAGTTGACGTCGACGTATTTTTTTGTTGCTGCGTCTTCGTCAGATGTTGGATCTCTTAAAACTACTATTTTATTTCCGTTCATGCTAAGTTCACCTGTCATTGTGTCACCGGTGTTTCTCACGCGATTAGCAACACTTTTTGCAATTTCATCTCTGATGGTTGCTAATGATACACTTGAATCTCTGATTTTGCCGCTATCAGTAAACACGGGAATATTATCTGTAACTGCACCAAGTACTCGCCGGACTATATCATTCCATTTGATATTGCTGGTTTTTAGTTTACCATATCGATCTTGAAAAATAACAACTTCATCTGGATCAACTCCAGCAAAGTTCATGATATCAGCGAGGTCATCTTTAGTCGCATACTTTGACAGATCAATGTCGGATTTTATTTTCTTACTAGTAGAAGATCTTCCGTAAATATCAACCATTATAATAAGATCCGTTGTTTAAAATGCTTTACGCGCAACAAATCGGTTGCTTGTATAATCGTGCACGACTTTATGTGGCGGCCTGGATGATTTTGATATTGCGTCGAGTACATTAATTACTTCACGGCCGCATATTGGCGGATCTGTCATTGTTTGTGTGGGTAGCGTTGAATACCAAACTTTGGAACCTCTGGTTGTTGCGTGGAGTGGTGCGACATACTTGATAAATTCAACAGGTGGAGCTAACCCGTACGAATCAAAATAAACAATTCCACGCGGATCAACCGCGTATGATACCCAATGAGTACCGGGTCCGGAACGTTTGTCAAGATTAATAATACCTGTTTCAAGTTTGTTTGGTTGTTTCGGTAATTGATCTCGCATAAAAACACCTCTAAAGGCGGATATTTTTAATTTTTTAGCAGCATCAAGTAAATCAAAATTTGATGCTGGAACGTCTAACGAAATGATCCTGGAAGCCTTAGGCCTCTCCCCCAACGAGATCCCGTTAATCTTAGACCGCGTCCCTTTGTTTTGTATCCCTGCCCTGTTGCTTTCTTTAGTTACATTCCAGCGGCTGTTCCAACAGCACCTAACGCGGCCGCTTTTGCTACGGCTGGAGCAGCTGCAGCTATTAATGCCGGAATGGCCGCAAGTAGTGGAAATATAACACCCGTTTTAACCATGTCTTTGATGGCGCTCGGGGAGAGATGGAATTGAACTCCAGTTTTTGATTCTAGGGCTTTATTGAAATGTTTAATCTGATTATTTGTCAACGATAATTTGTTTGGACCACCACTAATATGATCTCGTTTTAGTGATATTTTAGTTCCGCATTTGTTGGCGGTTTTTGATTGAAGCTTTTTTACCTGACCCGGGGTCAGAGTAACATTAACATGACTATACGACATTTTTATATAAAATATATTTTTCTAAATAACACGATTAAAGATTTTCCACCGGTGCATCAACGACCCTCATTCGACCACTGCCACCTTCAAGTAACATGGCCTTGTCGCTAAGTATGACCGCGATCGCTTTGTAGGCGCCGCGAACAATTGGTGGACCAGCTATATCAGGAGGAGGGTTAGTAACATGAGCTCGAAAGTGTATATCAACAACAGATTGTTTGGATAAATCAAGATGTTCTAGTGAAAAATAATAAATCGGATATAGACCTGTAAAATCTAGTTGTGATATTTGCAAGCCGGTATCTATATTTTGATCACGTCCCATGAATGACATTAAACGATGATATGCGCGCGCTACACGATTTTGAACAAAATTTAGTTGTATATTTTCTGTTGGTTCTTGATGTCCATTTATTCGCAAGGAAACTTCATTAACTCCAAGGTTATCAAATATCATATGTGAACGTTGTTGATTATTCGTCCGAGCATTATCTTGTAGTGCAATAAAAATATGTCGTGGTGCAGAAACACCCTGTTGTGATGCTATATGCCATGTAAATAAACCATTATTATTGCTTTGAGCAGCATCTGTGGTTACTGTTAACCATGATAGCAATGATTTACCACCTTGATCCATAAAATATAGTAATTTTTGTTCCTCAGTAATAGATGGAGTCATTACTGGCATCCACAATGAAAGTTTTGATATATTTACTTTACCAGCATCAGCAACACCAGCACCTCGCCAGATTGCATCATTATCATCACCTTTTCTTACGAGCACAATTGTGTGTTTAGCTCCAAAGATGACCTTTCTAACATTTCTGCAAAATCCAAAGATGTGAGATAATGGAATTGCACACGAAAAATTTCTATTATTTCCCGACAGCGCTGATCGGCGTGTTGCAAACCCTAGGTTGTAAGTCGGGGCAATATATTTTATGATGTCAAAATCACCTGCTGGTCTAGTTTCACGATCGGGGTTGGCACCTTCTGCCTGATTAACAACAGAAATATTTTGTGGTGAAAGTAACTTGATATACTGATTATGGTTGGCGTTGTCGGTGATATCCTTAGCAAACATCATTGTTGGACCAGCTGATCTTGTAAAGTCGTCAGAATATCTCGCCAGACCAATTATTGTTGTAGCAACATCAACATCCTTCTGAATTGATTCAATATTTTTTCCATCAATCATGTATGTGGCGCTATCAAACAACGCCATAATCCCGTTGTTGACAAAACCAACACGCAGATTGGCACCATATGCCGTATCATCATCCTTTACAAGTATACCTTCTACTTCAATAAACGCTTCAGCGGGCAAGAAATAGCTACTTGTATCATGAACCTGTAATTCGATTCTCCCCGGATGATTTGGTTGTCTTGCGTCATAAGAATAAAACTGATAATCACGTACTGACTCGTACTTAAGGACAGGTGCCTCCATATCAAATGCTGGGTCTGATTCGCGCCTGAACATTTTTATTATAGTTACCATTTTTCCAAATGATGATCATCGTCGAGGAAGACCACTTCCTGCTATTAAATTTGCTGTTATATATTTTTCTGCTTCTTCAGATATCGCCGCTAGTTTTTGATTTGCAGCCTGATTTATTATTTTACTTACGTCTGAGGGCATCACCTCAGTACTTGCCAGTTTCACCGGTGATTGTTGTTTTCGTCGCAATAATCGTGCTAGTCTTTCTTTGATCGCCGAGAACGCCTTACCAGCAACATTGACAATTGCACCAGGAGCTTTATCACGAACAATATCAATAGCCTTCATCGATAATTGTTTTGCAACAGGTGCTACTTTTGGAGCTATCCTCGTGAATAATCCCCGAATGACATCACCAAGTCCATTTCCGTAAATTGCTTCATAGATTGGTAATCGTGAGTTTACCGCTCTAACCTGTGTGGGTTTACGATGATTATCATGCACAATCATCTTATTTTATTTACCATTTATCTAACAACTAGTCATCAACGAGCTCATCAATAAGTTCTCGGTAAACGCCAATATCCATGATACCACCTTGAAATAGTCGCCGACAAATATCAGCTGCTTCATTGGTTATTTCTGGTGAATTATTTCCAGCTCGTTTTCCTCCTATGAGAACTTCTAACCGTGATACGTCATTGATGATATTATCAGGACAAATAAAATTATTTCCCAGACCACTGCCAGTAGCTCCTTCTTCTTTTGATTTCTTAAATAGTCTTAAGGGTGATCTTTTCTTAAATAGTCTTGAGGGTGATACTTCTTCTTCTTCCTCACTTATTGTTCTGAGAGATTTTGGTTCTTTTTGTGCAAGATACATGTCTATTTTTCTGCGATAATCATTATATACCTCATCACTAGGGTAAACTCTTTCTTTATTGTAATATATACGATATATCCATTTATACCAGATTTCAGGATCACTAATACGAGCGGAACTATGTTCAGGTCTTAAAAGTTTTTCTTTTTTATTAAAACTTTCTACTGCAAGTTTTGATAACGTATTAATATCCTCAATTTCTTTTATGAACTTGATACCCGCACTAGTAAATTTATTGCTCAGCATAATCATTTTCCCTTCTTCTGATTTTGTTGATTCACGATCTTTCATATCACCTATCTCAGCACGAAGTTGTCCAATTTTTTCAAGTATTTCCTCACCAACAGGTGGAGGCTGAGCTGCGGCTATGCCAGTTGGAAGGTCTCGTAAAATCTCCCTCGTCTGTTTAGTTCTTCTTGCTATTTTTTTTGATGCCGGAAGAAGATCTTCTTTGATGACAGTTGTAACTTGTTCAGTAGCTGCAGTGACGGGTTTAAATAGTTTTTTAGTGTCCTCTTCATACTCAACTTTTTCTTCTTGCTGCGCTTGTAGATTTTTTCTAAATGAGTCTTTGACAGGAAGAAATTTTTTAATTGCTTCTAATCGTTCTCGAGCTGTTCTTGCAGTATGAGATTCTGGATGTATCATTTTATTATAACATGATAATTTAATTAATATCAGCAGAAGAGGAGCAGCAGAGAAGGTACCTACCAACGTTAGTCGTCAAAAAAATAAACAAGAAATAAATAAACACGTAGAGTACTTTATTTTTTCAGCTACTATTTCAAACTGAGGTTTTATTAGCACAATCGGTCATTGCAAAAATAAACATCTCAAGGAAAGTTCATTTGTAAAATCTGGACCTTTCTACGAGATGATTTATTTGTTTGTTTTATTTGTTTTGTCGGAATTCTATGGTCTGTTCACCCTCTCTGCTGCTAGGTGCGTTTCTCAGTCCATTTTTTTTAACTGACTAAAATTTGTATAGTTTCAAGTTGTGGTTTTGTGATGTTTTTCATTTCTTGAAACGTCCAACAACGACAGTGAACAGTAGCTGGTATACTGTCCTGAATGACTGCTGTTGACTTGATGCCGGAAGCTACAGTAACAGGCGTAGCGGCTGACTTGAGTCAAAGCAAGACTCCTTACTCCAATGCAGGTGATGCATGTATATTTCATGGAAAAGGTGAGGACAGAAATAACATTGTGCTCTTTACTGAAATCACTTTGTTCGTGATATGAATGGTCACCGATAGCGAAACAGACAATACAGAGTACGTAATTCGGTGCCTCTAAAATAAATTATGCACTATCTCACAATGATATTTTCAAAGTTTAAGGGTAAAAGTGCAGGAAAAAACTTTTCTTTGCTTAGTTTGTTGTTGCTCTTTTATTTTAATATGACATGTATATTATTGTAGAATAAACTTAGAAATTAATTATGACATGGATATCTTAATATTCTAATGTTCTTGATATTACATGTGCGATATGAATAGTACACCGTTCGTTTGTAATCTCTTATCGAATTTTATATGCATTACTGAATGCATTGGTTTCTTCAAAGAGGGCATTGGAAATAGTATGTAAATAAAAGGAAAACTATGACAAATTATTAAACAGCACACCAAACACATTTATGAAATATTATTTATTGAAAAAGAATGAAGTTAGCACCTGATGCATTACATTATTTAAATGTAAACTGTAGGTAGGCAATTTCTTGACATGACAAGGTAGGCAATGTCTTGACATAACATGTAGGCATTTTCTTGACATGACAAGTAGGCAATTTCTTGACATGACAGGGTAGGAAGATGTCCATGAAATTTATAACTTCATGTTTTCTACGTTACGCGCGTTCACCTTTAAAGTTTCCCTAGCAGAGGCCACGGATTAATACGAGAAATATTACCACCGTTGAGTTTCCGCAGGCCACCTTCACCGTGGTGAGTGGGCGAGCCGTAAATGCGATGTACCGTATATACTGGCGTATAAGCCGACCCACAACTCAGTTCATTTCAAGATGCACGAGGTAAGTTCTAAATGCATTTATTTAGGCAAACTTGAATTTAAAAAAATTACATGTATACTTTTCTCGAGCTTGGCGTGTGGAATTATTAAAAAGAAATGTAATAAACTTGTTTGAAAAGTAATTTAATTTTCTGTTTTCTTATTTTTCTGCCAAATTTAGATGTGTATAATTTGATCGAACGATGACAATAATTTAGCAATCTCGAGTTCCTGCAAGACTATCTCTCCTTTTGGACACGATTGTTTGTTTGTTTATACATTATTGCATTGGACATTTTATAACAGTGCACCGGTAATTACGTTTTTACTTTGCTTTGACAGTGAAAATACCTAAACTCATTTAAATGTAATCCCAGTATGACAAAACAACGAACAAACAATACGGTTCGATTCAACGCTCACAATTAGGCTAATGAACGTATTTGCATAATGGCGCCACCGCCTGTACACTGTAGGTCTGATAACGTGGTGAATTAAGTACATCCCTTGGAGTCGAATCTAACCCTGCGCTCAACTTTGATATCTCCAAAATACAATAATAAAGTTTCGGAAATAAAGCTTCGAAAATTATGTTAATACCGTAAAAGCTGAGTTGTAGTTTGCTTGATGTAAGCGACCTTACACCATACCTGTTAACTTTCATGCTGGGGGGGGGTGACTTCCGATTTTTGGGGTCGCTCCACGCCTACCTCCCGATTTCTTACTATATTCCGATTTTTATAGAGAACTCCTGATTATTACATTGTCTTCGATTTTCATTTCTTCTAAACAAGAAAGTCCTACATGTTATGTTGCATTACTTGTGAATTATTGTTGTGACGAAATAATTATTTTAGTATAAATAATTCGCTTCTTCACTAATTAGAACGCAAAGTTTAAGCATTATTCCCGTAAATTGTTTACCTCTACAGTAATAAAAACATAACAAAAAATAAACTAGAACAAAAAAATAAACCACAGCAATTAAATCGTCCACAATTAATTTCAATCCCATGAATGATCACTATGAATGCTGCAACTCCATATGCTATAGTGTCATTCCCATGAAAGAAATACGAGTGAAAACTGACATTTTTTGTACCGTATATACAATTGTTAAACTGGTACAGTTACCGGTCAAAATTCCCTCTTATCACAAGCCAGTTTCAGGGTTTTAATGATTAACTGGCATGTACTGCTGTCGCAAAACGAAAGACAAATTCTCCGACTATCAACATAGGTGACACCAAAACATAGAGTTTTCCATTGTGTGAAAAGTTATGTTTGTTCAGGTAAAATACAAAACTAAAATTGATTGATGTTGATCTTAGTTGATCACTGAGAATTTCAGCCTTTATTATTACCACTCTTCGTGAACATGTAAATTATGATGGTTATGTGCCTTTTACAAATAAACGTGCGTACCTTTTAAAAATGTTACCTCAGTTCTGTAGGATCGCATATATCATTGAAAACTAGTAACTCGTGAGCGCGTGTTTCAACGTAAATGAAACAACTAGTAAGGACTAGCTGAATGTTATCTGGAAGAATGCAATTTGGTCGAAACAATGAATAGAGCAAAATCTGCATCAATGTTTGGGAATAAGTAAGGATTTAAGTGACGCTATGCATGCTTTACACTGTGTAAGTACTGTACATTATAGTTCAGCATGGTCTCCCTGGCAAACTCAACCAGACCGCGAATTATGAAATCTGAATTTACCTTTATTTAACTTCGTGTTGGAGAAATCAGAAAACATGTACATGCAAAATAACAAAATCAACCACAGTACTTCATAACAGTTTAATAAGTGTCGGGTCACCGAAAGTTATTTTTTGCATGTTTAACTCTTAGGACACGGAACAAAAACTGTCAAGTTTACACATTGGCCCGCGGATAAGCCGGGGGATCTTCCATGTCTTTATTTTTTCCTAAATTATTCGGCTTAAACGCAAGTCTATACGGTACGTTATACTTTATGTTAGCGATGCCTATTTCTAGCAGACAGAACGAGATAGATGGGGAGGGGTATGGGTAGGTTATATTTATCCAACATATGTATGGATTACTGGCACATACGATTTGTGACTGAATGACACAGATGACCGTGCCATTTCGAAGCATGATCATGATCTTAGTGACGGCAGCTTTCTTTTATAGTGTTTATCCCCCCAGTGGTTAGAGCGTCCGCCTCGGTTGCGGAAGGTAGTGGGTTCGATCCTTGGCCGAATCTTACAAAAATGTAACAAACAGCTGCCTCGCTTGGCGCTCAGCAATAAGAGGTTAGTGTTAGGACTGGTCGGCCTGGTGTCAGGATAATGTGAACCGGTGGGACATCATGCTATATATCTGCGGCATGATGCCACAGTGCTAGACAGCACTATAAACGGTCACACTGCAGACATCGTATTGATCTGCCTGAAACATTTTTAAAAGCTGTTAAAAGCCCAACATACACACACACACACACACACACACACACACACACACACACACTTAAACAGATAAGACTGCTTAGGGAGATAGTTTTGTTTGCTATTTAGAATTACTTATAAAAAATGTATATCATTATCAATGTTATTTTTGGTCTCCTAAATTGTAATATATATTCTGTGTCTTCACATGTCCTACATTGTAATATATATTGTCTTCACATGTCCTACATTGTAATATATATTATACTGTGTCTTCACATATCCTACATTGTAATATATATTCTACTTTGTCTTCACATGTCCTACATTGTAATATATATATTTTACTGTGTCTTCACATGTCCTACATTGTAATGTACATTCTGTGTCTTCACATGTCCTACATTGTAATTATATTATACTGTCATCACATGTGCATACTTTATTAATTATCAAGTTTATTTGAATTTTCTCTGTTAAAGCTACGCTAAAAATCCAAATCACACACACACCCGTATCGTCGTCGTTGTTGTTGTTATAGACCTCATAGGATTTAACGCCATTTTTCAGCACTAGCTAGGCTATACATGGCGGCCAGTATTAATGGTGGAGGGAGAACCCGGGAAAACCCCGGAAAGAACCACCGACCCACGAGAAGCAACCGGCAAGCTTTCTCACACAACCCATGTTAGCCGAGCCCTAGACTCAATCCCACGCAGACAGAGGTGAGATAGCAGAGATCCGTAACGGTGAGCGCTTTAGGCCACTGGGTCCATAGGCTAATATCAATGACTAAAAAAATGGCCATTACACGACTCTTCTGCGCAGAACTTCAGTTGATTATTAAGATCTCAATATGCCCGATATTTTTCTTTCCCCATGAACATAACTTTTCAATTAATGTTGAACTGGCTTTCATTTTTCATGTAATGCGGATAAAGTAAAGAGTCAGTGATGGATCTCAGTTCTTTATTGAAATGATTTCCAATTAATCTGATGAACCGAATTAGCATGATAAACATACTCCGAATTAATATTCACATGTTATACAATTTTAGCCATGCTAATATTCACATCATTTTATACAATTTCAGCCGCGCTAGTATTCACATCATGTTATACAATTTCAGCCGAGCTAGTATTCACATCATGTTAGACTTGTTACAGCCATGCTAATATTCACATCGTGTTATACAATTTCAGCCATGATAATATTCACATCATGTTATACAATTTCAGCCATGCTAGAATTCACATCATGTTATACAATTTCAGCCATGCTAATATTCACATCGTGTTATACAATTTCAGCCATGATAAGATTCACATCATATTATACAATTTCAGCCATGCTAGAATTCACATTATGTTGTACAATTTCAGCCATGCTAGTATTCGCATCATGTTATACAATTTCAGCCATGCTAGAATTCACATCATGTTATACAATTTCAGCCATGCTAATATTCACATCGTGTTATACAATTTCAGCCATGATAAGATTCACATCATATTATACAATTTCAGCCATGCTAGAATTCACATTATGTTGTACAATTTCAGCCATGCTAGTATTCGCATCATGTTATACAATTTCAGCCATGCTAGAATTCACATCATGTTATACAATTTCAGCCATGCTGGTATTCACATCATGTTAGACTTGTTACAACCATGCCAGTATTCGCATGATATTATAATTTCAGCCATTCTAGTATTCACATGTTGTACAATTTCAGCCATGCTAGTATTCACATCATGTCATACAATTTCAGCTATTCTAGTATTCACATCATGTTATACAATTACAGCCATGCTAGTATTCATATCAGTGAGTATATTTGTCATATACAGTATTTGCATACAAACTGTGGCGGGTTTATGGTGCTCTCCCAACATTGGCTAGGGAGTTCTCTCAACCATGAATTTAAATGTACCTATGTCAGAATGTTCATTCCTTGAAATTAGCGGTATTGTTAACTTTTTAATGTATTGTATTTTACTCAAAGCAGACACTTTCAACGTTTAAATTAAGTTCAAACTTTACCTGAACTACACAGAAACGTTGGAAACGACTTTATGCAAAGGTAATATTAATATTGTTACAAGGACAAAATATAATAATAGTGTATGTCAAAGATATAGCTGTCTATAGCCCTATGACACCGGAAGTCATGAGCTGTCAGTCTCCATAAACGGGGGTTGAAATACACATCTAGAGATGGTTTGGGTTGTTGTATATTTGTTTAGTGTGTGGAAGACCTTGGTTTGTAATCGAGGGTTGGTCTACGTGACTGGACCATGTTTTTGTAAAGAACATATTACATAGCTAATTATTGATAATGACTCTTTTAAATTTTAAGATCATCACTACCAAGAGATACGCATATGTATAGATGATAAATTCAATGTCAAATTTTTGTTTGGAAATATGCGACTTGCTAATGAATTTAATCGAACATTCTATTAACATGACGGAGTATTTCCATAAAATATTTGTTGCGACAGAGGTCAGGTTGAGAGGCATATAAAGATGTTTGCTTCAAAATCAATCATTCCGGCTCATGATGTCCGTCTTGAGGAATCAAACTTTTAATTGCTTTCAGTTGAGATGGTTTAATTAATGTATTTTTATCATTCATTGGAATTACAAAGTGGCCTTAAAGGTCTAAGATAAATATTTTGGAATTCTTGCAAAGTCATTCGCACATATTCTTGATTATATCATTTAGAAACATTAAAACTATTGGCACATTATCACATTCCTGGCTATTCACATCAACGCATTACAAATTGAAGTTCATTTGGAGCACTATTTGGAATTCATTTGGAATATTCTTTACTTTTGGAATTGTCATAGAACACTTAGTATTATTTGCGATTTATTTCACATTACTATAGATTTCATTTGTATTCTACAAAAATAAATTATATGCTGAATTTTAATAAACTTGTTGGTTTTTGCTCTTTACTAATAATTAAAGATCGTAGAAAATAAATAATATGGTGGTTTTCGCTCTTTACTCATACTTAGTTAAAGGCCGTACAGTTGTGACAATATCCCTAGAGTAAAATGCCTTTTTATGTATTTCTGAATCCCTAAATGTTTTCTCTAATTCGACAGGACCCCTCTGCTCTGTTATATAATGATCAAAGTGCTATAAATTATATAATGTCATTAAAGTGTGTTATGTATATATAATTTAATGTGTTATTCCATTACATGCTGTTGTAATGTAATATTGTTTATTGGATTTAATATTATCCAGAATAGAGTTCAGTTCTGTTTGACGTAATTGACTTTTTTATAAAAAAAAATTCGATTTAAGCAACTATTAATATAAACATTGTATCTAGTTGCTGACCTTGTTTCAAAATCAATGTGTTTTAGTAAACAACTTTTTCAAAATACTATTTTATTATCCTTCTCACAGTAAGAATCATTAATTTGAGTCAAGGTTACGCCTGGACTACATGACGTTAGGAGTGTCGGCCTGGTCTCCGGATAGTACGACTGAGTGGGACATCATGCTACATGTCTGCGACATAATGCCCCTGTGCTAGACATCCCGTTAAACTGCCACAGTGCAGACATCGTAGCGATATGACTGGAAAATTGTTAAAACTAGTTGAAATCTAAATCACACATACACACACACACACACGGATTAAATATTCCTATCTATTGTATCCAACACGCCCTACAAGTTATACAGTCCTATCGGCTGTATCCACTATGCCATACAAGTTGCATCTTCCTGTCTACTGTATCCTCTATGCCATGCAAGTTAGATCTTCCTATTTAGTGTATCCATTATGCCATATAAGTTAGATCTTCTTGTCTACTGTATCCACTATGCCATACAAGTGAATTTATTTATTTCTTGAATTATTTATTTATTTATTTTACCCTTTTGACTTCTACTATTTGAAAGTAAACCTTCTCATATCTTTTGAGAAATATTCACTTGAATTCGATAGAGGAAAGTAAATGTCTCGCGTTTTAGTACTATTATCTGATTAAACCCGAGGTAATGCATAAAGACATAAATAGATAAGTAAAAGTTTGTCCCAGTTTAAATAGATGCAGCAATGTTATTTGATCACAATGTTCGTATTTTGGGAATCATTGTAAAATTTGACATCTCCATGGAAATATGAACATAAACAAGCGTGAATATTGTTTATTAATCTAACTATGGATTCACAAAAGTTCCGTGAGAATAGTATCGTATCACTGCGTCGAAATGAAATTGTGTGTAATATTCAATTGATAACAGTGAAAATAGCATCATCTCATTACATCGAAATGAAATTGTGTGTAATATTCAATTGATAACAGTGAAAATAGTATCATATCATATTACGTCGAAATGAAATTTTGTGTAATAGTCAATTGATAACACAGTGCAAATAGTATGATATCATTATGTCGAAATGAACTTTTGTGTAATATTCAATTCGAAATAAATGTTGTACAGATGTTGTGAATAATGCCAACCAAATTTCAATCTAAACTTACTGTTTAAATATTCATCAATAAAGCAGATATTCATTTTATATTAATACCTTATTCTACCTGATACGTGCTCTCAGGGCAGTACAAAGCGATCACGGGCCCTAGGGTATGAAACATCTGGGCCTCTCCTAGTTCTTGTTCAAACAAACTTTTTCTTTATAAAATTTAAAAGTGTTGTTCGGCCCGGGTCCCCTTGCAGTCCCAGTCCCTGGGGATATATCGCCAGTTGCCCTCCCCCACCCCTTGTCGGCCCTGTGTGCTCGTATTTTTATATAAGGACCACAGAGGCAGCATGACACAATAATTAGTATTAACCATCATTAAAATATTTATTAATTACAGTTTCTTGAGGACATACTATCGGATGATGATGATAATGATTATGATAATATGTATGATCGTTTACATCAAGGGCTGTGTTGTTCTTTTGGGGGGAGGTGGGGGATTGGTGCTTTTTTCGTTTCATTCACTAAAGGCAGCTGATATTGCCACAAGGACTGAAACTGTTGACATAGTCACATGCAAACACATTAAAAAATATTTTATATGATATAAAGAATCTCTGAATATCAGCACTTTCTGACAATGACATACCGCATATAAAATGGTAATTTTTACCGTTACTTTTTTATACTGCGTTTCATAAAATTGATGGCCTAATGTTTCAAATGTTATTATTTTGGGGTCTAATGAAGAAAGAACAAAATTTAACATGCGTATATATATTTTTACCTTTTTTTTACAGAGAAATTTTCTGAATAATTTTTTAAGTAGCTTTGCTTGGGAAAGATCGACTCATTATACGGTATATATTAGAATGTCAGGGCGCATCTCAAAATAACCCTCCCTCTTTGACTATCCTTCCACAAACATACTTGCTACACCTGTATGGAACTTGTCGTAACTTTGCGTAAAACTATAAGGGACTTGAAGTAAGGTTACGTAAAATTATAAGGGAAACTAACAACAACAAACATACGTAATTTTTGTTAGTGAAACACCTGTAATCAACAAAAAAGTTCAATGTAAACCTTGAACTTAACAGCAAATCATCCATAACTAACTGGTTCGTTATAATGGGACGTTTATATTTTCCATGTGATTTTTCTACCGAGCTAAATGACAGATTATACAAGGTTTCAATAACCTATACAGACGAGATGTTGCGTTTAGATTTTACGTTTGTCAAAAAGGTCACAGACAGCCTAAGCAATATCAATACTAAAACTATATGATTGGAAGTAATTATAACAAAAAATATAAAGTACATATGCAAGGAAATCTCGATCAACGTGTAACAAAATGACAACCAAATAATGGATACAATACGAAACATAAGTTACACGGGAATCTAAAGTTATTCTTTTTTAACCAGAGCACCACACTACTATGACACAATTAAAATGGATGAATGAACCACAAAAAATAATTTGTGACAATGTTTTCATTCACGTCCACACATACATGATGACACCCATATATATATATATATATATATATATATATATATATATATATATATATATATATATATATATATATATATATATATATAATGTGTGTGTGTGTGTGTGTTAGAACCCCGGCCGAGTCATAACAAAGACTTATGCAAATTGTACTTGCAGCTGCCTCGCTTGGCGTTCGGAATTAAGAGTTTATTGTTATGGTTGGTCGATCTGGTGTCACGATCATGCGACTGATGGGGCATGAAGCTAAATGTCTGCGGCATGATGCCCCAGTACTCGACATCACTATAAACTGCCACAATACAGACATCGTAGCGATATGACTGACCCATTGTTTAAGCTACCTTAAAAATAGAACACACACACACCTGTTTGCTATGGGGTGGATCCAGAAGTATTGTTTAGTATCGTATAAGGGTTCGGGTGGGACCGTACCCCTGGTGGTAGTAACTCTAGTGACCATTATACCAGTGTCCACACATATGGACATGTCCCTTTTGATGCTTTGTTTTCTTTTAAACATATGATAAGGTGGCAGATAAGACTACTTGCGATTATCAAAGGATGTGAAGTCTCATCTCTACCTTCCTCAGTGTTGTCTGGTCAGTCATCATATCATTTATACTTCAGATGATTCAGTTCCCTCTCTCTCTCTCTCTCTCTCTCACACACACACACACACACACAACCACTGTCACAAGTAGAACGTAGCGGACTTTCGTCTATGTCACACAACTACACCCACAGTACCTATCCCCTAGACAAGTGTAGCTGTCAAACAGGTCTAAAGCGCTCACCGTTACGGATCACTGCCGTCCAACCCCTGTGTGTGGGATTCGAGCCTCGGGCTCGGCCAATGTGGGTATGCGAGAAAACTTGCCAGTAGCTTCCCGTGGGTCGATGTTTCTACCCTGGGTTTTCTCAGGTTCCTCCTCCTCCACCAGTTATACTGGCCGCCGTGTATGTCCTTCCTAATGTTAGAAAATGGTGTTAAGCCCAACAACAACGAACATATCCATCCATTATCTGAGAGATTCGGTGTTTATAATTTTGCTAATTGCATCAAAGGTAATATCTGACTTGTCATTGAAATTTCAGCAAATTTCATTTTGTTGCAGTGGAAATCGAAACTGAGTAAACTTTAATAGTTAAAATAAGGCAAAATAAAGAATGTTCCTTTCTCACCATGACCATTAACTATAAAGTACTTGGTTTAAATTCCTTGAAGACCAGAAAGGCTATAAAATGAGATAGATTATGAATTATTTATAAATTAAAGTAAAAAATAAAAATATTAATGATCCCGATTTTTAATGAATCTTGTAGAAAGCCGCTTCTGCTTATCATTATTTCGTTGGGAAGGAAAACAAAAGTGGAAATTCAGTAGTGAGAGAGAAATCAATTTTAGCTGGATGAAACCCTTCAACCTTAACTTATACCAAGTGACCTAGAGTGACCCGGTTCGTTGTAATGTATGCATACACCTTCTATTAGATCTGTATACAGTCTTTTACGATGCCTATGGTACAGTGTTATAATGGTATGCATAGACCTTCTATTAGATTTGTATACAGTCTTGTACGATGCCTATGTTACAGTGTTATAATGGTATGCATACAACTTCTATTATATTTGCATACAGTCTTATACGATGCCAATGACACAAAGTGTTATAATATTATGCATACACCTTCTATTAGATTTGTATACAGTCTTATACGATACCAATGATACACAGTATTATAATGGTATGCATATACCTTCTATTAGATTTGTATACAGTCTTATACGATACCAATGATACAGTGTTATAATGGAATGCATACACCTTCTATTAGATTTGCATACAGTCTTATACGATACCAATGACACAAAGTGTTATAAAGGTATGCATACAACTTCTATTAGATTTGTATATAGTCTTATACGATACCCATGACACAAAGTGTTATAATGGTATGCATACAACTTATATTAGAATTGTATACAGTCTTATACGATACCCATGACACAAAGTGTTATAATGGTATGCATACACCTTCTATTAGATTTGCATACAGTCTTATACGATACCAATGACACAGTGTTATAATGGTACGCATACACCTTCTATTATATTTGTATACAGTCTTATACGATACCCATGACACAAAGTGGCAATATGCTCTCGAGATAAGAAGGCTGTACAAGAAATTCCTTGAATATACAGTATACACATAATGTAGTTTATTGTTTTGTAGCTCTGTCGTTCACTAAGTGTGCCTTTCTCACTCTCTCTCCCTCTCTCTCTCTCTCTCTCTCTCTCTCTCTGTAATAAAACAAACAAAACACAGATGGACATTAAACTAATTTTAAAATCATTCATAAAGTCCACCTTGATCTCGTTGGTTTCGCCTTTTCTATCGACTAAAGTTGCAAAGTATGGAGAAAATCTCCATGAAAAAAGGAGCGTAGCGGATTTTCTCCCGGCATGTATCGATGTCTCTGGATCTACGATGATAAGTTACCAAGAAAGACAGACAGATTGACAGATGAACAATCTTGGTGTGAGTAACACTAGTACCTAAAGCAAGCCTCGTTTCCATTTAATGAAAAATTTTAAACATCGTGTCGGTTATCAAAGAGACAGCATACATACTATCCACATATATGAGACCGCTCCGATGGCCTAGTGGTTAGAGCGTCCGACTCGGATGCGGGAGGTCGTGGGTTCGATCCCCGGCCGAGTCATACCAGAGACTTAAAAATGGTACTAACAGCTGCCTCGCTTGGCGTTCAGCATTAAGAGGTTAGTGTTAGGACTGGTCGGCCTGGTGTCCTGATAATGTGACTGGGTGGGACATCATGCTACATGTCTGCGGCATGATGCCCCAGTGCTAGACATCACTATAAACTGCCACATTGCAGACATCGTAGCAATATGACTGAAAAATTGTTAAAGCTACGTTAAAAATCAAAATCACATCACATCACATCCACATATATGAAATGAAAAACATTATGGATAGACGTGTGGACCCGTACATAATATGATCTATTCAAACGAGAAATCTCACAAGCTGGAAGTGATTGTAGTAAATGTATTTATGAACCGTTGATTGCATTATTGAAGAAAATATATATTTGCGACTAGTCAATTGTGAGGATACTAAATCAGTTGACGGTGGGACTGGGTAGAGAGATTGATCCAGTTGACGGCGGGACAGGGTAGAGAGATTAAATTAGTTGACGGTGGGACGGGGTAGAGAGATTAAATTAGTTGACGGTGGGACGGGGTAGAGAGATTAACCCACTTGACAGTGGGACGGGGTAGAGAAATTAACCCAGTTGACGGTGGGGCGGGGTAGAGAGATTAACCCATTTGACAGTCGGACGGGGTAGAGAGATTGATCCAGTTGACGGCGGGACAGGGTAGAGAGATTAAATTAGTTGACGGTGGGACGGGGTAGAGAGATTAACCCACTTGACAGTGGGACGGGGTAGAGAAATTAACCCAGTTGACGGTGGGACGGGGTAGATAGATTAAATTAGTTGACGGTGGGACGGGGTAGAGAGATTAACCCACTTGACAGTGGGACGGGGTAGAGAAATTAACCCAGTTGACGGTGGGGCGGGGTAGAGAGATTAACCCACATGACAGTCGGACGGGGTAGAGAGATTGATCCAGTTGACGGCGGGACAGGGTAGAGAGATTAAATTAGTTGACGGTGGGACGGGGTAGAGATATTAACCCACTTGACAGTGGGACGGGGTAGAGATATTAACCCACTTGACAGTGGGACGGGGTAGAGAGATTAACCCACTTGACAGTGGGACGGGGTAAAGAGATTAACCCAGTTGACGGTGGGACGGGGTAGAGAGATTAACCCAGTTGACGGCGGGACAGAGTAGAGAGATTAACCCAGTTGACAGTGGGACGGGGTAGAGAGATTAACCCAGTTGACGGTGGGACAGGGTAGAGAGATTAATCCAGTTGACGGTGGGACGGGGTATAAATATTAACCCAGTTGACGGCGGGACGGAGTAGAGAGATTAACCCAGTTGACGGTGGGACGGGGTTGAGATTATTCAACCTCGACACTAGTCAAAATAATAACATGTACATGATATGTAGCATATAAATAATAGGTGGATATAAATCAATGAAGAATAATAAGAAAGTATGTATATTGATGGGTTGTAAAGATATGTATATTTAATATGCATTTTTGTTGTTGGTTTCTCTCATCTTTTATTTCAATATATGCTATTGATAATGTAACACTGCATGTTGGCCTTGACCTTGTCCAAAATCAAATTCATGTTCTACTTGCCCTGAATCATTGATTTATTTTTAATTCTGTAAACAACTAACACATACCTAAAATATGAACTATGTGCATGGGTTTAATACTGGGATAATTACTAATAGAAGTAAGCATATTTATTTGGGTCTGGGTCTAGGTTATTGGAAATCCCTTGTATATAAGTATACCTGGTATATACTATGCTATCGGGCATTTCTGCACACATAAGGCTTCCGTCACCAGTACTGAAGCATAAGGCATACCGAATACGGCAGTTTGAAAATAAAATACTGCAATGCTTACCACTTGAAAAAAAGGCAATTGTCACCAGAATATTCTGTTCAAAACAATATTAATTTTGTCACACAGGATACTCCCCTCCCCCGTTTTCCTGACTCGCGATATGTCGGCCTATTCTGCGCATAGCTTTGAAAAGATGTAATGTGTATTAATCGGGCTGTGGAAATGAAATACATTACTTTGGACTGTTTCTGTCAGCATTTCGGTCGAGTAATTAGGTCAGGTTTATAGCTGGTGTTACAAAATTCAACGTAACATTGCTTAGCATCTCTTGTTATTTATTGGCAAACTAAACTGATCGTGTCAAAGTTAGTAAATTTCAGCATTTTATTTTTTAAAAAGTTATTATTTTGAAGAGAACCAACAATGAATGGGATGTAATGAGTTTACAACCTCTCATTTATGGGAAAAAATTACTTAAGAATTTAGAAACGGATCATACGCCGGGGAATTTCTTGAGAATCCCGTTCTAGCCGCAAGTTGACATACTGTATAGCAGACGATAAAACTATGTCTGGGACAATATGTTGTAAAACTGGAAACTTGGATTAAAATACAGTAATTTTTTTAAGGTATACATTTCCATCTTTTGTATAATGAATTTATTTTATGATTTTAAACGATACATAGTAAATAGCATTTTCTGGGTTACTAGTTCAAGATGGCCATAAAGTAGGTCATCATGTTGACATTTAGAAATCGCATTTTCATATGCAGTCAGGGTAGAAATGTGGGATATTTTTGTACACATTCTGAATATCACTTGCACCATAAAAGGACGATCGTTCTTTCTTGATACAAGCTGGATATTCAACCAAAAACAGCACGTGATCCAATGTTTACAGGAATGTCGTATCGTTGCGCAGAATTACCCGACGTGCAGAATTGTCCGACATGGTGGGTATACCTAGCCTACCTGATATATACCGCATTCTGCAATATACTTATTGTGATCTGGAAATTCAAAGTTCTTAAAAAAAATAACATTCTTGGAAATAGACTTGAATTTATAGTGAAATTTCAAAATAAGGATATAGTCTTGTATTGTATTATTGTGATCCAAAAAAAGACTGCTGGGACATCATCACTAAAAGGGCGGATATAATTCGCAATACCGTATGTTCCATTTTTACGTTTTCAGATTTTATTCTAGGGAAATAAATTATTTGCTGACGTTTGCAAAGCGCTTTTCTCCTTGCTCTTTCTATTACACTTTCTATTACTTATTTTAAGGCCAGAGATTCGTAATAAAGTGCACATGTTTTTTGTATGTAACCGATTAATCACTTACTGCTTTCTAGCGTCACCTTCCCAACTTTGACCAGATTCCAGTCAACCTCTTTCTGTCCTCCTGTTGCCATGGAATCGGTGTAATGAGCTTTCAGAGTTATTGACTCCAAGGGAGTTCTCAAACTAATGCAATGTGATACCAGGAGTGAGCTGCAAAATATAGACAACAACATTCTAGTCATAGCCATGTCATTTACACAAATACTATTTAATTTTATAAATTACTGTAGAGACATCAGGTTGCTTCTTAAATAAAATGTCTGCATGTCATGTACATTATTATGTATTCTATAACTTATGGTAGATATATCATGTTCTTTGTAAAATAAAATGTCTTAAAGGTCACATGCAAAATCTTTTCTGTAAATAGTGTTAATAATTAATCCATCCATTGCACCAATAATTATTGTAGAGAAAACGCTGATTGAAAGAAATATGTATTCGGACATGTTGAGAGAGAGAGAGAGAGAGAGAGAGAGAGAGAGAGAGAGAGAGACAGATGAAGAGAGAGACGAAGAGAGGGATGATATTTCCACAATGATGTATATGCATGCTGTCATCTTAAGTTATTTAGCCATCATAGATATAATTTGTTGTCTTACTGGTCCTGTATCACATTGGAGGTATCTTGTCTTCTTACTGGTCATGTATCATATTAGAGGTGACTTGTCTTACTTGTCTTGTATCATATTAAATGTATCTTGTCGTCTTACTTGTCTTGTATCATCTTAGAAGTATTTTGTCGTCTTACTGATCTTGTATCATATTAGAGGTATCTTTTCGTTTTACTGGTCTTGTACCATGTTATATTTATCTTGTCGTCTTATTGGTATTGTATCACATTAGAGGTATCTTGTCGTTTTACTGGTCTTGTATCACATTATAGGTATCTTGTCGTCTTATTGGTATTGTATCACATTAGAGGTATCTTGTCGTTTTACTGGTCTTGTATCACATTATAGGTATCTTGTCGTCTTATTGGTATTGTATCACATTAGAGGTATCTTGTCGTTTTACTGGTATTGTACCATTTAGAAGTATCTTGTTGTCTTACTGGTCTTGAACCATAATAGAGGTATCTTGTCATCTTACTGGTCTTGTATCATCTTAGAGGTATCTAATCGTCTTGCTGATATTTTATCGTATTAGAGGTATCTTGTCGTCTTATTTGTCTTGTATCACATTAGCGGTGCCTTGTCGTATTACTGGTTTTGTATCACATTAGAGGTACATTTTCGTCTTACTGTTATTGTATCATATCAGATGAAACACTGTCTGGGGATTTGCTTGTTAAATACTGTATGTCTACATTCTGTGGTTTTCCAAAGACACAGCATACGTACCATCCACATATACGAAATGTAAATGGGTAGATGCGTGGACACTTAAAGAAAACTATATGTGACCAGTCAAAATATAACTGACCAGTCCAGTGTGGCGGATACTAATCCAGTTGACGGTGGGAGGGGGTAGAGCGATTATTCAACCTCAACACATGTCAAAATAATATCACGTACAGATCATGTAGCATATCAATAATGTGTGGATTCAAATCAATAAAGAATAATAAGAAAGTATATATATATATATATATATATATATATATATATATATATATATATATATATATATATATATATATATTGATCTATAGGTTATACAGATGTTATGTATATTTAATATGCATTGATTGTTAATTGTTTTTTGTAATATTTTATTTCAATAAATGCTATCGATGATATAACATTGTATGTTGGCCTTGACCTTGTCCAAAATCAAGTTCATTTTCTACGTGACCTTAATCATTGATTTAGTTTTAATTCTGTAAACAACTAATACATACGTAAAATATTGACTATGTACATGGGTTTAATACTTGGGTAATTATTAATAGAAGGAGATATATTTATTTGGGCCTGGGTCATGTTATTCGAATTCCTCTGTATATATACCTGACCTATATCGCATTCCATATTATAATTGTCCTCATCTGGAAATACAAAGTTCTCTACAAAAATAACATTCTTGGAAACAAAGATTTGATTTTATAGTGAACTTTCAAATAAAGATATAGTCTTGGATTGTATTATTGTGATCCAACAAAAGACTGCTGGGACATCACCACGAAACGGGGGGATTTAATTCGCAATGTCGCACGCAAGTTACTTTTATACATGTTCACATTTGTCCTAGGGAAATAAATTATATGCTGACTTTACAAAGCGTTTTTCTCCTTGCTCTCTCTATTAATTATTTTAAGAACAGAGATTCGCAATTAAGTGCAGATTGGTTTGTATATATAACCTATACATCACTTACTGTTTTCTAATGGCAACTACTCAACTTTGACCAGATTCCAGTCATCCTCTTTCTGTCCTCCTGTTGCCATGGAGTCGGAGTAATGAACTTTCAGGGTTATTGACTCCAAGTGAGTTCTCAACCTAAGGCAATGCGTTATGAGGATTGAGCTGCAAAATACAGACAACAACATTCTAGTCATATCCATGCCATCTACACAACTAGTCATATCCATGCCATGTACACAACTAGTCACATCCATGTCATGTACACAACTAGTCATATGCATGTCATGTACACAACTTATCATATCCATGCCATGTACACAACTAGTCATATGCATGTCATGTACACAACTTATCATATCCATGTCATGTACACAACTAGTCATATGCATGTCATGTACACAACTTATCATATCCATGCCATGTACACAACTAGTCATATGCATGTCATGTACACAACTAGTCATATCCATGTCATGTACACAACTAGTCATATGCATGTCATGTACACAACTTATCATATCCATGCCATGTTCACAACTAGTCATTTACATGCCATGTACACAACTACTTTTTAATGTTATAACTGTTGGTAGATATATCGTGTTCCTTGTAATATAAAATGTCTAAAAGGTCACATGTACAATTTGTTCCATAAATAGTTTATGAAAGAACACCAGTTATCTCTTTGTATATCTGTTAACAGACACACCGTATTTTATTGTTTTCATCGCAAAATGTGCATAATTGTTTAAAACATAACTTAATGATTATGTTAATATCCTCTGTAATTCATCCATTGTAACAATAATTATTGTAGAGGAAAACCATATTGTAAAAAAGATATATACGGTCATGCTGAGAGAGAGAGAGAGAGAGAGAGAAAGAGAGAGAGAGAGATGGAGAGAGAGATGATTTCTACAGAATGATGCATATGCAGTTATCTTAATTTATTTAGTCATAATTTATTTGCCTTGTCGTCTGTTATGGACTCACGGTACTATTTCCACTCCATTGGTAAACATATGGAAACACTATCATATTCAAAATTCAATAACTTAAAATTTCTGAGTGCTGATAATGACATCTATAATTCTTCATGCACATCTAACCTTGGTGCAAGCTTATGTGTGGAGAACACCATATGACCCGCGGCACTTTGTTTACATACATGTGCATGAAACACGTGTTATTGATTCTGCACCAAATGAATCAGGTGCTACTTTCAGTATTGAGTACTCCTGAGTCAAGCCTGTAAAAATGCTAAAATTGCATCAGTAGAAATTTGTCAATATTTTTTTTACATTACATATAGGGTAAGCTCTCAAAGGATATTTTTCCTAAAATTTTAATTTTCATTATTAACCAATCATGGACCACCAAACCTGTAAATATTCTATTAGTTCTTCACCCATTTCTAGACTGGTTCACAGTTCTTCCGTATACTTAGTACCGTGTGTCCTTATTGAACTTGTATCATCTTAGAGGTTTCTTGTCTGTTACCGGTCTTGCATCATATTAGAGGCATTTTGTCCTCTTACTAGTCTTGTATCATATTAGATGTGCCCTGTCTTCTTGCTAATCTTGTATCACATTAGATGTATATTTTCGTCTGACTGGTCATGTATCATATTAGATGTATATTGTCGTCTTATTGGTATTGTATCATATTAGATGTATCTTGTCGTCTTACTGGTCTTGTATCATATTAAAGGTATATTGTCGTCTTATTTAGTATTGTATCATATGAGATGTATCTTTTCGTCTTACTGGTCTTGTATCATATTAGATGTATATTGTTGTCTTATTGGTATTGTATCATATGAGATGTATCTTGTCGTCTTACTGGTCTTGTATCATATTAAAGGTATCTTGTCGTCTTACTGGTCTTGTATCATATTAGATGTACATTGTCGTCTTATTGGTATTGTATCATATTAGATGTATATTGTCGTCTTATTGGTATTGTATCATATGAGATGGATCTTGTCGTCTTACTGGTCTTGTATCATATTAGATGATGTATATTGTCGTCTTATTGGTATTGTATCATATTAGATGTATCTTGTTGTCTTACTGGTCTTGTATCATATTAGATGTATATTGTCGTCTTATTTAGTATTGTATCATATGAGATGCATCTTTTCGTCTTACTGGTCTTGTGTCATATTAGATGTATATTGTCGTCTTATTGGTATTGTATCATATGAGATGTGTCTTGTCGTCTTACTGGTCTTGTATCATATTAGATGTATATTGTCGCCTTATTGGTATTGTATCATATGAGATGTATCTTGTCGTCTTACTGGTCTTGTATCATATTAAAGGTATCTTGTCGTCTTACTGGTCTTGTATCATATTATATGTATCTTGTCGTCTTGCTGGTATTGTATCATATTAGATGTACCTTATCATCTTACTGGTCTTGTATCATACTAAAGTTATCTTGTCGTCTTACTGGTCTTGTACCATATTAGATGTATATTGTCGCCTTATTGGTATTGTATGATATGAGATATATCTTGTCGTCTTACTGGTCTTGTATCATATTAAAGGTATCTTGTCGTCTTACTGGTCTTGTATCATATTATATGTATCTTGTCGTCTTACTGGTCTTGTATCATATTATATGTATATTGTCGTCTTATTGGTATTGTATCGTATGAGATGTATCTTTTCGTCTTACTGGTCTTGTATTATATTAGATGTATATAATCGTCTTATTGGTATTGTATCATATGAGATGTACCTTGTCGTCTTACTGGTCTTGTATCATATTAAAGTTATCTTGTCTTACTGGTCTTGTATCATATTAGATGTATATTGTCGTCTTACTGGTATTGTATCATATTAGATGTATATTGTCGTCTTATTGGTATTGTATCATATGAGATGCATCTTTTCGTCTTATTGTTATTGTATCATATTAGATGTATATTGTCGTCTTATTGGTATTGTATCATATGAGATCTATATTGTCGTCTTACTGGTCTTGTATCATATTTGATGTATATTATCGTCTTATTGGTATTGTATCATATGAGATGTATATTGTCGTCTTACTGGTCTTGTATCCTATTTGATGTATCTTGTCCTCTTACTAGTTTTGTATCATATTAGATGTGTCTTGTCGTCTTACTAGTTTTGTATCATATTAGAGCATATACTTATATAAGTATTTAAACAACTGCATGAAGCACTGTGCGTCTGGGGATTTGCTCGTTGCAAATACTGCAGCTGTTGGGTTAATGGTGGATACTGTAGATGCCGAGTTAGTGGTGAGCATAAATACATAAGATGTTAATTTAGTGTTGGGTATAAATAATATGGACAGATGGTGATTTAGTGGTGAGTATAAATACTATAGATATGGAATATGTTTGTGTAAATAATATGGACAGATGGTGATTTAGTGGTGAGTATAAATACAACAGATATAAAGTTTGTTGGTGCAAATGATATGGACAGATTGTGATTTAGTGGTGAGTATAAATACTATAGATATGGATTTTGTTGGTGTAAATAATATGGACAAATGGTGATTTAGTGGGGGTGTAAATAATGTGATGTGGGAAGAAGGGGTGGGTGTAAATACTAAGGTGTGGGAGGTTAGTGAAAATTAGCGAAAGATTACTGTTAAAGCATCTTCCTCTAGCATTAATTACCACACAGACACATATTTGAGTTAACTGTCATTTTATGCTTGAACATTTGACACTGTCATTGTACAACACCCTACGCATACAGTGACATAGCTTTGAAAATACGTAACACTTTGAATTCAATTACCGATGTGTCAGTATTGCAGAACTCTACGACCTTCAGTGACCTTGATATGAGTTAACCTACGACCCTGCACATTAAGTACAACATTATTCCAATTTCATACATTGACTCTATAGGAATTAACGCCAGTGTGAACATAGTTAATATGAATACGTACTTGTACTGTGCTATACCAAACACTTATAGTCTTATAATAGAAAATAATAGACTGATACTTACAGAATATATATAAATCCCTTAAAATGCAAGTTTTCCAAGCTAACCAGACTGTATTTTCTGTAATGATTGTACTTGTTCACAAGTTTAATAATGCATGCACAGACCAAACTAGTGCAATGACTATTCAAAAAAATTCAAATGACTTTAGTTTCGACCTGCTTGTTTTGCTCATCAGTTTTACCTGGTCATACAGTGTGGCTGAAGCAGTGATTAAATCTGACACATAAATATGTTCAAATATACGGGCATTAGTATCCAATGCTAGTATGCGAGTATCTTTGTATGGTTAAATTAACCTAAGTCCATTCGGCTATCTAGCTTATTGGGACAACAGGTGCTCGATGCGAGCTTATTGTCAACAAGAGCAATAAAAGAATCGTACCGAGTGACCCAATTACCTCGTATTATTCCTACCAATCGTTCTATCATACTGTAAAATAGTATATTATGATAACATCCTATGTCAGAACGGGTCATGAGGGTAATCCCGGGTAATTTGTCACTCGCTTGTAGCTTTCCTTTAGTACATTACCTTCATGTAAATAATAAGCTGGTGTGGAGCACCTTTGACTAAAACTATCACTTCTCTCTCTCTCTCTCTCTCTCTCTCTCTCTCTCTCTCTCTCTCTCTATCTATCTATCTATCTATATATATATATATATATATATATATATATATATATATATATATATATATATATATAAAATATATATATATATATATATATATATATATATATATATATATATATATATATACATATAGTCGGCCGAAACCTTTCACCAGCATTCCTCGATACCTTCATGATTACTATGATTATTTAAACTCTATCTACCGCTAATAGCATTACTAGACATCTTCGTAATTACCACTAGTTTTTATACTACAATGAATTACTTTTACATACAGTGTTACTACTACTACTGCTACTGCTACTACCGTACTGCTAGTTCTACAACCGTACTGCTAATGCTACTATCGTACTTCTAAAGCTACTACCACACTGCTGAGGCTACTACTACTACCACCACTACTACTACCATATTTACTAATAGAATAGCAAATATTGCAACTATTGCTCCTGCTACTACTACTACTATCGATACTAATGTTACTACTAATAATACTGCTGCTACAACTACTACTGCTGATAATACTACTAGTAGTACTACATCTACTAATATAACAGCAAGTAAAACAACTTTTGCTGGCACTACCACTATCACCATGACATTATAAATTTATGAATAAAACGACAAAATTTTGTGTGGACCCAGCTGGCCGAATGATCTAAGGCACTCGCCTTTACAAACTATCAACATTTCACCCTTGTCTGCGTGGGTTCGATCCTTTGGGCAGCGAGTGCATGTGAGACAGCTTCCTGGGGTCGGTAGTTCTTCCCGGGCTTTTTTGGGTTCTTTATCCACCAGATATACTGACCGCTAATTGTAGCCCGCCCATTCGTTGAAGAATTACGTTAAACACAAAACAAATTTTTCTATATTATTAATGGTTTTCGTTTCAAAAATCGAAAGGCTTATAAATAAACGTGAGCGTGTACGAATACCATAGTCATGCAATCTTATCTGTGATTCATTGATTGATTCATTGATTGATTCATTCATTCATTAATCTTCATTTTCAACTTTCTATTTCAATACCAATATAAAGAAATTCAAGAGGACATGGCGTAAAATTACATATATGAATCACCAACTCATACATACATACATACATACATGCATACGTACGTACGTAATTACGTACGTACGTACGTACATACATACATATAACATACAGACATACATATATACAAACGTGGATGTAATAATAATAATAATAATAATAATAATAATAATAATAATAATAATTATTATTATTATTATTATTATTTTAGTAGTGGCACATCCCGATAGATGGAAAGTAGTAAAGTGGGGCACATTAGGGACAATGGGACTTAGCATTAAAAAGACCCCTGCGGCACTTTAGGGACAATGGAAATTTAACATGGAGAGAAATCGTGGGTCACTTTAGGGACAATGGGAATTTAACATAGAGTTTGGGTCTGTCTAGGGACAAGGGAAATTAACATGGGAATAGAGTTTGGGTTTGTCTAGGGACAAGGAGAATTGAATATGGGATTTTTTTTAAAAAAAAAAGTTTTTTTAAAATTTAAATTTAAATTTAAATTTAAAAAAGGGTAGGCAATTGAAAGGCTATCTCTTTTCGAGAAATATGGCTGGCCCTGAAAAAGGGCCTTTGGGCTTATGTTAATGTATTCATTAACATAAATGGCACCGCATTGGTCTTCTTCTTGTCCTTAGGCTACGTCTCACTGTTGGTCCGTAAATCAACACTCTTTTCAGGCATCCTTGTCTTTCAACGTAGATCCTACGTATCCACAGGCTGGTGTTTGTCCTGTGGACAACGGTCCACTTGGATCGGACATACATGAGCATGTCCGTCCTAAACATCATGGAAGACACAAGAGTGGATGACTCAACTGTGGTCCACATCTTGAAGCGACGAGAACAGGTGAATCAATGCAGTGAACTGCGCTTATTTATAGGTACAGGTAGGATTGAAACGGATTGAGTTCATTCACCAATCCAAACACGCGTTACCAAATTCAGTCAGCTCGCATCCAATCCGAAGAGAACAGTCTGTGACGTCACGTGGTCTATATAGATTCGTTAGCGCTTGTGTGCAGTCAATCTATGCGACAGTGATTCAACATGACGGAAACTCAGAAAACGATCCATTGGGGTGCACCAACAGGGGAGACTGTCCAAGGGAACCCGGACTTACTTTCAGAAGAGGTGAATTGGGATTTTGTGGATTTTCTCTCCTCGCAAGAATTTGTTCCGGAACCTGCGTTACCTTCTTCATTACCGCAAGTGGAGAATTTTAGACAACGACAAAAGGAAGCGGAACAAGCTTTTCTCCTACAGCAACAGCAGCAAGAAGAAGAGGTAAGAAAAAAAACAACAGCAACAACAGCAAGAAGAAGTAGCAGCAAAGAAACAAGAGGGTGAAAATCAAACGGTTACGGTACTGTTGGACATTTTAGCGGAGTTAAGAAGTCTGAAACAAATGTATCAGACTTCTTTATCACGACCGAAGAGAATACGACCTTCCCGAGCTAAACACGTTAACCCTGTGACTAAGCCTACCGTACCACCCTTAGTGATTTCAACCCAATCATCATCAACATTACGCAGTCCAGAAGTAGGCCTTGGCCGTGGCAAAGGCTTAAGGCAATTAAAGTTGATTGCTTAAACTCACCCCTACACCATAAAGAAAAAAGGCCCTTTTCAGGACCACCCACATTTCTCGAAAAGAAATACAATTTCAATTTGCCAATAACTCAAAAAAACCCCACCCATTTTACACTTATAGTACGTTTCTGTTTATGAGTGCGTGAGTGTACGTTCTTATTTTAAAATCAAAACTCAAAGACACTTACCTTATATCATTAATTTATTCTTTTATCCATTTTTTTACAATCCAATTCACAATTCACAACACAACACTTTAATAAAAAGTTCATTGACTTCTTCTTTCTCCTTGTTTAGTCTCTCTGTTTTTTGAATTTCTTCACCGTCTTTTCCTCTTCTTTCTCCTCATTCTCTTCCCTTCTTCTTTTCTTCTCCTGTTTCTTTGCCTCTTGTAAATAGAATTGTCTTCTTTCTTCCTCTTCTTCCTCTGAAGAATCCCTCTCTTCCTCTGAAGAATCCCTCTCTTCCTCTGAGGAATCCCTCTCTTCTTCTGAAGAATTCCTCTTTTTTTCTGATTCCTCTTGTTTCTTTTTTGGGCAATCTGGAGACCAATGTCCTTTTTCTTTACAATAATAACAGGTATCTTTACTTTTGTCTTTTTTAGCCCCTGTTTTCTTTCTTTTTTGACGGTCTGGACACTCTGAAGACCAATGCCCTTTCTTCTGACAGATATAGCAAGTATCTTGACTTTTATCTCTAAAGGAAGGAGAGTAGCCCGTCGGCTGGGCTGAAGAGAATTTTCTAATGACCCCTCGCAAAGCTCTGACGAAACGTTCGATTTGTTTGATCTCTTCCATCGTTGTGCTCGGCTTAAGAGTGAAATGAATAGTGAAAGGACAAGACACGCAGCCTTTTATATACGCTGGTCTGCCATGACTATAAATTAGTTTATGGTGTTTACACTTGAGTCATTTGACGTTTTGCACTCAAGATGAAACGATCCCATTCATTCGAGAAGAAAGAAGAAGAAAGTAAGAGGCAGAAACGTGATCTATCGCCTCGTACCAGAGCTGAAATCTTGGCACAAATTCATGCCAGTGATTTTGAAGAGGACATGAGTGAACCAGAATTTGAAACCTCTAAACCAAGTTCGTCACCCTTAGTCAGCCCTGAAAAATACTATTCCATTCGAGAGACGGAAAAGCGCTCCTCTAGAAAATTTAGAACCACGGCTTACACCTACACGGTGAAGTTTAAAGATTTCAAGGCCGACGTACCATTGGAGAAAGCAGAAGGGTTTACCACCGAGATGTGGGATTCTTTGCTCACCGCACTCAAGCGACAATGTCAACCCAAAGAAGACGATCGCTTGACACTATCCATAGATCACGACGGTTTGAAATCCCCTGTTTGGATCGAGTTTAGCAGACCCGCAGAACTAACCCCTTCCAAAATCATGGACAAGATTCAACACGTACAACAATCTAATGACCAGTTTGACATCACCGATGGTAAAGCCACACTGAAAATGGCTCACGTCTCTCTTCCTCAAGGGACAGGACGCAAACAGATCCTACTGGTGAACGACCTTCGCAACACCAAAAAGAGTCTCGTCCGAATTAACAACCCTCAAGACCAGATGTGCTTAGCCCGTGCCATCGTGGTGGGACGAACCTATGCCAACAAGAACGACACGGTAGAATGGAAAAGAACCTGGGAGAACATTCGAAAATCGAACCGAACCAAACAACGAAACGAAGCAGAACTCCTGTTGCAACAAGTTGGCCTGTCCAAAGACACACCCTGTGGCATTCCTGAGATGCAAAAATTGCAAGATGCCCTAGCTCCACGCTACACCTTGAAAGTGCACCCTCAAGAAATGCGCGGGCCTCTGTTGTTTCGAGGCCAACATTTTAAGGACGAAAAATGCATTCATGTTTATTATCACGATGACCATTTCGATACCGTTACCACTATCACCGGATTCCTGGGATATGCTTATTATTGTGAGAAATGTGATTATGGTTATAACTATCGAGAGCAACACAAGCATTGTGGATGGAAATGCCCAGGATGTTTGGCCTCTCCACCCTGTCTGAACGAAGAACCAGTGCCTTGTTCGACTTGTCTGCGCACGTTTGTCAGCCCTACCTGTTACCAACAACATTTGAAAACACTAGGTTCACAGAAGAAATGTGCTTGTCAACTCCTGAGATTGTGCCCTACCTGTGCACAAGGCATACTTACCAATAATGCGAAGGCACACGTATGTCGAGGAAAGAAAAAATGTCACATTTGTCACCACATCGTGGACTTGGAACACCAATGCTACGTGCAAAAATACCAACCCCCACCAGAGAAAGAGGACGGTCACAAGAAGAAAGGGAATTTCATCTTTTTCGATTTCGAATGCATGCAAGAGACTGGCATTCACATTCCTAATTTCTGCGTGGCTCATCGAGCGTGCGAGAAGTGCATTCAAGAACCTATCTTCAGTCATTGCCCTCACTGCAGCAAATTCCCGGAGGGCGTGAAAAAATCTTTCGAGGACCGAACACGTTAGCCGATTTTGCCCAATGGGTCTTAGATCCCATCGACAAGACGTGGAGCCAAGAGGACATCGAACGTTACGGAGATTGTCATCGTCATGCCACGGTGATGGCTCACAATTTCTCCGGATACGATGGACAGTTTCTTTTGAGGTACTATACGGAACAAGGCACCGAGCGTCCTAAAGTGACTTTGAACGGAGCCAAAATCATTTTCATGCAAGTGGGACAAGTACAGTTTAAAGATTCGATGAGCTACTTGGCCATGCCTTTGAGTCGAATTCCTAAAACGGTTGGAATGACAGAAATGGCTAAAGGGTACTTTCCACATTTTTTTCAATACGGAAGCCAATCAACACGCCGTTCTACCCCATTTACCTGAGGCTCACTATTACGACCCCGACAACATGCGTACCGAACAACGAGAAGCTTTCTACGCTTGGTACCAGGCTCACGCCTCGGACCCTTTCGACTTTCAGGAAGAAATGCTAAAGTATTGTCGTTCCGACGTGGACATTTTACGGCGTTGCTGTGGAAAATTTCGAGAACTGTTCATGGAACACGGAGGGGTCGATCCTTTGAAAGAAGCTTGCACCATTGCCAAAGCGTGTTCCTTAGTGTATCGACAACGATTCATGCCTGAAAACACCGTGGCTGTCATCAGCCCTCAAACGACGCACTTTGTCAAGCGTCAATACTCGGTCAAAGCCATACGCTGGTTACATTACTTGTGCGACAAGGAAGACAAGTGGATTCAGCATGCTCGCAACGGAGTGGGCGAAAAGACCATCGGAACGTATTCGGTCGATGGCTGGGACTTAAAATACCCCAAGATCGTGTACGAGTTTAACGGTTGCTTATTTCACGGATGTCCCGTCTGTTACCCTGACCGTGGCACTAAAAATCAGTTTTTGCAACGAACCATGGAAGACTTGTTCCAGGACACTTGTCAGCGACGCCTAAAGTTAGAACAGCAAGGATACCAAGTGGTGGAAATGTGGGAACACGAGTACGATCACCGTATGACAACCGATTCCGAGTTTAAACGTCTCGTGGAAAGTTACCAGTTCATGGACCCACTGAACCCGAGGGATAGTTTGTACGGAGGAAGAACCAATGCCACCTGTTTGCTGTACCAAGTCGACGAAGAGAAAGGAGAAGAAATCAAATACTTGGACGTGTGTTCGCTGTATCCCTACGTGTGCAAATATTGTCGCTTTCCTGTAGGGCACCCACAATTGCTTTCGGAACACATCGACCTGAAAAACATTCGACAATACGAAGGTTTGATCAAGTGCAAAGTTTTGCCTCCCACGAACCTATACCATCCCGTCTTACCTCACCATTGTCAAGGCAAACTGATGTTTCCCTTGTGCCGTACTTGTGCCGAAACGTGCAACCAAGACCAACCTTGTCAGCACACCCAGGAAGAACGGGCCTTGACGGGAACCTGGGTCAGCGTAGAATTGTTCAAAGCTATGGACATGGGATACCAACTGTTAGAAGTGTACGAAATTTGCCACTTTCCCAAGACACAACAATACCACAAGGGTGACCCCAGTCAGAAAGGCATTTTCGCTGACTACGTGGGTGCTTTTTTGAAACTGAAACAAGAAGCCAGCGGCTATCCTTCCTGGTGTCACACTCCCGAAGACCAAATACAATTCAAAGAGAAATACTACGAACAAGAAGGCATCACTTTAGACCACATCGAGAAAAACGAAGGCAGGCGATCGTTTGCCAAAGTGATGTTAAATTGCTTGTGGGGTAAAATGGCACAACGACCGTGTTTACCCAAGACGGAATATTTGACAGAACCTTTCCGCTACTTTCAGATGATTCACGACAAAACCAAATACATGAAACACGTGGACGTCGTTCGCGAGGATTTGATCTTGGTCAATTACGAAGAAGATCTGGACTTTGTACAAGACGACCCTTTTGGAAATGTCATCATTGCGGCTTACGTGACAGCCCATGCTCGCTTAAAATTGTACGAAGCTTTAGAACTGTTAGGGGAACGCGTCCTGTACTTTGACACGGACAGTTGCATTTACATCCATCACCCGATTCAACATCACCCTAACATCGAAGGAGACCGTTTAGGAGCCTGGACAGACGAGCATCCCGACGACAAGATTCTAAGTTTTGTCAGTGGCGGTCCCAAAAATTACGGCTACGAATAATGTGACAAACAAGGAGAAGTGCACACGACGTGCAAAGTGAAAAGACTGACTCTGAATCATCGTACCAGTCGAGTGGTCAACTTTGGGGTATTGAAAGAAGCCTTGCAATCGGGAGAGGATGGAAACTTTAAAGTGACCACCTATCAACCGAACAAGATTGTACGTTTACCCACTCACCACATCGTCAGTCGGCCCTTGGAAAAAGTCTATCAAATCGTGTACCAGAAGCGAGTGCGACTTCCCAATCATTTCACCTTACCATATGGACACGTTGGTATAAAACATTGGTTGTAAGAGGATAGTTACCCCAGAAAGATGACTTCGCCACAGCAAGAATCGAGTGAGAAACCCGATGAGAACTCCAAGTTCAAACCCTACCATTTTCCAGTCTTCTTACCTGACTATTGTGATTGTGCCCGTCGATTGGACACGTTTCAGAAATGGCCTACGGATAGGGAAGGATTACCTTCTTCGCATGTTTTAGCTAGAACAGGATTTGTCTACTTGGGACCTGAGTCAGGATTGGGATACGAGGTACAGTGTTTCGCTTGCGGACTGAAGTTACGAATGGATCTATGTATCTATAAAGATTCAGCTATTCTGGAACATACTCGATGGTCTCCGCACTGCCCTTACCTTTCTATGGCCTTTCCACCCATCACACTACGGTACAATGCTGACGGTACCTTAGAGACGGTACCTTCCAGAACAGGACATTAAAAACGTAAAAAAGGAAAGATGTACAAGCTGGAGACTGCATTGCGACTAGTATAAAAAGGGGCTATGGTCAAGATCGATAGTTTATTGTGACTACCAAGACCGAGCGAACAAGATGAATACTTTCAGAGAAACACAGAACAAGTTGTTTAGAAAGGCACAATTCAAGTGTGAGGCTTCGGAAGTGGAATGCGATTGTGAGCCTTGCGATGGGTACGATGCTGTACCTTGTGACCTGAGCGATGCCGTAAAGCATCATGGGAACTTTAGTGTCCCTACCCCTATCATGGAAAGTGATGCTGTGCGTGTCAAACCTGTGGAATGCGAAAGTGATGCCGCTCGTCCTCTTGGACATTTTACTGGGTTTCGTTTTAAAGGGGAATGTTCACCTTCACGTCTACCCCCCTACGGATGTCATCCAGCCCTGAGCAAACTCCTACCCATGTCACTCAACCCTCATCGAAACGAACCTGTGAAAGACGAATATTCGTTCCCTGTGCTTTTGTCGGAATACTGCGACTTTGAAAATCGTCTTCAATCGTTCAAAGGAAAATGGCCTAAGTATCTGGGAGGACCGACCCCCGAAGAATTAGCCAGAGCCGGATTTTTCTACTTGGGCGAAGGAGATAAAGTCAAGTGCTTCAGTTGCGGTGTGTCACTTCACCACTGGGAACCGCAAGATTCGGCCTACGTAGAACATGCTCGATGTTCACCGAATTGTCATTACTTACCCTTAGTGGGACCGAGACATTGAAGTAACTTCTTACCATCATCTGTTCATGGATACTTTACAAGAGAACATTCGTGCTTTGCCTGTGGAGTTGAGAGAACGCATTTACCGAGAAATGATCAAAATACAAGTGAAACGTAAAGAACAATTGCATCCGTTACGTCACCAGATCTTTAACCACTGGTACCTGAATGGTATAAGAGGACTGATTCGTCAGAATTTTTTTCAGTGGTCAGACCTTGTTGAACACTTTCAGTTTGTGAATGATGATGGACCAGACGTTCGTAATTTTGGTTACTTCGAGATTCACTTACTGCAACGTATTGAGGAAGACGAGTTAAAGGATTACCAACATTTGCTACATGGAATCTGCTTAGAAAAAGACGAAACATCTAGACAAACTCTGACGTTTCAGTTACAGTATGTAACATTTAAATTCCCTACTGGAGAACGAATATGTTTGGTTAGAAATTACCTTTATTGCTTCCGAAACAAAGACAGTATAAAATCAAGTTGCCATGCCACGGATTATGTCACATATCATTCAACAGATTCCGTGGAAGGTACTCAATGACCATATTCAAACCGTGGATCATTACCATCAATTATTACAAGAATTTTATCCATTCAATTTGGGACGACAAGTGGTGTGTGTCTTAGTGACTTGTTTTCTGGGATTTCGTTTACCAGCCGATTCTTTGTGGACTCTTTACGATCAGTATTTACCACCTCAATGGCCTTAAATGGTCACGAAAAACTCCTTTTGCTCAAAGCCTTGCGTTTTCATCTGGATACTTCTCGACCTCAACAGGAAAAAAAGATTCGTCAACTTTTAGCTACCCAAGACGTGTATGACGATGTGTGTGTAGCTTGTGACTTACATCCCCATTGGACAGATGTCCGTGCTTGGAAAGAATGGGGTTTTGAGGCTTGGACCAAAGAAGTGGCACAGTATGCACGAGAGTTGTTCGAGGAAAAAAGTTACTTTTCAACCCGTGTTAGTGACGGTGCCAGAAGAACCCGTCACCCAGGACAGGACTGTCGTGGACAGGCCTGAAAGACCCTTTCGGGAGGACACTTGTGTGACCTTACCCCCTACTATAGAACTGGTTAGAACATTACCCAAAACATGTTGTACAGACACTTGGTTTTATTCCACGTTCATAGTTATCATGTGCCTTTTATCCTTGTACTTAAGCCTTTGGCTTTTATGTATTTTTGTCTTTCGTATTCATGTTTGAAAAAAAAAATTCAATAAACGTGTTCTGAAAAAGTATATAAACTCTTGTCTTGTTTGTTTTTCGTGTCACAAGTGACATTTCTCACAAAATGGCTACCTCTGCTGTCTCTGCTCCCTCTTCCTCTACTGTCAAAGTCATCGACGAACACTTAGATCGTGCCAGTTGGGAGGCTTTGTATCTTCGCCATCCCTTTAATATGCTCATTGCTGGACCTAGCGGTTCAGGCAAAACCGAATTCGTCAAACGATTGATCGAACATAAAAATCATTTGATCGATCGGCCACCTCAACGGATCGTGTGGTGTTACAAAGAGTGGCAATCGGCGTACAACCTCCTGTGAGAAAGTCAAGGCGATTCCATCGTGTTTGTGGAAGGCATTCCTAAAGAAGACGACGGCATCGTCTCTGACTCCCGTCAAACCCATTTGGTCATTTTCGACGACATGTTAGGAGAAGACGAAGAAGAAATTAAATTGTGGTTCACGCGCAAAGGGCATCACCGTAATGCCAGTGGCGTTTACATCACCCAAAATTTGTTTCAACAAAGTAAAGCCCATCGCACCATCAGTCTCAATGCGCATTACGTGGTCTTGTTTAAAAGCCCTCGAGATAAATCGCAAGTGCAAGTCTTAGCCAAACAGTTAGGAACGCCTTGGCTGACTCAGGCGTACGACGATGCCACTCAAACGCCACACGCCTATTTACTCGTCGATTTGAAACCCACGACTCCCGAGGATTTGCGATTTCGTACCCACTTGTTTCACCACTGGTGCCAAGACGGAGGGCCTGTCCTGTACACGTCTCCGTCCTCTACTTCATTTCACTCCCCATAACAAAATCTATAAAAACCTCAGACCCTTTTTCGTCTGTCTCACACAGTGTGAACATGACGTCGCTTCAGTCGCATCTTCCCGTCAAATTGATTCGTGCCTTGTATGGCATCAGTCGAGAAAAAAATCCACAAACACGAGCCCGTGTCTTAGAAGCTAGTCTCAAAGAAGTCTTACGATGGTTCACGGTGACGGCACGTCAAATACTCCAAGGAATCATTCAGATTCCTCATCAAACCAAACGCTTTTTCGATCGAAACAAAGTTGCTTTGGTCCAACTGGCCGATCCCCGCATCGACACTCAAACCAAAAAACAAATCATTTTGAAACCTGGAGGGAGCGGTACTCTAGGAGGGGTCATCATTCGCTCACTCTTAAGATGGGATCCTAATGCCCCCAAAGTTATCCCAAAGACAAAAGTCCAACAAAGCCCCAAGAAGAAAAAGAAAATTACCAGGTCCCCAAGGAGAACTTCTCCAGTGGCAGGACCCTCCTCTGACCAGACACCACCACCACCCCGCAAAAAGAAAAGAAGCCCCCAGAAAAAGAAACAGAAAAAAAGTCCCCAGAAAAAGAAAAGTCCACAGAAGAAAACTAGTCGCAAGAGAGGCACTTCGGCCAGGACGCAACCTTACACTCGCAAACCACGACCTGCCACAGCGGTGACTGCGTCTCCGGCAGCTTCACGTTTGTCCACTTCTCCGTTATTGACACCCAGAACTGAAGAGTACTTGGAGACGTTGATCACACCAAGAACTTCTCCGTTGATGACCCCCAAAATAATTTCCCCAGTGGCAGCATCCTCCCATTTAGCGGCAGTGGCTGCTGCTCCCAAAGTACCTTCTCCCAAAATCAAAGTCCATGAAAGATCGGGCATGTTACAAAGTTTACTGGATTTGTCCAAGCAAGAACTGGCTCGATTTAGTCCGTTGCGTACCCCTGCACGACGTGTCATGCCTGTCCTCAAACTGATACGACGTAAAGACAATCAGTGGCGACGCGTTCCAGTATAAAAAAAGGCCTGTGACCAAGTAGGGCATCAGTGTTTTTTCGGTGCTCCTGAAGACTCAAAGATGTCACCCTCCAGAAAACCCCAAGGAAAGAAAAGGAAAGGACTGCCACCACGTTTAGCCAAACATGGGGACATGTTATCTGTCCTGTCCAAAGCTTCTCCACCCCTACGAAAAAAAAACTCATTCAAACGGCCTCCAAAGAGGTCATCGATACCGTGTGCGAATGTTGTTTGAACGTTTTGAAAGGCACGATCCCTTTGTCCAAACACCAGAAACAATGCTTAGGCAAACATCGTCATGTTCTTCGGAAAATGGTTCGAAAGAAAATTCCCATTCGTCAAAAAAAGATGTTGGTCCAACGTTGAGGCATTTTGCCTCTCTTGTTAGGCCCCATACTGAAAGGAGTCTTGGGAACCATGTTGGGAGGACTGGTGGGAGCAAGATAAAAAGGCCTTCGGAAGTCCCAAGATCTCAGAATTGACTCCTGACAACCCCATGGAAGGACGAAAACTAGCTTTAGTGCCTTACAAACGATGGATGGAATACCATCGGTGGCAAGAACAACGCACCCCGCATTTACCTCCCAATCCCAATTTGAGCGAGATGTCCCAGTTACAACACGAATTGCAGTCCTTGATGGATCGCCAAGATTTGTCCGAAACAGAAAAATCGCAAAAGTACGGTCAACTCTTGCAACGACTGCAACTCTTTCATCAGAAAGCTTTAGACGAAACAGCTCTACCCACTCTGAAAGATTTTAAGACCTTGATGAAAAGTCCAGCACCATCACCAGTACCAGTACCAGTACCAGTGACCAAGACAGAAAAAGGAAAAGAAGAAGAAGAAGAAGGGTTTCAAACTCCACCAGAAAAAGTACGCAAGTTAACAACAGCACCTACCTCCAGAATTGGATGGATTACAAAGATGATGGCCACCCCTTCTTCATCACAAGAGAAAAAGAATGTGAAGACAGAAGTGAAGACAGAAGTGAAACAAGAACCGATATCCCCCGCTCAGACATCCTCCTCCTCCTCTTCAACACCTATTGCCGGTCGCACACGCAAAGCATTGCAATCCAAGAAAATACCCCAAGAGAAAAAGAGTAGCCTCTTCCAAGAGTGGGTGCCTTATTAACACACCAACCAACACAAAAAAATGGAAAAAGTCTTAGCTAGCATTTACTACGATCCCTCGCATCCTGCAGGTTACGCAGGAGTTCAAAAATTGTATCGTGCTGCCAAAACGCGACTGAAAAGTCTCCGTTTACCTCAAGTGCAACGATGGTTACAAGAACAAGCTACCTACACTTTATACAAACCCATTCGACGCAAGTTTGCCAGAAGTCGCACCCGAGTGGAAGGCATCGATCATCAATGGCAAGCCGATTTAGCCGATGTCTCTCATTTGGCCAGCTACAATCGTGGCTACAAATATTTGTTTTGTGTCATCGACGTCTTTTCTAAATTTGCCTGGGTCGCGCCCTTGACTTCCAAATCCAGCAGCGAGTTAGTGCGAGCCCTGCAACGAGTGTTGAAACAAAGTGGTCGTCACCCTCTTCGATGGCAAACGGACAAAGGCACCGAATTTCTGAACCAAGCTTTCCAAAAAGAATTAAAGAAACGTGACATTCATTTTTTTACCACCGAGAATCCCGAAACCAAAGCCAGCATCGTGGAACGTTTTCAACGCACTTTGAAAGAACGCATGTGGAAATATTTTACGCATCACCACACTCTGAAGTACATCGACATCTTACCGCACCTGGTGCAAGCGTACAACCAATCTTACCATCAAAGCATCGGACGTGCCCCGCAAGACGTGACTCCCGACAACGAAGTGCTGGTGTTTGAGCGTCTGTTTGGTACGTCCCCGACGAGGGCTGTCCCCGAGAAAAGTGGAGAGTTGGCCGTAGGAGATTGGGTGCGCATTGGCAAAACCAAACGCACTTTTGACAAAGGTTACTTACCTAACTGGACGACCGAACTGTTTCGCGTCACTGGACGAGTGCATGGCCGTCATCCTGCCGTCTATAAATTGGAAGACATGAACGGAGAAGTGCTCAAAGGAACGTTTTATTTGCCCGAGTTACAACGTGTCACCAAAAAAGAAGACGACGTGTACGACATCGAAAGCATTCTCGAACGCAGAACCCGTAAAGTGGGCAAACGACGTGTCAAAGAAGTCAAAGTACGTTGGAAAGGATATCCACCCAGTTTTGATTCTTGGATCGACGCTTCGCAAGTCATCGACTATAAAAAGAAGTGACCATCATGCCTTTTCACACAGACGCAGCTACGTCGACCACTCCTCCTTCACCTAGTTCTTCTGTGCAAGATTTACAAAAACAACCCTTGTGGGTGTGGTGTGGAGAACGTGTGCCTAAAACGCAAATCGTCTTTTTCTGCCAAATCATCGTGGTGTATTGTGTCATCGGGGCAGCCATTGCCAATTTGAGTTTGCAACAAGGAGACAAACAATTGTGGACCATTTTATTGAGCAGTTGCATCGGTTACCTGCTTCCCAATCCGTCCCTGAAATTCTCCTCGAACGGGAACCACGGGAACCTTGTGTCCAGTTCCAGTGTCAGTCACCACTCCAACCACAATCAGAACCCCAATTTATGGCGGAGACACGCCTCTGACGTCCAGTAATATCCCCTCGGAGAGCCACATAACTCTGGAATTATGAGTCACGAAAACCAATTTTACTTAACCTTACCCAGTGACAGTTCCATGGAGGTGTTTCCCAACAACACGTTGTGCTGTTACACGGCCAAATAACCTCAGGCCATCCCCTTAGATCACGAAGTCCATTGGGAAGTGGCTTTAGTAGAAATGATTCACCCGACCCAAGTTCTCAATGTCCTTCCCAATCAAAATTTTTTTACGGTGGAAGTTCTTGACGATCCATTGCAACAGGAGTTGGATAGGAGAACCACCATATCTGACATTAAAACCTATAATGAGAAAACTCAAAAGTGGACCTACCACTTGTCCATTCTCCCAGGCTATTATTTTAGTGGTCATCATTTGGTCAGCGCCATAGCCTCCAGGTTTAATGGCGTGTTTGGGAAAGCTTTTGAGATTGTCAAGAACAAAAGTGTCACCATGGAGTACCATACAGTAGCTCGTCGCTTCTTGATGAAATTTGAGCGGAATAAAATCCTGTCCATTTTATTTTGTCCTGAATTGTTTGACATGTTGGGCGGTGACATGGAGCTGAGGAAGAAAGTAGAACAAAAACCAGAATCATCAGGCATTTCTGACAACGAGACTTTTGCCAAGTATCTTCGTACCCCGGTAGAACTGAACCAAGGACTGAATTTGATCTTTGTGTATTCCGATGTGGTGAAGTACAACGTAGTCGGACACACCTCCGTGCTGTTACTGCGTGTCATTCCTTTCAAAGTGGATTCTGCCACGAACGCTGACGAGGAAGGTGGAAACACTTACCACGTCCACCGCGAATTTGTCCATCCTCACTATTTGCCGGTCAGCAAGTCGTATTTGGACACGGTCAACATTACTATAAAAGGAGATTTGGGACAAAATATTGCATTCACCAAAGGAAAAGTCACGGTGAAACTCCATTTTCGAAAACGGTTCTCTCACGATTCGTAAGTAAGTCATGTATCCAGTGTACCGAGGGGTTGCACGACAGCGAGGACACGGTTTAGGAGATATGTTAAAATCGGCCTTTCGTTCGGTGGCCCCGGTGTTGAAACCGATGGTGACACGCGGATTGCACGCCTTGAAAGATGCGGCACTGACGCAAGGCAAAGAATTTCTCCAAAATGTCATCATCGACAAACAAAACCCTAAAGAAGCCTTCATAAGGGCTGGCAAAAATGTCTTGCTGCAAACGGGCAAAGACATTTTAGGCCGACGAGACACACCTATAAATGCCCTGCACGCTACCGAGTCAGGCATTCAGCAAGGACAAGGTAGAAAGAGACGACGACGAAGAAAACACCCTTTCACTAGACTTCAAGCGAGAAAGGCCAAGAAAAGAAGAACCGTTCGAGACTTAGACGTTTTCGATTATTGAAACACAGAAAAAAATGATGCACCGAGAGTCTTGCGCTTGTTCCAAGACGGAACTGGATCTGTTTGCCATGCCCCCCACGATGATGACGATGCAAGAATCCCAGTGGGTGGAATTTCACCCCGTCTCCTCACTGACCGATTCCGCTCCCATCGAGTTTGAAATCAAAGGACAGCCCGAAGATTACATCGATCTGAATAGCAGTTACTTGTACTTGAAAGTCAAAGTTCTAGATAAGGATAATGGTGATGTAACAGACACTGAGAATATAGCTCCCGTCAACAATTTCATGCATTCCTTGTTCAGCTCAGTGGACTTGTACTTGAACAACAAACTGGTTAGCAGCAGCATGGATACTTACCCTTACCGTGCCTACCTGGAAAATCTCTTGACGTACGGAATAGATGCCAAGAACACTCATCTCAATGCTTGTGTGCTGTGGGAACCTGACGAAGCGAACAAGTTTGACGACATAGATAAAGACAATGACGGCTTTGAGGAAAGACGAAGCAAAATCCTAAAAGAAAAGAGTTTAGAACTGATGGATTGTTTGCATTTGGACATGTGGTTGCAAGAGAAATATTTGCTGAACGGGGTCAATGTCCGCTTGAGACTGAATCGCAGCAGTGCCGCTTTCCATTTGTTGGCTGATAGTACTGCTGGCAATCCCAAAAGCAAAATCGAGGAGGCCAAACTCTACGTACGACGCGTGGAAGTGTTACCCAAAGTAGGTAACGACATCAGTCAAACGTTGAGCAGAACGACCGCCAAGTATCCCATACGACGCGTGGAAGTGAAAACGTTCACCATTCCCGCTAGCCATCATTCCATGATCGAAGATCATCTGTTTCAATGACAGTTACCCAAACGTTTAATCCTTGGTATGGTCCTGAATTCAGCCTTCAACGGAGCCTTCCATCAAAATCCTTTCAACTTTCAACACTTTAAGGTGAAGAAAATCGAAGTCAGTCGCGATGGCAAGACCTTGTGTACCCGACCTTTCGAACCTGACTTTAGTGACACGAAGATGAATTACTTGAGATCGTACTTGTCCTTGTACGAAGCCACCGGCCAGTTAGGGACCAACACCAGTCACGGCATTACGTACGAAGATTACGCAGGAGGCTATGCTTTGTGGGCTTTCGATTTCACTCCAGACCAAGGCAGCGACGAGGGACATTTTCACCCTATAAAATCAGGCCAGATTCGTGTGGAACTTCAGTTTGCAGAACCATTGGACAAGACAGTGAACGTCATCCTGTATGCAGAATTCGATAATACAATAGAAATCAACAGTTTGAGAGAAGTCATTCTAGATTATTAGAAGCCATGGAAGACTGTTATCCCTCTTTACCTAGTGGAGAAGCTTTAGACATGGAATGTGAGGAGACCGTGGAAGGAGAATCCCAAGACAAAGACGAAGAAGTTGTCATGATGAAGTCGAGATGGCCAGAACAAGAAGCCCATTTAGTCTCCTGTTATGCCAAACACTTGGTGGAAAAAATGACGGAATTAATCAAGAAAAATTGTTATGGATGTCAAAACGATCATCCCAGTCAAATTCAACACGATAAATGCCTAATGTTAAGTCAAGAAGAAAAATTGGACGAGTATCTGGACGAAGCTTGGAGTCTCATCTCGAACAAAGACGTGTTGCACCAGTGGTATAAAGACTTGCGTGAACATTCTTGTCCACCATTAACCACTCAAGAGATCCATCGTATCGAAGCTCTCCTGAATCAGAGTGAGGAAACAGAACGAATAACCCTTTATTCGTCAGACATTTTCAAGCAAAAAGTCAGGATCGAATTGACGACTTATTATTACCTGTGAAGAAGAAGAAGAAAAAAACACACAAATCAATGGATACCTGGGAACTTTATTACCTTTTGAACCACAGTTCGTATACGGCTTCTTGGAATCCTGTCGTCTGTGCTAAAGATGAACTCCCTCATCGCAAACCTAAAGACCATCAAGCTTACGTGATCAACACGGACAACAGTCATCTCCCAGGAACCCACTGGGTAGCCGTCTACTTTCCTCAAGAAGGATGTGTGGAATATTTCGATTCGTACGGATTGCCCCCTTTGGAAGACGATATCATCGACTTTATGAGAAGAAATGCTCAAACCACCCAATTCAATAATGTGAAATTACAAGGCACAGATTCCTTGGTGTGTGGACAGTACTGTGTGTATTTTTTGCATCATCGCAGCCTGGGCTATTCCTTAGAACATTTAGTGACTCATTTTGATCCTCGTTCTTCTACTAGAAACGATGTGAAAGTAGATCGATGGTTTTGTGACCAGTATGCTTATCTTTTGTCTCAAGCTAGGAAACGTAGTGTCCATCAATGGCCTAATGATTTCCAACAGTGGAAATCACAATTTCATTCACAACGTTGTCAGCCCTGTTTAAAGTAGATTGTCAATTGAGAAAAAATGTTTGTGATTTGAAAAAAAATTGTTTGATGTTATATTGTTGGATTATTGTTAAAAAATGTTAGAGTTGTTGTTGGCTAGTGTTAAGTGATTTTTGAATAAAAAATGTTGTGTTTTGAAAAAAAATGCCTTTGTCTTTTGTTTAGCTATAAGAATGTTGGATTGATGCTCTTTCATTTCTTACTATCCCTCTCATGACACTCACTGAACGTTGCGACTCGAAAACCGTGTGGGGATGTTTTCCTTCACGTCCGCGCTTTGACTTTAAGAACCGGGGTTGTTTCCAGTCTAACCATCCATTGTCGACTCATCCTCCTACGAAGATGTGCTCCAAACTAGCTAAGCTCAACGAAGCCTACGTGAATTTGCATAGGGTCAGACACAGTCTGATACCGAAGCCAGAAGAAATAGAGAATGTGAGAATGTTAAAAGTCACTGAAGACCTGATAGAAGAGCTCTTCAGAGAAGAAATGAACAGGGAGAAAGAAGAATGGACAGAGAAGTACAGACTTCAGAGACAGCAGCAACAGCAGCAACAACAACAACAACAGCAGCAGCAACCTGAAGCTGACAGAGGCTTTGTCGATTGTCGTATCGACACCAAAGAGTTCTTCTTCTCTTTCCGAAGAAGCAGACCTATCGCCAGAAAGTCTATCCTTAGAGGACATCGCATTCTTAGAAACTAAAAAAGATTGCCATAGCAAACAAAAAAACAGCCCTTTTCAGAGCTACCCAAATGCTCTAGAAAAGAAATAACGATCCATTTGCCACTGTGTGTAGGTAGAGTAGTGTGAATATAAACACTAACTCTTTTTTTAAAAAATGTGAGGGTATGTGATTGTGGTTCGTGTTAGTAAGTGCTCAAGTACATTGGTAAGGATAGTAGATTAAAATGATGTCTTTTTTGGTGTTTGAGGTGTGGGGAGAGTAGATTTGGGGTTAGATTGGATTGCTTTGCGTATGTGGATAGTCGATTGAAGTGATTTATAAAAAAAATTTAGAATAGGAATGGGTAGCATAAAAAGTGAGTGAGTGTTTCTTTTAGGTCCGCGCGTTGTTTTATGGTCATGATCTAGGTAAGAGGAGGGAAGGATAAGAGAGGAGGAGGAAAGAAGAAACAAAGAAGAGGAGGAGAGAAGGTATAAAGAAGAAGAGGAAAGAAGATACAAAGAGGAGGAGAGAAGATACAAAGAAGAGGAGGAGGAGGAAAAGGAGAGAAGAAGAAATTTCAGAATCCCAGAAACCGAAAATTGGGATTCTGAAGCCACATATCCTGCCTCTGCTCTCTCCCCCCAAAAGGTAAAAAGTAACTGGGGGATAAGATGTGTATGTGGCGCCAGGCCTGGAAGGTGCCACCATTAACCAGGTGTCCATGAAGTTCCCCCCCAAAAAAAACAGCCCTTTTCAGGGCTACCCAATACTCTAGAAAAGAAATAACGATCCATTTGCCAATGTGTGTAGGTAGAGTAGTGTGAAAATAAACACTAACTCTTTTTTTTTAATTGTGTGAGGGTATGTGTTTGTGTGTTTGTGTTTGTAAGAGCTCAGGTATGTTTGTGTGAATAGTAGATTATGGGTTTATTTATTGTTTCTTAGCGTATGTGGAGAGTATAGTTTTGGTTTTTATTATATGAAATGAGAAAGTAGGGGATGTTTTCCTTCACGTCCGCGCGTTGTTGGGTCATGATCTAGGTAAGATCAATTTTATGTTTTAGGGGGATGTTTTCCTTCACGTACGCGCTTTTACTATAAGAACCCACAGTATTCGTCGTTCAAACCATTCTACAAAGAAGATGGCTTCTAACCAAATTGACAAAATTCAAAGATTGCAAGACGTTTTGGACAATTTAGGAATGATGGAGCAGATGTTAATAAGACTCGTTGAAGACCACTATTCCTATAGTCCCCATCGTGTAAAGATGGAAATTAATAACTTAAGAAAGGTAAAGGCTATGATAAGTGGTGTCATGAAAGAGATAAAGGAGGAGAAGGAGGATGAAGAGGAAAGGAAAAGAATACGCAAATGGAACGAAAAAATTGAAAAAGAAGAAGAAAATGCGAAGAGGAAGAAAGAAGAGGAGGAAGAGAATAAGAAAGAAGAGGAGGAAGAGAAGAAAGAAGAGGAGAAAAAAAGAAGAGAAAGAGTGTAGGAGAGAAAATAAGAAGTTGGTTGAGAAAAAGAAGAAATTAGAAGCAGAAGAAGAAGAAAAACCAAAGGCCCTTTTCAGGGCCAGCCATATTTCTCGAAAAGAGGTAGCCTTTCAATTGCCTACCCTTTTTAAAATTTAAATTTAAATTTAAATTTAAAAAAACTTTTTTAAAAAAAAATCCCATATTCAATTCCCCTTGTCCCTAGACAAACCCAAACTTTATTCCCATGTTAATTTCCCTTGCCCCTAGACAGACCCAAACTCTGTTAAATTCCCATTGTCCCTAAAGTGACCCACGATTTCTCTCCATGTTAAATTTCCATTGTCCCTAAAGTGCCACAGGGGTCTTTTTAATGCTAAGTCCCAATGTCCCTAATGTGCCCCACTTTACTACTATGGAATAATGCAAGCTATTCAGTTTAGAACACAGTAAAATGAAAATTATCTACTTTATGTCCTAATGGCGGACAGTGTTATATCGTTATAATGTTGATGCATTATCTATGGAAATACATCAGTGTTGTTTGCTATATATGTGCAGGGAGATAAACACCTTTAGGCTCCTAGTCAGACTAGCCAAAGAAACGTTAACTATAAATGACACAAATGACTCATTAATTACATACAGGTGAAACAAGAAAATGTTTCATTAAATATGTCAATATGGACTCTTGTCTAAGTATTTAGGAATAATGAAAATTGTGTTTAGATTGTAATATAGTTGCGGATACAGAATTAGCTGAACTGATTACAAGAAACTAAAATTACGCCAGACTCAATAAAGTTGCAAAATATATGATTTTGTATTGCAAGTTTATCGTTCTCTCTTCTATTTCATAACTTACTGTGCAGAGCGAAACATAACTTGTTGTTGTTATAGGGTTAAACGCCATTTTTTCAGCACACGATAGGCTATACATGGCGGCCAGTATTAATGGTGGAGGAAGAAACCGGGAAAACCCCAGAAAGAACCACCGACCCACGAGAAGCTACTGGCAAGCTTCCTCACATACCCACATTGGCAGAATCCGAGACTCGAACCCACGCAGACAGAGGTGAGATAGCAGTGATCCGTAACTGAGAGCGATTTAGACCACTCGGCCACTCGGGGTCCCCATAGGACCTGTATACCTCATTTGTGTTTTTGAATCTATGCCGACAAGAATGATATAAGATAATGTGTCCAGGAAACTATTAGTGTGACATGTTTGAGTTAAGATAATGTATATAGGAGACTATTAGTGTCACATGATTGAATTAAGATAATGTGTCCAGGAGACTATTAGTATGATACATACATATTCCTGTTCCGTTAGGCAAACCTAGTGAAATATTGTTTAATTCTTTTCTCTTGACAGCTTAGACATTATGTTTAAGTGCTTAGTGCCTATGCCTCGGATGCAGAAGGTCACAGGTTCGAGCCCTCGCCTAGTCATGCAAAGACTTATAAAAGGGCACTAGCAGCTGCTTCTCTCGGCGCTCAGCATAAAGAGTTTAAGTATTAGGACTTATCTGCTTGGTGCCAGGATAATGTGACAGGGTGGGGCATCATGCTACATGTATACGGTATGATGCCCTAGTGTTAGACATCAAAATAAGCTGTCACACTGCAGACATCGTAGTGATAAGGCTTAAAACTAGTTAAAGATGCGTTAAAAATCTAGATCATAAACACATAAAACTTATTATTATTATTATTATTATTATTATTATTTAAAATCAGGTGACTCCTATCCCAGGAGACAGATGTAAAGAAATAGTTACCCTCATATCGAATATTAAACAAAACAAAATTGCCAATTTAAACATAATGACAGCTTAACAATGATACTGGACAACAATTGTCAGAGACGGACAGACGGATGTCATGAATCAGATACATTTTCTGTATTTTATTTCAAAATCAAATGGAAATAATGAACTTCGCACAGAACGATAAAAATACGTTAAACAAATCTTTGTTTTCTGAAACAAAATTGATTAGATCGTACAATTGTTATCACTGTAAGGGAACGCATTATGCCGTCTAATACGTGTACGGATATCCTGCCAATATCCAATGATTTGGATTTATGTTAAACCAGCCTTAAAGATCACATGTATTAAATACAACCTGTCTTGATCTGTCACATATGGTACGAAAAAAGAATTAGTGTTATCCATAATAGGAAAATTCAGTAAACAAGAAAAAGAGAGAATCAGAATGTTACTAAACTGATGAATGGGTGTGCACGTATGCGTACATGTAATTGCACAACTGAATGGGTGTGTATGAATGTATGCATGCATTTGCACTGATAAAAGTTGTATGCGAATATATTCGTGTTATTACATTGCTGAATGGGCGTGCATGAATGTATTCATGCAATTGTGCTGCTGAATGGATATGTATGGATGTTTGCCATTGTAACATTATATGTGTATGGATGTGTATGAAAGTTTGCCATTGTAACATTACAAGTGTATGGATGTGTATGGATTTTAGGCAATTGTAACATTCCATGTGTATTTATGTATATGGATGTTTGCCATTGTAATATTACATGTGCATGGATATGTATGGATTTTTGTCATTGTAACATTACAGTACAACTTTGAGTTCAATGTGAAAGAAACGGTCCTGGAGTTTGATTCATTTTTAAGAGGCGTGGTCATGGGTTGGCTTTATTGGACAGGTAATGACAGTGTAGTCATGGGGTGGCCTTTTTGGACTGGTAATGACAGCAAATAAGTGCTGTGAGAATGCATTTGTCAGTAACTTCGGTATCCTGGTCATCATGATAGTAATTAAAACATGTGGTCCTATTAATGAAGATGATGTGAAATAAAACTTTGGGTCGTTAATTGATTAGATACAAGTGTTGTGTTTCATAGAGTCAGGAAGCGGGAAAGATAGACGAGTAATGTTGTACCATACAATTTAGTCTCTACTACTACAAGTAAATGCTATGACTATGCTGTGATACAACTTACCCACTCAACTCTGCCTTATTGTGTTCGCACTTACCTCACACAACTCTGTTGTATTCAGGATTACCCGCACGATTCTTCCTAATTGTGTTCACACTTATCGCAAACAACTCTGTTGTATTCAGGATTACCCGCACGATTCTTCTGAATTGTATTCACACTTATCGCAAACAACTCTCCCTTATTTTATTCACACTTACCACACACATATTTGCCTTGTTGCTTTCACACTTACCCAACACGAATCTACCTGGTTGTGTTCACACTTACACACAATATTATCTTATTGTATTCAAACAATTCTACCTTGCTGCATCAACACTTACCCCACAGGAATCTGCCCTATTTTATTCACTTACACACAACACTGTATTATTGTATTCACACTTGCGCCACAAAATTCTACCTTGTTGCATTCAGACTTACACACACGACTCACGAGTCCGTCATATTGTATTTACATTTATCCACATGACTCCGCCCTATCGCAGTTTTCATTAACCTACACGAGTCCGCCCTATTTTATTTACATTTGCTCACACGACTTCCCTTATCTTATTCACACTTACCCATACGACTTCGCCTTATGGTATTCAAAGTTACCCCACATAACTCTACCTTATTGTATCCACACTTACCCTCACGCTTCTACTTTGTTGTATTCACACGTCTTAAACGACTCCACCTAATTGTATTCACACTTACCCACGCTACTCATGATTACATTCACACTTACCGAAACGATTTGTATTCACACTTACCAACACGATTCCGCCTTATGGTATTGGCATTTTCAATACTATATATTTAGTGTATTCATTTAAAATATATAAATATTGTAAATTAAGAAGATAATTTGTTTGCTTATTTTCAGAAAAGGTAATTGACATCGTTTTAAAATGTTACCTTGTAAGCAGCTCAGCAATTGAAGGAAATGTGGCAGTCTTTAGTTGGACACGCTGACGAGACGAATGACGATAGAGTCGCAGGTATCGGGTTACGTCTGTCGGCGTGTTCGTATGTATTTAATTTGTGAACTAAATGTGTTATCTCTAGTAGGTCATGTGACAAATCACATGGGTGCGCATCTTTAACCGGATTCGTATTATCGTCTCCATATTTATAGCAAGATGGGGCCCATACCTGGCCATCTTGAAGGTGTTATCTATATTGAAGCCCGTGTTGATGCCGTGTGTTCTTGCAACACCGTAACTGGTTGTAAGTTTGGATACAATGTATACAACTTTTGTTGATTTGATGCCGACTGTTATATAAATCTGTATAAAAACTTAAAACTCTTATGCGAAATGAGTTTGTAGGAAACAATAATGGTGACTTTTGCCTGATACGTTACGACTGCGGTTTAGGCTAGGTGTCAATGTTCCTGGATAATTTAGGACTGTAGTGTACGCTAGGTGTCAAGTGATACTTTACAATTTAAGACTGTAGCTTACGCTAGGTGTCAAGTGAATACTTGATAATTTAGGACTGTTGTGTAAGACATGTGCCAGTGATCTTGTATAGTTTAGGACCGTAGTTTACGCTAGGTGTCAATGCTGCTGGATACTTTAGGACCGTAATGTACGCTAGGTGTTTAGTAATACTTGATAATTTAGGAATGTAGTTTACTCTACGTGATACTTTAGGACTGTAGAATATGATATGTGTTAATAATACCAATAATTCTTTACCATTAAAACTCATTGTTAATTTGTTCGCACCTTAAAAACAGTAAGCAACGAGAAACGTATTTGTTTAAGGAGCTAAGGTAACATCAACCTAGAAAACTATTTGTAACATATCGCTATCGTGGCATTTTGCAACCAATTGGACTTTACCTTGTATAGGAGGGACAGAAATTCTACGTTACAATTACCGTATACAAATTAGTCGTGTATTCTTAAAAATGAGATACCAGTCAAGCAGAGGCGGCGTTAGGAGTATGCGGGACCTAGGGCCAACCATGACCGCGCGGGGTCTGTATCAGCGTTTCCAATTTACCGGAGAATATAGCCTGACAAACTCATAAGGACGACATTAGACCTGAAGATCGGGCCCCACCACCTCAAGAGCGGGGCCTGGGGTGGTGGCACCACTTGCCACCCATAAACGCTGTTCATGCAGTCAAGTGAGGTAGCAGGATGCATTCTGAAATTTACCCAATAATTAGGCACACTACAATTAAAGACCAATTCAAATAAAAGTAATGACAGGAGTTAGCAACTATTTATAGCAGTTATTCATATTTTCCATAGCTATGTGATGCCTTATTTGTGTGTTTCTTGATATGATCATCTCTCCTTTATTTTTTCTTTCCTTTTCCTTCCTTGTTGTTAGTTTTCCCATTCTTTCAACGTATCAATCGATATTCTAGGTTGATTATTTGCAAGCGTGACAAGACAAAGTTACAAAACTATTGTACGGAATGTATAACGGTACGACATTCTAATCTACTAGACATGTGTAGACATGTTCAAAGCATCCATCACAACGAATGTCTGTACTGAATACATGGACATGTGTAGGCATGTTGAAAGCATCCATCACAACGAATGTCTGTACTGAATACATGGACATGTGTAGGCATGTTGAAAACATCCATCACAACGAATGTCTGTACTGAATACATGGACATGTGTAGACATGTTGAAAACATCCATCACAACGAATGTCTGTACTGAATACATGGACATGTGTAGGCATGTTGAAAACATCCATCACAACGAATGTCTGTACTGAATACATGGACATGTGTAGACATGTTGAAAACATCCATCACAACGAATGTCTGTACTGAATACATGGACATGTGTAGGCATGTTGAAAACATCCATCACAACGAATGTCTGTACTGAATACATGGACATGTGTAGACATGTTCAAAGCATCCATCACAACGAATGTCTGTACTGAATACATGGACATGTGTAGGCATGTTGAAAACATCCATCACAACGAATGTCTGTACTGAATACATGGACATGTGTAGGCATGTTGAAAACATCCATCACAACGAATGTCTGTACTGAATACATGGACATGTGTAGGCATGTTGAAAACATCCATCACAACGAATGTCTGTACTGAATACATGGACATGTGTAGACATGTTCAAAGCATCCATCACAACGAATGTCTGTACTGAATACATGGGCATGTGTAGGCATGTTGAAAACATCCATCACAACGAATGTCTGTACTGAATACATGGACATGTGTAGACATGTTCAAAGCATCCATCACAACGAATGTCTGTACTGAATACATGGGCATGTGTAGGCATGTTGAAAACATCCATCACAACGAATGTCTGTACTGAATACATGGACATGTGTAGACATGTTCAAAGCATCCATCACAACGAATGTCTGTACTGAATACATGGGCATGTGTAGGCATGTTGAAAACATCCATCACAACGAATGTCTGTACTGAATACATGGACATGTGTAGACATGTTCAAAGCATCCATCACAACGAATGTCTGTACTGAATACATGGACATGTGTAGGCATGTTGAAAACATCCATCACAACGAATGTCTGTACTGAATACATGGACATGTGTAGACATGTTCAAAGCATCCATCACAACGAATGTCTGTACTGAATACATGGACATGTGTAGACATGTTCAAAGCATCCATCACAACGAATGTCTGTACTGAATACATGGACATGTGTAGGCATGTTGAAAACATCCATCACAACGAATGTCTGTACTGAATACATGGACATGTGTAGGCATGTTGAAAGCATCCATCACAACGAATGTCTGTACTGAATACATGGACATGTGTAGGCATGTTGAAAGCATCCATCACAACGAATGTCTGTACTGAATACATGGACATGTGTAGGCATGTTGAAAACATCCATCACAACGAATGTCTGTACTGAATACATGGACATGTGTAGACATGTTGAAAACATCCATCACAACGAATGTCTGTACTGAATACATGGACATGTGTAGGCATGTTGAAAACATCCATCACAACGAATGTCTGTACTGAATACATGGACATGTGTAGACATGTTCAAAGCATCCATCACAACGAATGTCTGTACTGAATACATGGACATGTGTAGGCATGTTGAAAACATCCATCACAACGAATGTCTGTACTGAATACATGGACATGTGTAGGCATGTTGAAAACATCCATCACAACGAATGTCTGTACTGAATACATGGACATGTGTAGGCATGTTGAAAACATCCATCACAACGAATGTCTGTACTGAATACATGGACATGTGTAGACATGTTCAAAGCATCCATCACAACGAATGTCTGTACTGAATACATGGGCATGTGTAGGCATGTTGAAAACATCCATCACAACGAATGTCTGTACTGAATACATGGACATGTGTAGACATGTTCAAAGCATCCATCACAACGAATGTCTGTACTGAATACATGGGCATGTGTAGGCATGTTGAAAACATCCATCACAACGAATGTCTGTACTGAATACATGGACATGTGTAGACATGTTCAAAGCATCCATCACAACGAATGTCTGTACTGAATACATGGGCATGTGTAGGCATGTTGAAAACATCCATCACAACGAATGTCTGTACTGAATACATGGACATGTGTAGACATGTTCAAAGCATCCATCACAACGAATGTCTGTACTGAATACATGGGCATGTGTAGGCATGTTGAAAACATCCATCACAACGAATGTCTGTACTGAATACATGGGCATGTGTAGGCATGTTGAAAACATCCATCACAACGAATGTTTGCATTGAATACATGGGAAATAGCTCACAGATACTCTTATATTGACTGCTGACACATACTAGTTTTTCCACCGAGTGAATTATATATGGTGCTAGCCTATTGATCCCAAATGGGACATCCCACCTGTCACACACCTCCCTACACAGTGAATTATAGACGGGGCCAGCCATATTGAGCCCAAATGGGACATCCTACCTGCCCCACACTTCCCTACACAGGAAGAGTCAAGAGTATGCCTCGATATTAACTAATATTAAAACCCGTATTTTCCCTCGAAATGAAGCATGTAAGATGCTGACCCAATGCCAAAGATATTATCATCCATGTACGTCGTATATTTAATCATATTTTCTTCTCTTTTCTTCCATGAGGAACGTTGAAATCAGTTTTGCTGATAATGACATTTACAAGACATACCTTCTTGGAAATTTATACATGAATGAGTGGCCAAAACTTCACTCTGCCCGAAACATTTTATTACTGAGGCCAATGCCTTCCGCTCTCCGCTTTTCTGAATTTTATTTATATTTTCTTCTTAATAACCTCAAAACTTTGGCTATAGTCTATATATTTCTTGCGTGACCGGATATTCGGCTAAAATGAATTTTAACTAATCTTCAATTAAAGTACTACGTATTCTTTATCCTCAGTCCTACTTGTGTCTGAACACGGACTTTGATAATAGTCCTACTTGTGTCTGACCTCGGACTTTGCTAATAGTCCTACTTATGTCTGAACACGGACTTTCATAATAGTCATACTTATGTCTGGCAACGGACTTTCATAATAGTCCTACTTGTGTCTGAACATGGACTTTCATAATAGTACTACTTGTCTGACCACGGACATTCAGATTGCTCCTACTTGTGTCTGAACACGGACTTTCATAATAGTCCTACTTGTGTCTTACCACGGACTTTCATAATAGCCACACTTGTGTCTGAACACGGACTTTCATAATAGTCATATTAGTGTCGACCACGGACTTTCATAATAGTCCTACTTGTATCTGTCAATGGACATTCACAATAGTATTATATAGACATTATTATATATACGTGAACATTTTGTGTCTGAACACACACTTTGATATTATTATAAAGACATGTACATGTTGAGTGTCCGAACATAGACTTTGATATTATTTTAAAAACCTGTACATGTTGAGTGTCTGAACATAGACTTTGATATTATTATAAAGACCTGTACATGTTGAGTGTCTGAACATAGACTTTGATATTATTATAAAGACCTGTACATGCTGAGTGTCCGAAAATAGATTTTAATATTATTATAAAGACCTGTACATGTTTAGTGTCCGAAAATAGATTTTGATAATATCATGAAGGCCTGTACATGTTGAGTGTCTGAACATAGACTTCGCTATTATTATAAATACCTGTACATGATGAGTATCCGAACATATTTACATATATATGTACACACACACACACACACACACATAGATATATATATATATATATATATATATATATATATATATATATATATATATATATATATATATATATATATATATATATATATCTATATAAAACCCCATCCCCGTCTTAGTTGTGTCTGAACACAAGACTTTGATAATGTTATTATGACGACCTGACTATTTTGTGGAGTTTGAAAATATCAATCTTGCTTAAATAATTGAAAAAGTCGAATGCACACAAACTTATCACTTAATTAAATAAATAAAAGATACACAAAACTGAGTAGGTAATAAAATTAATCAAATATACAGAAGATTGTGTGACTAAATGAATAAGTTTAATAATAGAATAAAGCACCAGAAATAAAAACTCGCGCTCTGGAATGAATCACTTGTGTAAGTTGCGGTCACCCACATAGCTCAACTAGGTCATCTTTAATGAATCCTATACTAATAGTGATATGGTTTCAACAATGTTCTGGGTCCTTGCAATGAATGAGGGTTTAATACCTTTATCAGTCCTGACAAGGAATATGGTTTTAAGGAATTTACATTATTTTAAACGGATATGGTTTTACCAACTTTTCGAATCCTTACCAAGTATAAGATTTCTGAGTTTTTACAATGGTTACGGTTTTAAGAACTTTCGGAGTTCTTAAAATGGTTTCATGAATTCCATTATCTTAATTCTAATTAAACAGAGTCCTTACCAATGTTCCATTAATTCCACTGCCCTAATTATATTTACAGATTGATTTCGCCATGTAAACTGATGCATGTTTGGTTGGATCCTTCACTAAATCGGTTATCGTTGATACAATTGGATAGGTTCTGTGTACAGAGTTGAGATTGTGGGACGAGGAGTGGGTGGTAGGGTGCATGTGAATCAGATTAAAGTCAGATCTCCGCTGTCCTACGTGACCTTTGCGACCTTTGAATCAGCCAATGGAAATGAAGCTTTAAAAATTCTGAAAGTGGATCAGATCGTTCGGTACACATTCATTCTCTTCAACCACGCTACTAAGTTTATAAAGGGCGAATATATAATACTTCATCTAGTTGATTGATACAATTAGCGATTATGGCAATAATATAGGTTACCAGAACATAAACCTTATGCGGTTGCTGTCAGATCATCATGAGTAAAAGTGGAAATCTAATTTGAATGAGATTGGTATACATGTAATCAAGTCATGCCTTGGAATATATACACGTAACTACCCTGGTCTAAATTATGTCAATATTTTGCAAAATTCAAGAATTATTACTATGTGTTACTTCAGTGTTGTATAACTACTACTGAAGCAGCAGAGAGGGTGAACAGACCATAGAATTCCGACAAAACAAATAAAACAAACAAATAAATCATCTCGTAGAAAGGTCAAGATTTTACAAATGAACTTTTCCTTGAGATGTTTTATTTCTGCAATGACCGATTGTACTAATAAAACCTCAGTTCGAAATAGTAGCTGAAAAAATAAAGTACTCTACGTGTTTATTTATTTCTTGTTTATTTTTTTGACGACCAACGTTGGTAGGTATCCTCTCTGCTGCTCCTCTTCTGCTGATATTAATTAAATTATTATGTTATAATAAAATGATACATCCAGAATCTCATACTGCAAGAACAGCTCGAGAACGATTAGAAGCAATTAAAAAATTTCTTCCTGTCAAAGACTCATTTAGAAAAAATTTACAAGCGCAGCAAGAAGCAAAAGTTGAGTATGAAGAGGACACTAAAAAACTGTTTAAGCCCGTCACTGCAGCTACTGAGAAAGTTGCAACTGTCATCAAAGAAGATCTTCTTCCGGTATCAGAAAAAATAGCAAGAAGAATTAAACAGGCAAAGAAGATTTTACGAGACCTTCCAACTGACATAGCTGCAGCTCAACCTCCACCTGTTGGTGAGGAAATACTTGAAGGTATTGGAGAACTTCGTACTGAAGTCGCCGATGTGAGAGAAAAACTTGCATCTAAATCCAAATCAGGAGGAGAGAGCTTAAAATTAATTGCAAGATTTAACGAAGGAGTTGTTGAGGAAATTAGAAAAACTGAAAGAGAGAAATTACCTGAGATGATATCAAAAAATATATCTAATAAATCTAATTTTTTAAAACCCTTTTATGGAAAAACAAATGATGATGATTTCATTAAATGGATATATCGCGTATATTACAATAAAAAACAAGCTAGAGGTCAAGAATTTAAAAGATTTAATGAAGAAGTAAATAGACTTAGAGGGAGACGGGAACAACCAAAACAAGGAGAGTCCTCCCAGTATCAGCTTCCTCCACCTCTGCAACAAATAGAACAACAGCAATCTTCTTCGCCGCAGCAAAGGTTGAAGCCGGAACTTAAAAGGTCTAAAGAGCTACCTGGAAAATCAGCAGAGGAAAGATCACCCTTAAGACTATTTAAGAAAACAGCAGAAGAAGGAGCAACGGGAAGTGGTCTGGGAAATAATTTTGTTTGTCCTGATAATATCCTCAATGACGTGTCACGGTTAGAAGTTCTCATAGGAGGAAAACGTGCCGGAAATAATTCACCAGAAATAACCAATGAAGCAGCTGATATTTGTCGGCGATTATTTCAAGGTGGTATCATGGATATCGGAGTTTACCGAGAACTTATTGATGAGCTCGTTGATGACTAGTTGTTAGATAAATGGTAAATAAAATAAGATGATTGTGCATAATAATCATCGTAAACCCACACAGGTTAGAGCGGTAAACTCACGATTACCAATCTATAGTGTTATTTACGGAAATGGACTTGGTGATGTTATTCAGGGATTATTCACGAGGATAGCTCCAAAAGTAGCACCTGTTGCAAAACAATTATCGATGAAGGCTATTGATATTGTTCGTGATAAAGCTCCTGGTGCAATTGTCAATGTTGCTGGTAAGGCGTTCTCGGCGATCAAAGAAAGACTAGCACGATTATTGCGACGAAAACAACAACCACCGGTGAAACTGGCAAGTACTGAGGTGATGCCTGCAGACGTAAGTAAAATAATAAATCAGGCTGCAAATCAAAAACTAGCGGCGATATCTGAAGAAGCAGAAAAAAATATAACAGCAAATTTAATAGCAGGAAGCGGTCTTCGTCGACGATGATCATCATTTGAAAAATGGTAACTATAATAAAAATGTTCAGGCGCGAATCAGACCCAGCATTTGATATGGAGGCACCTGTCCTTAAGTACGAGTCGGTACGTGATTATCAATTTTATTCTTATGACGCAAGACTACCAAATCAGCGGGGGAGAATCGAATTACAGGTTCATGATACAAGTAGATATTTCTTGCCCGCTGAGGCGTTTATTGAAGTAGAAGGTAGTCTTGTAACGAATGTTGTAGCTAATACGGCATATGCTGCTAATTTGCGTGTTGGTTTTGTCAACAACGGGATTATGGCATTATTTAGTGGCGCCACATACATGATTGATGGAAAAAATATTGAATCAGTTCAGAATGATGTCGACGTTGCTACAACAATAATTGGTCTGGCGAGATATTCTGACGACTTTACAAGATCAGCTGGTCCAACAATGATGTTTGCCAAGGATATTACTGACAACGCTGATCATGTTCAGTATACTAAATTACTGACACCACAAAATACTGCATCTGATCCACAAACAGTTGACTTTGAACACGCAGCCAGACCAGCTGCTGCTTTTGATATTATAAAAAGTGTCAATGCGACTTACAACCTGGGATTTGCAACACGCCGAACAGCGCTGTCGGGAAATGATAGAAATTTTTCGTGTGCAATTCCATTATCTCACATCTTTGGATTCTGCAGAAATGTTAGAAAAGTCATCTTTGGAGCTAAACACACAATTGTGCTCGTAAGAAAAGGTGATGATAATGATGCAATCTGGCGAGGTGCTGGTGTTGCTGATGCTGGTAAAGTAAATATATCAAAACTTTCACTATGGATGCCAGTAATGACTCCATCTATTACTGGGGAACAAAAATTACTATCTTATATGGATCAAGGCGGTAAATCATTGCTATCATGGTTAACAGTAACCACAGATGCTGCTCAAAGCAATATTAATGGTTTATTTACATGGCATATAGCATCACAACAGGGTGTTTCTGCACCACGACATATTTTTATTGCACTACAAGATAATGCTAGGATAAATGATCAACAACGTTCACATATGATATTTGATAACCTTGGAGTTAATGAAGTTTCCTTACGGATAAATGGACATCAAGAACCGGCTGAGAATATATTGTTAAATTTTGATCAAAATCATGTAGCGCGCGCATATCATCGTTTAATGTCATTCATGGGACGTGATCAAAATATAGATACCGGTTTGCAAATATCACAACTAGATTTTACAGGTCTATATCCGATTTATTATTTTTCACTAGAACATCTTGATTTATCCAAACAATCTGTTGTTGATATACACTTTCGAGCTCATGTTACTAACCCTCCTCCTGATATACCCGGTCCACCAATTGTTCCCGGCTTCTACAGAGCGATCGCGGTCATACTTAGCGACAAAGCCATGTTACTTGAAGGTGGCAGTGGTCGAATGAGGGTCGTTGATGCACCGGTGGAAAATATTTAATCGTGTTATTTAGAAAAATATTATTTATATAAAAATGTCGTATAGTCATGTTAATGTTACTCTGACCCCCGGTGAGGTAAAAAAGCATCAATCAAAAACCGCCAACAAATGCGGAACTAAAATATCACTAAAACGAGATCATATTAGTGGTGGTCCAAACAAATTATCGTTGACAAATAATCAGATTAAACATTTCAATAAAGCCCTAGAATCAAAAACTGGAGTTCAATTCCATCTCTCCCCGAGCGCCATCAAAGACATGGTTAAAACGGGTGGTATATTCCCACTACTTGCGGCCATTCCGGCATTAATAGCTGCAGCTGCTCCAGCCGTAGCAAAGGCGGCCGCGTTAGGTGCTGTTGGAACAGCCGCTGGAATGGCACTAAAGAAAGCAACAGGGCAAGGATACCAAAAAAAGGGGCGCGGCTTAAGATTGCCAGGATCTCGTTGGGGGAGAGGCCTAAGGCTTCCAGGATCATTTCGTTAGACGTTCCAGCATCAAATTTTGATTTACTTAATGCCGCTAAAAATTAAAAATATCTGCTTTTAGAGGTGTTTTTATGCGAGATCAATTACCGAAACAACCAAACAAACTAGAAACAGGTATTATTAATCTCGATGAACGTTCTGGACCTGGTACTCATTGGGTATCATACGCGGTTGATCCACGTGGAATTGTTTATTTTGATTCGTACGGGTTAGCTCCACCTGTTGAATTTATCAAGTATGTTGCACCACTCCACGCAACAACCAGAGGTTCCAAAGTTTGGTATTCAACGCTACCCACACAAACAATGACAGATCCACCAATATGCGGCCGTGAAGTAATTAATGTACTCGACGCTATATCAAAATCATCCAGGCCGCCACATAAAGTCGTGCACGATTATACAAGCAACCGATTTGTTGGGCGTAAGGCGTTTTAAACCGATCTTAGATCCGAAGGATCTTATATAATGGTTGACATTTACGGAAGATCTTCTTCACGCGTTAAGAAAAAGCTCGGCGACGTTGATCTGTCGAAGTATGTGACTAAGGATGACCTCGCTGATATCATGAACCTGGCTGGAGTTGACCCAGATGAAGTTGTTATTTTTCAGGATCGATATGGTAAACTAAAAACTAGCAATATCAAATGGAATGATATAGTCCGGCGAGTACTTGGTGCAGTTACGGATAATATTCCCGTGTTTACTGACGGTGGTAGAATCAGAGATTCAAGTATGTCACTTAAAACCATCAGAGATGAAATTGCAAAAAGTGTTGCTAATCGCGTGAGAAACACCGGTGACACAATGATGGGTGAACTTAGCATGAACGGGAACAAAATAGTAGTTTTAAGAGATCCAACATCTGACGAAGACGCAGCAACAAAAAAATACGTCGATGTCAACTATGGCACCGTAGACGGTAAATTAGCCACGTTACGGGCCGAATATGATGTTCACGCAGGAGCTTTTGGAAGATTTCGAAGAAATTTTCAAAAAATCGATGATGCCATAGATAAATTCTTCGGTACTCCACGCGCCATTGACATGAAACTCGTTGATATCAAAAATAACCTAGACACGATCAAACAAACACAGCAAGACGTCGTAGCGGGAATTCCTGAGATTGTCAACAAAACAAATTTGATTAAAATTCCAGCTGCAATAACTCCCGGGCATATCACAAACATCGTATGCACGGTATCATCGGGATTTGCAACATGGTCGCAGCAAAATAATACTATCAAATATACCGCAACAGTCACTGGCGTGTACAGGTTGTCTGTGTTTAGTGCTACAAAATTTGAAATATTTACAACGTTTCCATGGCGTCATTCCACCGACAGGTTTGCCGGGGTTGTATCTGTTATATTAAATAACGGAACCGAAGAAATATTTATTCTGGAAGCAGATGATAAGAAATTAACCGCAACATCCTTCTGGTGGTGTTTGGAATTTGTAGCTGAAACACCTCAATTGGTTACTGCATAAAAATATATATGGACGGTGCACAATACAGATACAATCAAGCGCGTGAATGGCAGGCGGCGCTAAAAGATCAAGTCGATCAATATACAGTAAAAGTAAAAAAATATCGACGACGATTGGTTATCGTTGATGTGATTGTTTATTCAGTATCCGCTGTTGTTGCTGGAACCGGTGTAATATTATCAGCGTTGACAACGATGGCACCAGTAGCTGTAACTATTTGTATTTCAGCAGCAACAGCTATTGCAGGTGTGCTTGGTATCATCACAAAAAAAATATGTACTTGTACGAACGAAAAGTTATCCGATTACAAAATAAAATTACATACAGCGACGGTAGCATACTCGAAATTATCCTCGTTGTTATCAGCGAGTCTCAGTGATGGAATTATATCTGATTTCGAATTTTCAATGATAACCAAAATATACGACGAAGGTATTAAAGATACAAGTATCAATAATGACAGAATTACTGCAGCAGATCGTGACCAACACAACTCCGCCAAAGATAACGATGATCTCGGTAAGTTCAATTAATCCTGAATTTAGTGTTAATTTTCCTACTGCAATTCCAGTAAAAGAAATAGCACTAGCACAATTACGAGTATATTACAGCTGGCCAAATATCAGATCAAAATCATTTAATGGTACACCAGCAAATAATTCGCTCGTATTTGCTAACAACAAGCCCGATGGAACACCTGACTGGGTTGTTGTTGGTATACCAACTGGCAGTTACGAGATTGAAGAGATCAGTGAGGAATTTGCGCGTAGAATAAAATCAATAACAGGAAAAGAATCACAAATATCAATCAATGTTCATGAACCCACCCTGTCCTCGACGATTGAAATAAACTCGCCTGATTATGCCGTTGATATTTATAAATCCACGATAAGATCCGTGCTTGGATGGCCTGAAATATCACCACCGATAACACCGATACCACCAGAACCGAAAAAGTCTGATTATGTCACGGATAGACAATCATATCATGAAATTAATCCATCATACGGGGAAAAACTACGTATTTTAAAAGGTAAATCGATGCTCAGCAGGTTTTTCGTTCTCAGTTATGATGAGTTATGGGCTTTTAACAATTCCGGGGAAGAAGCAAATAGTTTTAGTCTTCGTCGAAGTAGTATTGTTGAATATTTTCAGGAAATCAATCAAGAATGTAAAAAACAACTAGATCAACTAAATCAATATTTTAACGAACATATTTTTGACATATCAGCGTCATCGCGTGAAAAAATCATCACGCGTGTGGAAATATTAAATCAGCTTATATCAGATATGGAATATTTTAATAACCGAATAGTTCAAGCGATGGTTAGTTTAGAATCATTTGAAGGATATGATGCAAAAAGATGGTTAGAAAAATATAAATTAACAGAAGCCGATGTACCAAGTTATAAATTTCCCGGGTATAGTGTAACCGAGTTAAGAAAATCTATCAATGATGTCATTGATGAGTTTTTTCCTAAAATACTCCATGCATGGAGAAAATTAATTCCACCAGCAGCTGTTCTTAGACATGATAATGATCCACACGGCGGCGGAAGACACGTATCTCCGGGGATCGTTAATATAACACCGACGGTCGCGGTCAATCTGGTTTGTGACGTAATCGATGGCAGCTATCAAATAGATCTCGGAAGATCAAATCAGGCTCAACAAGGATATATCCTGTACACGTTCACACCACAAGTTCCCCCTGGAAGTTTAATCGTGCAAGAACCAACTAATCCTGTGTATCTGCGGTGTCACAATAATATGTTAACGCGAATCAATTTTAAGCTCACAGACCACCTTAATCGCTTAATTGACATACGTGAAGAAGAGCTTGTAATAAATCTGTATGTAAAGTCGTAAGACTTTTGTCGTAAGACTTTTGTCGTAGATCTTTATGTAATGGAGGGTTTTTACACACGAGGATTTCTTAACAGTTAGATGAACTCCGGCGCACTCCTGCATCAAAGTCGAATAAATATATCCGATGAGGTAATTCATCTTTTTTAAAATGTTTTATTTTTTTCTGAAAATTTGATCATTTCACATAAATCTAAGTACCACAACTCACCCATCAGAGTTATAAATAAATAATAATTCAGGAATAAATAATAATTCAGAAATAAAATAATAATTCAGAAATAAATAATTTGTAAAATTAAGAAATTTGTACAATTTTATGTTTTTGATGGGGTAAATGGTAGTCAAAATTAAGAAATTTGTACAATTTTATGTTTTTGATGGGGTAAATGGTACTCAAATTAAGAAACTTGTACAATTTTGTAAATTTGATGGGGTAAATGGTAGTCAAAATTAAGAAATTTGTACAATTTTGTTAAATTTCAGTAAAAAAAAAACAAATTACTAACCCATCAAATTCAGAAATAATATTTCTGATCAAAGATCTCAGTCATCTTCATCGGAATTACTACTCTGGATCGTTTCACCAGTAACGAAGTTACTCTGGATCGTTTCACCAGTAACGAAGTTACTCTGGATCGTTTCACCAGTAACGAAGTTACTTTGGATCGTTTCACGATCTAACATTATTTTTCTTAATAGTCTTATGCGAGTACTAATCGTTTTCTTTGCCTCATACTCGAGGGATAATAACGATTTAATTCTTTCTATGGCGGTAGAGAGAGGAACGAACTCCTTCACATGATCATCTTCTACGGTAGCTAGCGACTGAAACATTGCCGCCTGAATCCGTTTCATGAGCCTGTATTCAGATGATAGTGTGTGTGTTCCCTGGGTTTTACGTTCTTGTAAAATCTCAAAGTCAGAAACTATTTTTTCAGGATTAAGTTCATCAGATATATTAATTCCATCTTTTTTCATTTTTTTAATAACGACAATTACATCATTGATATTTTCATGGTTCATTATATAATATATAAATCTTTAAAATAAAAAAAATATCCCTAGAACACCTATCGAGTGTTTAGCGAGTTCGTCGGGATGTTTCAAGGACAGCACAAACATATAACTTAACTAAGGACAGTACAAACATGTACGCTCAGCAAAAACCCACCCACAATAATTAATCCAGTGGGTGATACGAAAATATGTATCAACCACAAGTCAATATTGTGGTTGGGATTTTGCTGAGCGGGGGGGGGGGGTTTGCGGTTCCCCCCACTATTATAAAAATTGCAATTATGCGTACACCACCGACAAATTGTCAGCCATGGGGGTTTGATCCTGGACCGCGAGCGTCACAGTCCAATACCATACTGATTGAGCTATCAAACCTTGTTACGAACATATGTTTTGGAAGTTAATATATAGTTAGCTATATAGCTAAGGAACCAATATTTACACTAAAACAACAGTTTCTGAATAATAACAGTTTCTGAAAAATAACAGTTTCTGAATAATAACAGTTTCTGAATAATAACAGTTTCTGTATTTATAACAGTTTCTGTACTTATAACAGTTTCTGAATAATAACAGTTTCTGTATTTATAACAGTTTCTGAATAATAACAGTTTCTGAATAATAACAGTTTCTGAATAATAACAGCGGTTTCTGAATAATAACAGTTTCTGTATTTATAACAGCATTTTTCCTAAGCAGACTGCGAATCAATAATAACAGTGGCATGAACACACACCTGCAGATCGATTACCATGACAACGGTTTCTGTTCTACACACAGCTTCCTGCGGATCAATAACATTGTCATGATCTCTCGTAATGTTGTATGATGGGGAAATATTTAAAAACCATAAATAATACTTCTACGAGTAATTAATTACGATGTAATTAATTACGATGTAATTAGTTAAACTGACTAATTACGATCATAAAAAACCAAAAATCTACGATGAAAACTATATATTACAAAGTAATCTCCCTTTTATATAATCAAAATTCAGTAGTGTATGGAGGACCTACTGTGACATGAATTAAAAAAATTAATTCAATGTGGTGATGATAGTTAATAATGTGGTGATGATAGTTATTGATACTGAAATGTAATTTTCTGCTTATATTTTTTCGAGAAAGTAGATCTGGTTATATTTTCTGCGACGTATTTTACCACACGCGAGTTAATTCAAAATATGTCGCAGCCGCGTTCATAGACTGAAATATAATTTCTTTGCCAGTTTCTATGTTTGTGGAAATTACCGCCCTCTTTCCGATTGTCTTACATCTTCCTGTATTACCACGTGTATTATTCTCGCTGTATGTGACAACACGAAGGTTGGATAAATTATTGTTTTGAGTATCTCCGTCAATATGATCAATAACAAGACCGTCATTGATCATCCCATTATGACATTCATACGTAAATCTATGACATAGATAATGTTTCTTTCCCCCCTCGCATGTGAACCTTAGATAACCATGATTATTAATACAACCAACTGGTTTTTTTAACCTACAGTGTCTGATGATACCATTAATATTTGATTCATAGTTTGTTATGACAGGATGTGGGACAAATATATTTTGCTCCATTATAATAATATCATACGTTTAAATCATTGTTTGTCTGAAATCTTGATATATAATCCCTCACGGATTTTATAGCGTTTTCACCGCTATTATTTTTTTTTGTCATAATATCTTTTAAGTTCTCTGAACCGTTTCCCGCCGCACTTTCCACATAATTCTGTTTTTCCTCGCACTCCAATACCACACCGTAGACATGGTATTGGTCCTAGACTTCCTCGTCGTATGTTTTGTGAGTGTATCCAACAAAATTCCTTTCTACAGGATTTGTTGCATCGATTTACTGAGCCGATCATCAACCATCTACATTGAGACATTGTATATGTATATATATATATATATATATATATATATATATATATATATATATATATATATATATATATATATATATATATATAATTTTCTTTATTTAAATATTTGTTTTAATTATATGAACGAGTTTGAGAGATTATCCCAAACTAGGCCTGTTAAATATAAATTCAACCTTGACAGATTATCTTCTGACTTGCCAGTACGAGATCTGGTTGATCCGAAAAATAAAAGTTTGTTCTCGAAAATTCACGACGCCAAGAAAGAATTTTACACGGATGGTGCATCTCATACATGGTCAACGTTCAAGATCATACGCACTGACGGAGTCAAGGACGCTGTCACGGACGCCACAATGAACGACAAGCGAGCGGCAACTATCATTAACTACATCGCTGAATACGAGGGCAATCAAAAATATTTCTTCAGAGTAAAATTTATTGTATTAACAGAAACAGGTAGTTGGATTATCCGTGACAAATATGATCCTGTCCTTGGCAATAATAAAACTATCATATTAAGTAAAAATTCCAGACCGGGTCTACTGACGGGTATTGACAAACCGTATTATGAACGAGCGTATCCTGTAACAGCGGTTATTTATGGAATCTATGAGATAAATAAAAAGCCCAACGTTGATAAACTAGCGCCGATGAAATTTTCAAGGTTAAATTGTGTAGCCGAGCGAGTAATAGAACACTTTACAAACGCGATGCGTGGAAATGGATTAACTGATTTAAGGCGTGAAAAAATAAACTCGTGGGCTGATTCAGTTAAGGATACCGGTGCTACAATAAAAGATGTTGCTGAGTTAGGAAAAATATTAAAATTTCCAATAACTGTGGCGACAATAACGGGAGAAGTACTGTACCAGTCGAAATATAAATCGAAAGGAGCTCCAATAAATATTATCGATCATAACGCGCACGCATGGACTAACGCAGTAACAATATTTCCACGTGATCGAACTGTTAGATCTTACTCCCCAGATAATTCTGGGGCAGATATGTTTGATTTTATCAACGAAATAAGTAAAACCGATCCTGTATTGGTATGGTTATTTAAAAGTAATGAGGAGGATGAATTTGATCAGTTTGTCAAACCGAACGGTGAAATATATCGAACAGAATCCCTCCATGACGAGATGAAAAATCTTGCGACGTTTTTACAGTGCAAGCACGCGGAAAATACTGACAAATTACTAACTAATTGTTTTACCGTTCCGTCTGTTGCGGCTCATTTCGCCAGAGAACGAAATTCATGGAAACCAACACGATTTGATTTACTCGAGGACGTACGCGCAAGTTGCGTCGAATATGGACATGGCGGATTATGGAATACCAAGTATAATTACAACGATGTTATTTCGGTTGATATGGTTGCATGTTATCCAGGAAGTTTTCTGGGATACGGAGATTGTTCTGTGTACTTTGAAAGATTTGGTCACCCTACAAACGAGATGACGCGAGTGGCAATTAATGGACCATTACCTGATTTTGATCTGACTGGATTCGCCTGTATTGAATCGTTCGAGTTTAACGAAAATCTTCACAAGATTTGTTATGTTTGGTTTGGTAGACATTTTTGTGAAAAACGTTGGGCACCTATAGTTTTGTTGCGATATATGCTAGATTGTATGATACTGACATCGTTGGTGGTCAGTGAGGCAATTATATCATATCATGCACAGACCAAAGTTTGGTTGCCCATGTCAGATTCTGAAGTTATTAGCGAGTTTAAGGAAAAATGTCCTGATATTTCCGAAGATGATATTCCTAATAAACTCAAAACCGCAAAAGATCTCGGTAGAAAAATTATAGGTAAATTTACTCAAGGTGGTGCATATGATTATAAAAGACACCACGCACGATTAATTTTAGATGATGCCGAGTACGATTTTATAATCGCTGACACAACAGCGAAAAATATATTTGTAAATCGAGAGAGTGTTTATTTATCCGACGGAACAAAATTAGGTACCATCGTTAGTTACATAAATGACGTATCCCCGCAATATACTCATCTAAGATCTTCCATGTTGGCTTATGTTTCTATAAATTTATTATCGATGATTAATAGATTTCCTGAGACCGCAGTCAGAGTCGCAACAGATTCGTTTTATATTTCAAGTAAATATTTAGAACCTGTTATCAAATTTACAAGTGATGATGAACGATGGGGTTCGTGGAGAATAAAAAAGGAACTATTACACAATTATACAGAATCAGCAGATGTTCCAGTGAGAGATTTTTATCGTGAGGGTAATAAAATATCAGAAATGTCGAAAGCACCATCGTTGAGTGATCCAATAACTAGATATAAGACAGTATATCTCAATGGACTTGGTGGATGCGGCAAAACAACTCGAACGATTAATGTTTTTAGAAATTCAGATATAATCGTGCTGACACCCACACATAGACTCGCACGTGAGATGAAACAGCGGCAAGTACAATCGTGTACGTATCATAGTTTCTTTCGGTGGCGCGGAGATACATGGACTCCTGAACGGATGGGAGAAAAATATATACCTAAAATAATTATTTGGGATGAGATATGCACGGTCTCATTGGATACATTAAAAATGTTTCTTGATTGGTTGTTGACAAAAAATACCGCCATAATAATGTGTGGCGATCATGGTCAACCGCCGCCCTTTGTTGGACCATCTCCACATGATTGGTTAAAAAATTTCGTTGATTATTACGAAGAAATAGATGATGATCATAGAGCTCTTGATGCAAATTTGAAGGAGTTTAAAAAATTAATCAGATTACAATCAAACAAAATTCAGTGTGAAATGATACGTGGAGTGATCTCAGAGACATCAATGAGTGATTTTTTGAAATTATGGAGACCCACCGATTTGATCGTAGCAAGTAGAAAAATAATCAGAGACGCTTTACAACAGCAGTTATTTCAACTAAATAAAGAAAAATATTCAGAACTACCCGTACCGTTGTGTTATAGACCATCAGATACACGAAAACAGAATATTAATGTTGATATTCCAGGACCCTTGACAGAGTCAAGGAAACAGAATCTCGTATTAAATGATATTGTCGCCGTTGATATCAGTGTGGTCGAAGATGCAATACACGCTGACAAATCTCCATGGGTGTTGGGATACGCTATGACAATCCACTCGTCTCAGGGATTAACTATTTCTGATACACGAGTTTGGATTGTAGACGATCGCATCGAGTGGTCAAATTTAGTTTATTTGGCGGTATCGAGGGTCAGAAATATATCTCAATTACGTAGAATTATAATTCCTGAAATCGTTGATAAATTTAACATCATCGATGATGATATAATAAGAAAAAAAATTAATCGGATACAAACAATCTGATAAAAAAAATAAACGTGACTTTGATCTTGATGTTGAATTTATTATTGAGTTAAAACAGCAGCAGAATAATCATTGCACCAGTTGTAATTGTATAATGTTATGGCGATATTCGAGTAATGATTCAAGACAATTTACCGTAGATAGAAAAGATAATAGTCGCGGTCATACACGAGAAAATACCATGTTAACCTGTCTTGAGTGTAATCGACGTCGGGGTGCAGGCACCCTTAGCGCTGGCACCCTTGGCGCTAGTGCTAGTTAAGTGATCGAAATCACCGGAGTGATTTTGGTGGCAGTTGTGTATCCGCGGGAATTATTTGTAGTTGTTCACGTGTAAATCCACGTTGAGGAGCAGCTGAATCTAATCTGTAGATTGCAGGTCTGGAAACGCCTACGTTTCTTCCAGTGGATCTTGTCACGGTAGATATTTTGTGTGTGGTAACACTCCAAATAGGATCAGTTGCTCTCGCGCTACCACCTTCAAGTTCACCAGGCTCATATAAATATCTGACTGTGACATCACCTAATATTTTTTGTTTTCCAACATCTTTTCGTTGTGTTGGTATATTTTTTTTTGTGACCGCGCTAATGGGTTTCATGTTGGTTGTTCGTGTGATCTCATTATTTAATGCAGCTATCACGCCTGGTAATCTTGCAACCCATTCGCGAGATCTTTTATCCTGAATAAATTCCCTCGCGTATTGATATCCAAATAACCGTTCAGCAAGTGTTCGATTAAATCGCTCAACAATTGCTTGATCACGATGAATTGCAGTATGACCTCGTCGTATTTTGGTATTATGTTGTTTCATCAACGATGATACTGGACCAAGAAATTCCTTGCCAGGATCAACCTGTAATAGCTGTGGCCATCGCAGACCACCTTGTGGTCCGAGTCCTCGTTGATAAATTCGTTCAAACGCATCGGCTACTTCAGATGATGTTTTCGCTGATAGCGGCTCTGCTTCTTTATATCTACTTGCAACATCAACTACGGTTAGCGCGTACTTGTACGTTTTTCCACGCACAGTATCATGCGGTAAAAACAGAATATCAGCTTGATGAACTTCATTAGGAACACTGACATCGAAATACGCGTACTGAATTTGTTTAGGACGTGGTAGATAAATTTGCCATATTGCCTACCTGGACAACCACGCGCTAGCAGTAGAATGTTTAACCGCCGCTGCATCAGCAAGTTTACCAATTGCTGCTTTGCCTCTCCAGTATCCTCTCGGTGAATAATAAATTGATTCCATTATTAATTACCAGCCCCAATCGCTAATTTACCTTTCATCGAGGATCTTACTAACCAATTAGCTAATGATTCTCTAATATTTTTATTTTTTATAGAATTTAATGAATGAATTAATTTTACATCTGCAATATGCCTATCTTGTAGATTTTGACTTTTATAAGCTACATCATGAGCATGACAAGCTCGATCAATAGCGTTTATTGGTTCCTCGCCTGGTTTTGGTTGATCTTGATTATCGAGCCTGATATCGAGTCGAGTACCAGGACCGCAATAATTATATCCTGGTAGATGTTTTTCTCCACTATATTTAGCCCATGGAGCACCTGGAAACTTTGACATCAAATTAGCAATATCACCACCGCGCTTATTAGGTAAAAACGAAAATTTCTTTCTACCGCATATAGAACATTTTCCACCGTACGCGATTTTTTTATTTTTTGTTATAACTGTGGCTAAATCAGTGGTTGGAGTTTTAACTCTACAGCGTAAACAATATAAATTCATGTTATAATATATATGGATATAATTGATTTCTCAGCAACTCGGCAACGAGAGCCAGTTAAGCATCATCCTGCGCTACCGAACTCCATCAGAATGATTATCATAGGACCATCTGGATCGGGTAAGACGCAATTATTACTTAATCTGATAATGAGATGGTTGAAATGGGATAAATTATATTTAGTAGCACCATCCGTTGATGATCAGCGATGTTATGATGTACTTAAAGATTTCAATGAAAACGCGCGATTACTGGATGAAGATAATGATGTTATAGAGTTTATAACCGATATTGATGAAGCACCATCCGTAGATTCCATAGACGGATTTATTAATAATTTAGTTGTATACGACGATGTGATGCTAGATAAACAATCAAATCCAGCCAGAATATTTTCCCGAGGTAGACACAAAAATACAGACGTGATCTATGTTACTCAACGATATACACAAATTCCGAAGGTGATCAGAGGCAACTGCAACATTTTAGTTGTGTTTAATGGCGTAGACACACACACGCTGCGAAATATTCATCAAACTTGGTGTGGTGGTGACATGGATATAATTAAATTCAAAAATTTCTTCTCACGAGCGCAAGCTACCCCGCATGGATTTATAACAATAAATTTACATGATCCAAGAACAAGATATCGTGTGGGTATTGATAAAATATTTGGGTAACAGGGGCGATGATAAAATTAAATTTAATTAAACAGATATCATTAATATAATGAACAAGTGTGCGTGGCTACGTCAAGGAACAACATATAAATGCAACAAAAGGTGCCGTGGAGAATATTGCAAGAAACATAATTATCTTATAAAGAAAAACCTTCATGCTGGTCCACGAAGTTGTGTTGGTTGTAACAACGGTGTTAGAGGATTATATCAGATTTGCAAAAATTGCGGTGGAAATCGATACAGAAGTTTGATGAACTATTACAGAAAAAGAAAAAACATAAATCCAAAAATAGAAAAACCACCATCAGAACTTGAATATTACTTGAAACATAGAACAAATTCCGAAGATTCAGATGAAGATGAAACAGATGAGGAGAAAGGACAGAGAGAACGCGTTGAAAAATATTCATCAAACTTGGTATGGTGGTAAATTAATAGCAGCAGAGAGGGTACCTACCAACGTTGGTCGTCAAAAAAATAAACAAGAAATAAATAAACACGTAGAGTACTTTATTTTTTCAGCTACTATTTCGAACTGAGGTTTTATTAGTACAATCGTCCATTACAGAAATAAAACATCTCAAGGAAAAGTTCATTTGTAAAATCTTGACCTTTCTACGAGATGATTTATTTGTTTGTTTTATTTGTTTTGTCGGAATTCTATGGTCTGTTCACCCTCTCTGCTGCTACTGACTATTTGTTACTCATGTGTTGTGTAGATATTATTATTTGCTACTTTAGTGTTGTATAACTATTACTGACTATTTGTTACTCTTGTGTTGTGTATATATTATTATTTGTTACGTTAGTGTTGTATGACTATTACTGACTATTTGTTACTCTTGTCTTGTGTAGATATTATTATATTTTACTTTAGTGTTGTATAACTATTACTGACTATTTGTTACACTTGTGTTGTGTAGATATTATTATTTGTTACTTTAGTGTTGTATAACTGTTACTGACTATTTGTTACTCTTGTGTTGTGTATATATTATTATTGGTACTTTCGTGTTGTGTAACTATTACTGACTATTTGTTACTTTATAATTTTATAATTAGTATTGACTATCCGTTACTTTAGTGCTGTACAACTATTATGACTATTTGTTATTTTAGTGCTGTATAACAATTACTGACTCTTTGTTTAGAGGTTTATAACAGTTACTGACTATTTGTTAGTTTAGTGTTATGTAACTAGTATATTGACTATATCACCTGTCTAATTGTTTAATTATTATTGATTATTATTATTATTGACTATTTGCTACTTTAGTATTTTTTATGTATTACTGACTATTTGCTACTTTAGTATTGTGTAACTATTATTGACTATTTGCTACTTTAGCGTTGTATGATTAATGAACATTTATTCTTTACATCCTGATAACAAAAATGAGTTTCTCGCGTTTTCTTTTCTTTCTGGTATTTTTACTATATTTGTTTCGTTTTGTTTTTAGCACATTTGCATTTTCATCATGGCGAGGATATATGAGCTAAGTGCCTTTCTTAGTGATGTTGCTTGGGACGGCTCTTTAACACATTACTGTCTTTATCATGGTGATGAAATAGGAGATGAGTGCTTTTCCCAATGATACAAAGAGGCGGCCGAGCCGGGCTGACATGAGCAGGCAGCGAACCCATGAACATTTAATTACGAATCCGACGCTCACTCCGCTGAGCTGTCGCGCCTTTCTCCCCATTTAACATATTCATTACAACGTATTATACAGTAACTGTAGATATAAAATATACAGTCAGACTGGAAAGAATGGGTACTCTCATAATTATTTGTAAAGCGTACTATTCCCGTACATATAAATAAAATAAAATAAACAGGGCAGACATGTGAGAACGGGTACTCGTATATTTTGATGATAAATTATTTGAAGAAGGTACCTTCAGCCGTCGCATGAACAAATCACGCAGTGAACACGTGGAAGTCCACATAATGTAGGACAAGGAGATGATATCGATATACTTGAGATATCTGCTATCGGGACTAGCACGAGTCTGTCGTCAATTATATCGAGGCAGACGGCACTAAGTCGTACGAGGTGCAAACTAGGGCAGATAAAGTGGATAAAGCCACTGTCTGGGTTATCATAGCTTTAACGTTACCTATGTCGAGCAAGCTGGTGCCAGGACATACAAGTTGCAGATAACGATTATATTCATGTAATATACCCAGAGTCGTGGCCTAGATGAAGCCCAAGCAGTAAATGGGTGGGTGGGTGAAAATACAGAATACACGCCGACGAATCGTCCTGTCAAGCATGTACAACACATTTGTTGATACAAGTATAATTTGTTCATAAACCGTTTCTTGAAACGTATGATGCATATCATACCCCATGTTAAAATAATCACGTTTGTAAATTCTGACAAATTGTGCAGCATTCTTTGGTTCAACACAAAATGTGCATACGCTTGCTTTATTTTAGAACATTTCTTATGACAAACAATCGAATATAAACTTGTATTCTTGAATCGCGTCCACTTTGAAGTAATTTGTATACTTAGTGAGGAGCAGTTCTCAGATTATTTTGTTCCAATCACAAATGTATAGATGGCAAAGTTTCAGCATGAAACATTTCCGTTACAAAGTGTATGTTCGTGTGATGAAAGCAGCCTGATGTCAAAGAGGGATCGGTTAATTAAGTTTCTGGTGGTTCGATTGGATGTGAAGGCGAATGGAATTTTATATTGAAGCAATACTTTATGTTTTCGTTTGCCTGATTGTTTTACTCTGGGACATTAGGTTTTTCACTTGGAAATTCCTAAACTGGTTGATAACTTTCAAGGTTTTATCAAGGGAGGTTGACCTACATTCTGGTTCTATTATTGTGTCTTAGCTTTTTCTACAACGTTGTTTTCTTGAAAAAGTCGTCATTTTTGTCTTAAGATACGAAGCAGACACCTTAATGTGGTGTTCCCTTTTTCTCTTGGGTGGATTTATTGATTCAAATTATTATTCACTGGAATTACATAGTGCTCAATAATATACCACATTAATTTGGAATAATAGTGTATTCAGACAATGACATTACGGATTGTATTAGTGTGGGCATCAAACGACTCTTAGCACATCATCACATTCCAGACCATTGACACATTAACACGTTCGGGGCTAAAATCATATCGATACATTCAAAATCGGAATTTGTATCATTTATTGTTTTAGAATACCATTGGAATTCAATTGGCACTTCATACTTTTGGACTGCTGATATAATATTTAGGACTAATTTGGATATAATTTACATTACTTCAAGTTCTGTTTAAATTTTCCGTTTCTATTCTAGGGAAATAAAGCATGTGATGAATTTTACGATACATGTTTCTTTCCTCTATATTCCGATACTTTGTTTAAGGCCATAGATTGGTAACGCTATATATTTCACTGCCAACTGGAGATACTGATACACTTTGAATAATGGTCGCTGTTCTTCTCACAGCCATATGGACATACATGCACGATTTGGACTAAATAGTCGTTGTATTACTCACGAAGAACTGTGCACACTGACACAGCGTTGAATTGATGGTTGTTGTGCTTCTCACGGTCACCTGGACAAACTGGCACAGTTAGGAATATATGGTTGATGTGCTTCTCACGGACGTCTTGCACACACTGGCACCATTTTGAATAAATGGTCGTTGTATTACCTACGGTCAAGTGGACACACTGACATATACTTGAATTAATGGTAGCTGGATTTCTCGCGGTCAAATGGACACATTGGCAAAAATTTAGAATAAAATGGTCGCTGTACGTCTTACGGCCAACTGGACACACTGAAGTAATTTTAAATAAATGGTTGCTGTACTTCTCACGTCCAAATGGACATACTGGCATAGGTCTGAATGAATGTTTCCTGTACTTCTCACGGGCTTCATACGATTATTTTAGACGTTTAAAATAAATTGTTTAGAATCTCCCAACGCTCTTGATTCTAGTTTCCGATATATGTTGTTTCAATTGGTTCAATACCATCTCAGTAGTATATGTGGGCTTTAGGGTCAATGGAAATCCCAGTCAAAAACGTCCTGGGGCTGTTTAGGGTCTATGAGAAATTTAACGTGGGGCAAAACCTTGTGTTTGTATAGGGTTAATTGAAGTCCCAGTCAAAAAATGTGTCCCTGCACTATGGGGTCTATGGGAATTTAACATGGGTGGGCATGTACAGGGACAATGGGAATTTAACATGGAAAATTGCACCGGGGAAATTGAACATCGGTGACGTCATGATGCTTATAGGGTCAAAACTAGTTATATGGTGAAATGCATTTATAGGGACAAAGGTTGATATGTACAAGCATATACATGCAGAAACAAATAAATGCACATTAAACAAAGAAGATGGAAACACACTGAAAAGAACACAGAAATGTTCTTAAGAAATAAAGATATAATATAGAATCTAAAAAGAAAAGCCTATTGCATCGGTACAAAACATGCATTCAAGTATATATGTGGGCTGTCTGATCTGTGCTTTGGTCTAAGCACCATCCCTATGATACATATATATTTGGACATGAAACGAACCAATTTACGAGTTATTTAGCTCTTGGTTCCATTAAACAATCGAATATGACAAAGTTCATATTTCTCTCTATATCCGTCATCTCTAGCATTACTTGAATAAATATTTTGTACCGACACAATAGACTGTTCTTTTTCGAGTCTCTATTATATGTGTGAGTCTTTCTTTAGAACATTTCTGTTAATTTTGTGATCCTGATACGCCGTTTCTATGCTAACAAATTTAGGGAAATGTACGGGAAATGTAATATTACATTTTATTCACAATCGAAATGCAACCAATTATACAATGGAACACAATCTTTCCTTTTACTATCCAAATAAACAACGCATATACAATTTATTACTATCCTAACAATAGCACATATACAATGCAACACTATCTTTACATTAGTACCCATAAACCACGTATACAATATAGAATCCCATTTTGGCATTATTATCTCAACGCACCTTCTATTATCCAACACCATTAAAACAAATGTAACCATACACAGTTGGTAGCACAAGAGAGAGAGAGAAAGAGAGAGAGAGAGAGAGAGATAGAGAGAGAGAGAGAGAGAGATTTACAAAGCACCATATTGTTTGGCAAATACTATCGGTATCTCTTTTCTAGCGCTTTCTAAAGGTCTCAAAACGGTTGTTGTGGTTTTCTGTCAGCAGGTTCTTGTCGTGAATATTACAAATATCAGATAGGGCATCACACACCGCACCTCGGTTCACCCACGATGTTTTTTTGTGCAGAGCCCGATCCTAAAAATAGGCACGTTAGACTTCTTCTACCAGTCGTCCTTTCCCTCCTTCATCCAATCTGGATGGCTCAGTGGCCGAAATATTCCTGGATCTTCATTCAATGTGTATTGAGACAAGGGAGTTTTCTCTCCCTCTTCTTTGCTCAACACGCGGTAGACAATGAATGTCGCGACTTTGACTGATTGATTGATCCTGTAATATCGTTGTGTTCGACGAATTGAACATGTGTGACTGGTTAATGTACACATCGTCGCACTTATGCTAGCCACCCGCCTGAAGCTATGATGTATGCACTGCACACTTAATTCCAATGTAAGGAGGCTGGAATGGAGAAGAAGGGCAAGGAGCATCGATGTGACTGGAAGGTCTTTCATATCGGGGGCTATCATGGGTTGAAGAATTTTGATCTGTTTCAAAGTGTTTGAAAGGTGTCATCTTGACCTGAATGTTGAAGAAAAATGATTTCATTACTTATTGCTAGCTGTTAGTGGAATGTAGAGCTCACATTTTTTTTTTTTTTAATACCGTTTATGTATTGTTGGGACTGTTCTGAACTATTAGGTTTTCCACCCTGATGACTGGTTTACTTTGAGATTTTACTTTCGTTCAATCCGTGCTACCTTGTGTTAGTTGGGTCTGATGGTTTCAGTTATTAAACACCTTATAGCGCAGATTAAATGTGGGCCGAATTTTGTCTTTCAAATCAGGTGGTGCCAATGCTTAATTGTGGTTTTTTGGTGGGGGGTGGGGTGGGTTGGAGGCATTTACCGCATTGTGTAGTGGACCCTGGTGATCGTGGACTTTTGACCACCTGATATTTTTTATTTTTTTGACATGGGTTAATGGGCCCTATGTTTAACTTATGTGTACTGAACAAGTCAGTGACACAATTGTGCTGCGGGGCCTGATAGTCTGGGCTTTTGACCACCTTGAATACTTAAATATGGTGTCAGATTGTCGGGTACAATGGCTAAGTTATTTATCGTTTTCAATCGTTGCTACATTGCGTGGTGAGGCCTCATGACCCGGGCTTCGGGCCAGCCTATATTGACTGAGTGATGTTTAAGGACGTAGTTATTGCTTGAATTCGTCCCTATCATTACACCGTTTCAAGGTAAAGGTGGAAGGAAGTTGCATGTTATGTTTGTATAGACCAGAGTTATTTGGTTATTGGATGAATAAAGCGGTGGTTATGAAGAGTATTATGTGATGGAGGTGTTGTTGACATGTATTATTTACCAGCATGTTGCTATGCAGTATTTACCAGTGTGTTGCCATGTAGTATTTACCAGTGTTGTTGGCATGTAGCATTTACCAGTGTGTTGGCATGTAGTATTTACCAGTTTGTTGACATGCATTATTTACCAGTGTGTTGACATGTAGTATTTACCAGTGTGTCGACATGTAGTATTTACCAGTTTGTTGACATGTAGTATTTACCAATGTGTTGACATGTAGTATTTACCAGTTTGTTGACATGTACTATAAACCAATTTGTTGATTTTAGTGCATTTTATTGTTGACTTAGTTATGGTACGACTGGTGAAGTCACCGTTTTATATAACTGAAGAGTGAACGTAAAAGAAAACATTCCTGACACAAAACAACCCAAACAAAGGATAACGAAGGAAACAAATCGGGTTAGCAAATGTTTACTGAGAAAATGTATGCTAAATTTACCGAAGGTAAATTCAAGATGTCATTGTCGCCCTTGTCACTGATAAGGAGACTACGAAGAATCGGAAGAAGACCCTATGGTCAAATCAGGTTCAGCCACGCCTGTGTCAACATTTTAACAAACAAAGACGTCAGCTGATTTACAAGAACGTTTTGAATTTGCTGTGACTCAAATCAATTTCAGGAAAATCATCCGTTTACAGATATATATAAGCTTCTTCTCGAGGAAAGAACTGACGCGACTCGAATGGGTGACGAATGCAAACAAAGCGAATATTGTTAAGTGTTTAGGCTCTTTAAAACAGTAACAAGAAAAGAATGAAGACGACACACTTTGTAAAATATAACAAATAATTTATTTCCCGAGAAAAACGACGTAAAATTGAGAAAAAAAGAACTTACAGTTTTTACGAATCTAATCGAAAAATAGTCCAAACATAATCCTAGAATTAAAAAATAGAAGTCCTAGTAATAACAAGTCCTAACGAAACTAATTTCGAATCCAGATGAAATTCAAAATGGAAGTCGATTACTCATTCTGTGGTCAGCATCTTTCTGATGTGTCAACAATTCTTTGTCGAATCACAAAAAATAATATTCCAGTGTTTGAATTCTACGTAAATTTCGCTAACTGCCCATGTCCAAGAATTAATTTAGAACACAAGTATGTCCAAGGAAAAATTAACCTCTTGGATTCCAAATAATGTGAAGAAAACAAAATAATTAGCCCCAAAACTGGTCACAATAAAAAAACACTTTATCTTCTCAAATGTTAAGGCAAGTAATGACTATTCTTACTCAAAACAGAAACACTAAATCTAGCTAGGACGCAAAACAGATGCCCGGATGTGGGTCAATCCTCTAGTAAAACTTAAATGATGCATGATATTTGTCACGTACTCAATGTATGGCCTCGATTCCACTTTATAAATCTTACTCTGAGAAAGAATAAACAAAATGTCTTAAAAATTGTTTAGCACAACTCTTACTGGTTTTGAATTATTGCAAGGAACTAAGTCAGCATTATACACAAATTTTATATTATTAGTTGTTTACAAAAATACTTTAAGACTATGTTAATAAATATATATCCCATAGAGAATAAATTAGAAAAAAGAAACAATGGCAATGTACTAACACTTCCTGTGGCTGTGGGACGCGACTTTGCTACGAAATCGACCGTAGCGAATCTACAAGTTAATGTTGCTGACCTGGTACAATCATATTGTGCGACCTTGGATGATCTTGCTTCACAGTTAAATAAAATAATAGGATCAGTTCGTACCGATAATACATCCCCGGACGTAATAAATAAATCAACATATAGTTGCCTGTAATTACTCTTCCAAGATATTATGGATAAACAACAAATAGATTGTGAATAAATCAACCTGTCGACGAAATTTAGAGCGACGAAATCTACGACGTTTATGTCAGTGATTAAAATAATGATAATTATATACGTGATCTCGTATGAATCAATGATAATTAAAAGTTCATCAACAACGTAGTCTAGAAATTAATTAAACCTTTTACGCAATGATGATAAATACAACACCGAGAACAAACTCGATGAAATCTTAAGTTCACCACGACCGGAATTTTTAAGCATCTAATGGAAATTGCATTTGATCGTTAGGACTATATTATAATTAGCCGATTATACAATGAGAACTCCTGCAGGTTTACATGAAAATAGTTTTGTTTGGTATTTGCACGCAATAAAGGTTTTAATTGGTGCTCGATTCGACTTCTACCAGTCTTACTCAATATAATCATTCAACGATAAGTCAGGCGAACACAGAGTTAACTATAACGATTAAGGCATTAATACAAGCTTTCATAAAAGTACGTTCAGTTCTTCCATAGAAATCCCCACCAAACGTTATGCCGCAGATAGTACGAAGTCATGTATATGGACGGTATTAGATTGGCCTGAATATATAAATCCTATTTCACCTGCGGAATGAATTCAAAGTTTCAATGTTGCTCCCCACATGGACATAATTACCTCAACGACCGCGACCAATTGAACACGTGATGTAATTGATACGACTTTATTGTCTTACATGGGTAAGAAAAAAGAGCGAAAAACAATAAGTGTTGCAAAATTGAACATATTATTTATTTTCCTATAACACAATGTGAAAATTATCAATAACTTACAGCATGGTGAACGAAATCCTAAGTCTTAAATATTCTATTATTATCAAAAGTATTGAATAATCCGAATAGTTCCAAAGTGCAAAAATGATCGTCAGTAATGTGCTGATGTATCAAAGGTACAGAAGAATCGTAATGATATAATTACAAAATGTCCTTGAAATAGTTCACAGTAATCCCGTGACAGCTATAAAATCCAAACAGTCTTTAAATTAATTCGCAGCAGTTCTATATCACTATTAGTCCAATTAATCTGAAATAGTTCAGCCAATGTGGGTATGTGAGAAAGCTTGCCAGTAGCTTCTCGTGGGTCGGTGGTTCTTTCCCGGGTTCTTCCTCCACCATTAATACTGGCCGCCATGTATAGCCTATCTTGTGCTGAAAAGTGGCGTTAAACCCCAACAACAACAACAACAATAACCAATTAATCTGAAATATTTCGAGCACTGTAGGTCAAGCAAATGACTCAGTTAACTAAAATAATTCCCCTCAATGAATAACTTCACTTCTAGTAATGCCGTTTACTGTTAAGAATGACTAATTGTACGCAGTAATTCTTTTATGTAGATTACTGAAACACGGTAGAGAGAATACGTTACGAGGCTTGAACGAATCATCTTTTCATTGTAAAATCACTGTACCAGTAAACAGATCAGCTAGTTTAACACCGACTAATCCGAAATTATGTCAGATTGGCCTATAGCTAGAACTCATGCCCTAAAACAGTATCAATTAATGTTTACTTCAACAATAGCGTACTCAACCTTGAAACTTTATGAATGAAACTTCCCGCTACAAACGATTCATCTACGAGTACTAACTTACGATTAATTTGAAATTCAGCATTTAAAATATTATTAACTAAATAACCCCTACGGACATGTGAATATATAAGATAGCGTTGATACGCTAGTGAATCAACGATAAGCTTAACGACAATATGTAAAGACGTTCGCTTAAAAATTAGACATTTTGTACGAAAATGACAAAATAATAGTTGAATTACACCTCAGAATTATAAATACCTCTAAGCCAGTTTACGTAAAATAGTATAGCAATGATTTAGGTAATGCTATACATAGAGTCTTCACAGGTGTTTGGCCGGTGTTAGCAAGATTAACTCCGTTTGCAAAACCAGCCGCGAAGCATATCATTTGTGTAGTTAAAACACGTGCTAATTGAAATTGGAAGTCGTTCGAATGATGTAGCTAAAACACCTGCAACATGAAATTGGAAGTCGTTGGATTGATTTAGTTAAAACACGTGCTACATGAAATTGGCAGTCGTTCGATTGATGTAGCTAAAGCACGTGCTAAATGAAACTGGAAGTAGTTCGATTGATGTAGTTAAAACACCTACTGCATGAAATGGGAAATTGTTCGATTGATATAGTTAAAATACTTGCTAAATGACATGGAAGCCGTACGATTAATGTAGTTAAAAGACGTGCTAAATGACATGGAAGCCGTACGATTGATGCAGTTAAAACACGTGCTAAATGACATGGAAGCCGTACGATTGATGTAGTTAAAACACGTGCTAAATGACATGGAAGCCGTACGATTAATGTAGTTAAAACACGTGCTAAATGACATCGAAGCCGTACGATTGATATAGTTAAAACACGTGCTAAATGACATGGAAGCCGTACGATTGATGTAGTTAAAACACATGCTAAATGACATGGAAGCCGTACGATTGATGTAGTTAAAACACATGCTAAATGACATGGAAGCCGTACGATTGATGTAGTTAAAACACGTGTTAAATGACACTGGAAGCCATACAATTGATGTAGTTAAAGCACGTGCTAAATGAAATTGGAAGTCGTTCGATTGATGCAGTTAAAACACGTACTGCATGAAATGGGAAGTCGTTCGATTGATTTAGTTAAAATACGTGGTAAAAATGACATGGAAACCGTACGATTGATGTAGTTAAAACACGTGCTAAATGACATAGAAGCCGTAAGATTGATGTAGTTAAAACACGTGATAAATGACATGGAAGCCGTATGATTGATGTAGTTAAAACACGTGCTAAATGCCATATGAGCCGAACGATTGATGTAGTTCAAACACGTGCTAAATGGCATTGGAAGCCGTACGATTGATGTAGTTAAAACACGTGCTAAATTACATGCAAGCCGTACGATTTATATAGTTAAAAGCTAACTGACATGGAAGCCGTACGACTGATGTAGTTAAAAGACGCGCTAAATGACGTGGAAGCCGTACGATTGGTGTAGTTAAAACACGTGCTAAATGACATGGGAAGCCGTAAGATTCATTTAGTTAAAACACGTGCTGAATGACATTAGAAGCCGTACGATTGGTGAAGTTCAAGCACGTGCTAAATGGTATGGAAGCCGTACGATTGGTGTGATCGTTTAAGATAATTAGCAAAGTGTCACAATTCAGATTCGAATCAGACACACATGTCGACATAGATGACTGAATATACCGCGATGATGCCAGATGGAATCGGTAAATGTATCAAAGATGCCGCACATATAACATTGCAAGCATTAGCAGCTTCTTCACACCGTAAAACAATTTAATAGCAAAAAGCGGTAACGCTTGCTCAAGTGGGCTCATCGGGGATAGACTCATTTTTGTGTTTTAAAATCTTTTTATAGTTCAGAATCTCTTTGCCAACAACGGTGATGTAGTAAGCTAACGTAATGCCTTAACAAATGTTAGCGATGATTAAGTTAAATAACAATCAATAATAGCAAAATTTGAAGATGTTTATGATCTTGTATTTACCCTGATTTCACTAGTGTTACGATATCGTGTGTGTACGCTATCACCAGTACCAGCACGAGTTCGTTACGACGGAGGACGACACGTGTTACGCGAACGTATATGTACGTTATTGCTAGTACTTGAATTACAAGTTCGATATACTGGTTGTTGTTTTCTTATTAGCTTGCGATGTCTCATCGATATAAAAAAAAAAAACCGGGAATGTCTCGATAATATTGACGTAGACGAGACGATACTAAATTTGCCCATATACATAGACTACTATGCACACATTGATGGACCAGCTATAACATTTATAACAATAAAACGATAAGTTAAAAAAATCTACGGTGAAGACCATTTATTCCCATTAAAGTAATTTTTAAAAAACACAAGAACACAAAAAAGACCAAACAGTGACAAAACTTTGTGTCGATGTTAAAAATAGTTATATAACAGCACTTGATCGCCGCCGACCATCGCGAAATTTTCTGAGATAGTGCTACCAGACATACATACATATACATATACATATATATATATATATATATATATATATATATATATATATATATATATATATATATTGCGCTACCAGACATGTACCCAAGACTGAAATTATAGCTGAGGTTTTTATGTTGAACGGCACAGCAACACAAGTCGGTTATTTAGTGTTGAAACAATTGGAATAAAGCGTATCGCCCAAGAATACACCGCATTAGGTCAGGCATCCTAGTCAGATGGTGGGAATCGAACCCATACCCTTTCGATCATGAGTCCGGCATGCTAACGATTGATCCACCACAATTTTGAATAACAAACAGAGTTAACATCACTTTTCCAAAAGTAGCATATCAAAGCTGAAATGATCTAAATTGTGATAAATATTAATGCATTGAATGGCGATGTTTTGATTGGGGCTTATTTAAATTGAAAACATCGATTCAAAGATAACTGCATTACTGCCTTCAAATTTATCTTAAGGCAATATCTAAAGTATATATTATTTTTACATGCACCGACCAATGCCTATTGGGGAAAATGTATAATTACATGAGCTGGTTATGATGATTAACAGAATATATTTTGTAAACGGAACTCGCCTGATGACATGGAATTTGCATATCTTGCATTTAGTGTGTTTTCAAAATTAGCTAAAGGGGATAGAATCACAATTCACCGGTGAGATGCTTACACCAATTTGACCCTGCGTCTGACATTTTAATTGAGTACATGAGAGTCTTGGTATTCGATGAACGATGAAAAATATCATAATGCGTGTAACCCGGAAGTAGTTGCATGAGGTTATTGGGGACAATTTATAAATATATAGGCGCCCATACGTTTACATGGGTGAGGCGATTGGCGTACATATCAATTATATAGACGCACAGAGCTTTAACATGGAAACGCGTTTATAAGGACAAATGTGTTTATGGTGACAAACGAGAATAGACACCATAGAAACATACATATAACAATGATTAAGTAATATCTCTGACTTTTAGAAATCGTGGTGGCCCTGAGAAGGGCCGTTTGTTTTCTTCTACTTTTTTCTTCTTGTTTGGCCATCATTTCGTCCGCCGTTTCTTTTATTACGATTTATTAGGGAATATTTCTTCTTTCACCTCAAAATGGATCCAGTTTGGATGGCACAAATGTTCATACTCTTTTCTGGACCATTTTGGTATTTAGGCGTTGAAAGTCCCTTTATTTCTTCTGACTTTGTTTTTTGTTTTCTCCTTCAGAAAGCCTATATCTTTTCATCTTCCTCTACTATCACTTCGCTCACTTGGCTGCAAGCTCCTTGAAGTGCAGCCATGTTCCTTCTAACACGGCTTAAGGTGTACCAATGATCCTCTGACAACTCCGGTGGCCTAATGATTAGAGCCTCCGCTTCGGAGGCGAGAGTCATACCAAAGACTTCTAAAAATGGTACTAACAGCTGCCTCGCCTGGCGCTCAGAATTAAGAGTTTTGTCTTATTAATGGTCAGCCTGGTGTAAGGTTAATGTTATGCATGTTTAAATTAATTGTTTTTTAGTTTTAACATTTTATTTTACTCCATTATATGCCGGTGTAATGTAACATTGTTTACTGGACTTGGCCGTGTCCAGAATTGAGTAAATGAAACATCGTATCTACATGCTGACCTTGTTTCAAAATTAGTGACAGTTCTGGTAAACAAATTTATTTAAAAAAATAAAATTGTTTATCTTTCTTAGAGTAAGAATCATTAAGTTGAGTCAAGGTCATACCTAGAAGACATGGTTTTAGGCATATATCAATTGGAAAAAACACTTATATATTTTTACAGAAGGATGAACTGTTGACCCTCATCCGGGAATCTGTTTTGTGTCTTAGTCTTATAACTGTTGTTTTGATAAAGGATTGTCAGTTGTGCTCTAACATCTAGCACTTTAAGTTGTGCTATGTTGTGACCAGTTTTGGCTCAACTGATTTATTCTTCAACTTACTGAACTCAAGTGATTTTATTCCATATAAATACAAAGGTGCTCTGATATAATTCTTGGAAGAAAGACATTCACTGGAATGTATTGGAAATTCAAAACTGGAATAATATTTCCAGTGACTCACCAAGAGACTATTGACACATCTACACTTTATAATTTAATGCTGACGTCTTCGCCTTCTATATTGAATTTCATCGGGATTTGAACTGAGATTTACTTATAACTTTTCTTTGATAAGACTTGTGTTTTTAATTTTTGAATTACAATTTGGATTTAATTCGGAATACCTGAAGTTCTTTCTTTTTCTTTTCTTCTCATTTTTCACTTCGTTTTCTAGGGAAATAAATTATTTGTTAACTTTTACAAATCTTGTTATCTTCACTATTTTCTGTTGCTTGTTGTAAGAGCATAGACTCGTACCAATAAGGTGGCTGGGTTGGACATCATGCTACATGTCTGCGGCATGACGCGCCTAGTGCTAGACGTCACTATAAACTGTCACACTGCAGACATTATAGTGACATGACTGAAACGTTTCTAAACCTAGGTTAAAAATCGAAATAACGCCCCCACCCCAACACCAATTAGCCTTATATTGTTCTAGGAGCTGTAATAAACCCTACTATCCAATCCACATAATCCAATTCACACCCCACCCCCCACCAATTAGCCTCATATTAGCCTCAAATCCACATTTTCCTGAAACTTTCCTACCGTACAACGCTGAGCTGATATCATTTTTGTTTAATTGACTACTACTGGTACGGCTGATCAACACACTGCTTTATAATTCCTACCGTACAAGACTGAGCTGAAGTCATTCTTGTTTGATTGACGACTATTACGACTGATGAATACACTGCTTTATAATTCCTACCGTACAAGACTGAGCTGAAGTCATTCTTGTTTGATTGACGACGACTGGTACGACTGATGAACACACTGCTCTACAATTCATAATGTACAAGATTAAGCTGTAGTCATTCTTGTTTGATTGACGACGACTGGTGCGACTGATGAACACGCTGCTTTATAATTTCTACCGTACAAGGCTGAGCTGAAGTTATTCGTGTTTGATTGACGACGACTGGTACGACTGATGAACACACTGCTTTATAATTCCTACCGTACAAGGCTGAGCTGAAGTTATTCTTGTTTGATTGACGACGAGTGGTACGACTGATGAACACATTGCTTTATAATGTCTTAACTAAGTACGTAAAGGGAAACGTACCTCGCACAAAATAACATTCTCACGAAACAGAAAACGAAAGATTTAAAAGAAATACTTCCTTTACCTAAATTAAAAAACAAATTTTTACTTTTTACATACAAAAACACATCTGATGAGAGAAAGTCATTTGTATATAATAAAAAAAAAACAAAGAAAAACACGATATCATACAACAAAACTATAAAATGCGATATCACAAAAGTAGCAAGTGTTTGTTGACCACAATACTTTTCCATATGGACAGTCTGAGATTTACCAAGAATGATGATGACTTCGATGCAGCAATAATTCCATGGGCCCGCTGTGCATTCCAAGTTCAACGAAAATAAATTTCATGTGTTCTTTCCTGAATATTGCAATTGTGCCCATCGATTGAACACGTGTTGAAATCAACTAAGGACACCGGAAAAATGAAAAATGAAAATCAGAGATTATTAAGATTGAGTTTGATGGTGTAAGAATATAACATATATAATAGGCTAATGAATGGAAAAGGAAAATTTAATCGCAGATGCACTTTCACGCGTAACGAAGTTCTATAGTATTTTATTTGTATATATGTTTGTACATTCAAAAGACATTTTCCAGTTTAATTGTGGATTATCTTTTAAGGCATTAAGAATACCTGTTGATTGAGTAGAATCTATAAATAGATGTGGTCACGTTTCTGATAATAAACATCATTGCAAAGTTTGCGGTCATTTCTCCTTAGGTCAGTCAGGTGGGTTCTTAGAACAATTATTTCACAATGGATCGTTTAGGTTAGGTGTTTTTTTTTACAATGTGGGATATTGCTAAAATATCACGTAACAAGTTGAAGCAAAATGATTTTCCACCTCTTACTTCCGTAAATAAGAATAATACGTCAAAACAATTATTAAACTGTTATTTGTTGTGGTTCGATATTATTGAGAGGAAACATATGTTTGGAATATTCAATGGAATTACAAAGCGATTATTGGAAAAGTTGTATTCAGTTAATATTGTGAATTTTTCAAACGCGTTCTGGACAATGCCATTTTGATGCATCAATTTGTCCTTTGGACAACGTATTTTACTTGATTTCCATTGACAATAGTAATGTGTCGTTTCGACAAGGCACCTTACATGAATTCCATTGACTACATTAATGTGTCCGTTCGACAGGGTACTTTACCTGAATTCCACTGGCTACAGTAATGTGTCCTTTCGACAAGGTACTTTGCTTGAACTCCACTGGCTACACAAATGTGTCCTTTGGACAAGGTACTTTACTTGAATTACATTGACTACAGTAATGGTTCCTTTCGACAAGGTAGTTTACTTGAATTCCACTGGCTACAGTGATGTGACCTTTGGACAAGACTTTCTAAATGAATTTCATTGGCAACACGCATGTGTCCTTTGGACAAGGAACATTACTTGTATTCCATTGACCACAGTAATATGTCCTATGGATAATGCACTTTAATCAAATTGCCATGGCAACAGTAATGTGTGTTTTGACTACGCACTTTACTTGAATTCCATTGGCTACAGTAATTTGTCCTTTGGACAAGGCACTGTAATTCAATTGCCTTGGCAACAGTAATATGTCATATGGACAAGGCACCTTACTTGAATTCCATTGCCTACAGTAATGTGTCCTTTGACAAGGCACTTACTTGAATTCTATTGCCTATAGTAATGTGTTCTTTGGACAAGACATTTTTCTTGAATTCCATTGGCTGCGGTAATGCATTCTTTGGACAAGGCACGTTTTTTGAATTCCATTAACTACATTAATGTATCCTTTGGTCAAGACACTTTAATTGAATTGCCTTGTTAACAGTAATGTGTCCTTTCGACAAGGCACCTTACCTGAAAGCCATTGACTACAGTAATGTGTCCTTTCGATTAGGTACTATACCTGAATTATACTGGCTACAGAAATGTGTCCTTTGGACAAGTCACATACGATATACATCCTGTGTTCATCCGTTTGGTTTTGTCCATTAAAACGGCATATTCCTCTATCATTAAATGTGTATTGTCCAAGTGACATTTTATTTTACAGAGAAACAATTTTGTAATTTTTTCTAGATGTCTGAGTCAGTTTGGATCAATCTTGGTTGAAGGGTACTGCGCTGCCATAAACAACTAACAAACCTCTATTTAATAGGAAATCAGGTAGAAAACAAACAAATTTTGACTTCGTTTGACAACTGAGCCAATTTTTATAAAGCGTGGATGGAACGTTTGTTAGGACCTATTTGCCAATATTATGTCAGGAGTGGTATGTATTGTGTATACAATAATGGGAAGGTCCATTCTCAACTTCTTGAGAATAGTTGATCTAATTGTAGTCTAACTAGGTTGGAATGCTCCTTAGATCATGTTTAAATAATCTTGTGTTTTGGAATGGCTCCCTAGCAACATTGATGCCTTTTTATCAAGCAGTTAGACAATATGTTTTCAACTTTTCTAGAATGGTTGAGCATGTGTCAATCTGAATTTTTAACAGCGATTGTATAAATTTGCTCTGTCAGAATTGTGTTCAGTTTGATCCCGGTTTCATCAGGCTACAATATTTCGTTTCCTCTAGAATGGCATAGCCATTATCGATCCATCTTGATAGGAATGTCTTAAAACATGATCTAGCAAAGTCTGGTCAATATTGGTTTTCAATGCAACGGTTTGTCTTTGTAGCAACAGTTGGATAACCCCAAACGACGCTTATCTCCAATCCAGTAAGGTTAACTGTTATTAATATATATCAATAATCTAAAGAGTGGCACATTATAGATCTGTGCCATCTTTAATAATCCCATATATGACACATTTATATCTGTCCCATGTTTAATAATCCCATGTATGGCACATTGATATATCTGTCCCATGTTTAATAATCCCATGTATGTGACATTTATATATGTCCCATATTTAATAATCCCATGAATGGAACATTATATATCTGTCCAATGTTTCATAATCCTGTCCATGTAAAACCTTTCCCATGTTTTAAAATTCCATCCATGACACATTACATACCTGTCCCATATGTAATATTCTGAAAAATGGCACATTACATATCTGTCCCATGTTTAATAATCCTGTCCATGTAACATTAAATATATGTCCCATGTTTAAAAATTCCATCCATGACACATTATATACCTGTCCCATATATTATATTCCCGTGCATTACACATTATATAGTTGTCCCATATTAATAATGCTGTCCATGTCACATTACGCATATGTCCCATGCTTATTAATCCCATGTGTGGCACATTATATCTACGTATATATGTATAATAATCCTTTACATGGCACGTTACATATCTACCTGTTTAATAATCCTATGCATGGCACAGTATATATATGCATGTGTAATAATCCCTTACATGGCACGTTATAAATTTAAATGTTTAATACTCCTATACATGGCACAGTATATATATATATATATATATATATATATATATATATATATATATATATATATATATATATATGTATATGTATATATATATGTATGTTTAATAATCCAATATATGGCACATTATATATCTATATATTTAATAATACTATACAAGACCCATTATATATCTGCATGTTTAATAATTCCATACATGGCCCATTATATATCTACATGTTTGATAATCACATACATGGCCCATTATATGCCAACATGTTAAATAATCACATACATGGCCCATTATATATCTACATGTTTAATGATCACATACATGGCCCATTATATATCAACATGTTTAATAATTCCATACATGGCCCATTATATATCTACATGTTAAATAATCACATACATGGCCCACTATATATCAACATGTTTAATAATCACATACATGGCCCATTATATACCAACAAGTTAAATAATCACATACATGGCCCATTATATATCAACATGTTTAATAATCCCATACATGCACATTATATATCTATATGTATAATAATCACATAGTTCGAACATTATACACACACACACACACACACATATATATATATATATATATATATATATATATATATATATATATATATATATATATATATATATATATATATATATATGATCAATAATCCTGTATTCAGGTTATATTTCAATCTGAGGTTTGTTCACTAAAACGCGGAGATGACCTTAACCATTGTTCAAAGTACATTGTTCAAAGTATAGGGTCTCAAACTAAACGTTTTATGCATGTTTCATTGCTACCATTCTATGCATGTTTCATTGCTACCATTCTATGCATGTTTCATTGCTACCATTCTATGCATGCTTCATTGCTACCATTCTATGCATGTTTCATTGCTACCATTCTATGCATGCTTCGTTGCTACCATTCTATGCATGTTTCATTGCTACCATTCTATACATGTTTCATTGCAACCATTCTATGAATGTTTCATTGCTAACATAAGTGCAAGCTATCCACACTATTTGGTTCAAGAACTTACTCTAGCACAAAAGTTATTTTTCGAAAACCATTTTTACAGGTGGTCTATAAGGAAAGTTAAATTGCAAATATCAGTTTTCTTCCTTCAACGACCGTAACCTTTGACCATTTGATCCTACAATCAATAATCATGTGTCCTGTTAACGTGTCAGTTATCCACAAATTGTCTTAATTCATTCCATGTACTCAAGAAAAGCCAGATACACCCTCCTGACAAACTGATTATTGGAGACAGAAGCCATGCTGGCTAAATGATTCATGAGTAATGGAGGCAGTGGTTATGGTGGCTAAAAGGTTATTGAGTAATGGAGACAGTAGCCATGCTTGCTAAAAGGTTACAGAGTAATGGAGACAGGAGCCATGCTGGTTAAATGATTCATGAGTAATGGAGACAGTAGTCATGCTGGTTAAAAGGTTACAGAGTAATGGAGACAGTAACCATGCTTGCTAAAAGGTTACAGAGTAATGGAGACAGTAGCCATGCTTGCTAAAAGGTTACAGAGTAATGGAGACAGGAGCCATGCTGGCTAAATGATTCATGAGTAATGGAGACAGTAGTCATGCTGGCTAAAAGGTTATTGAGCAATGGAGACAGTAGTCATGCTGGCTGAAAGGTTACAGAGTAATGGAGACAGTAGCCATGCTTGCGAAAAGGTTACAGAGTAATGGAGACAGTAGCCATACTGGCTAAATGATTACTGAATAATGGAGGCAGGTTTGCTACAGTTTTGAGAATTACCTGGTTTATTAAGTGTATTTCAATAGGTTTTAAGGAGACTATGAGTAGGAGGTGTGAGATGAATAGTCTTCATAATGAGATCTGTAGACCATTAGTGTGAGATATGAGATTAACAGTCTGTAGAATGGGACTTTTATGCCTTTATTGTGAGCAATAAGATTTATTATCTGTAGAATGGGACTTGTAGGCCATTAGTGTGAGCTAAAATATTAATAGTCTGTAGTATGGGACTTGTATGACATTAGTGTGAAATATTAGATTAATAGTCTATAAAAGCTATAAGAGTAATAGTCTCTAGAATGGGACTTGTAGGCCATTATTGTAAAATATTAGATTGATAGTGTGTAGAATGGGACTTTTATGCCATTAGTGTGAGCTAAAATATTAATAGTCTGTAGAATGGGACTTGTAGACCTTTAGTGTGAGCAATAAGATTAATAGTCTGTAGAATGGGACTTGTATGACATTAGTGTGAAATATTAGATTAATAGTCAATAAGAGCTATAAGAGTAATAGTCTCTAGAATGGGACTTGTATGACATTAGTGTGAGTTATAGGATTAATAGTCTGTAGAATGGGACTTGTCGGCCATTAGTGTGGGCAATAAGATTACTAGTCTGTAGAATGGGACTTGTAGGCCATTGATGTGAGCTATATTATTATTAGTCTATATAATGGGACTTGGAGGGAATTAGTATGAGCAGTAAGATTAATAGTATGTATGATGGGATATGTAGGCCATTAGTGTGAGCTAAAATATATAGTCTGTAGAATGGGACTTGTAGGCCTTTAGTGTGAGCAATACGATTAATAGTCTATAGAATGGGACTTGTAGGTCATTAGTGTGAAATATTAGATTAATAGTCTGTAGAATGGGACTTGAAGGTTATTAGTGTCAGCAACAAGATTAATAGTCTGTAGAATGGGACTATTAGGCCATTCATGTGAGCTATACGAGTAATAGTCTGTAGAATGGAACTTGTAGGCCATTAGTATGAGCTATACTATTATTAGTCTGTATAATGGGACTTGTAGGCCAATATTGTGAGTAATAAGATTAATAATCTGTAGAATGGGACTTTTAGGCCATTTTTGTGAGCTATAAGATTAAAAGTCTCTATAATGGGACTTGTAGGCCAATGTTGTGAGTAATTAGATTAATACTTTGTAGAATGGGACATGTAGACCATTAGTGTGAAATATTAGATTAATATCGTGTAGAATGGGACTTTTATGCCATTAGTGTGAGTTATAAGATTAATAGTCTGTAGAATGAGACTTGTAGGCCATTAGTGTGAACTATCTGAGTTCATCGTGGTATAAACTGTCAGTTGCCGACTCACACAGCTTACATAACGCCCTTCGGGCGTTATTTGCCGTGTGAGTCGGCAACTGACAGTTTATACCACGATGAACTCAGAAAAAAACAACATTAAACTCTTACTTGTAGGCCATTAGTGTGAGCTATATTAGCATTAATCTGTATAATGGGACTTGTAGGCCATTAGTGTGAAATATTAGATTAATACTCTGTAGAATGGGACTTGTAGGACATTAATGTGAGCTATAAGATTAATAGTCTGTAGAATGGGACTATTAGGCCATTAATGTGAGCTATAAGAGTAATAGTCTGTATAATGGGACTTGTAGGCATTAGTGTGAAATATTAGATTAATAGTCTGTAGAATGGGACTTTAGGCAATTTTTGTGAGCTATAAGAATAAAAGTCTCTATAATGGGACTTGTAGGCCATTAGTGTGAAATATTAGATTAATAGTCTGTAGAATGGGACTTTTATGCCATTAGGGTGAGTTATAAGATTAAAAATCTGTAGAATGGGACCTGTAGGCCATTATTGTGAGCAATAAGATTAATAGTCTGTAGAATGGGACTTGTAGTCTGTAGAATAATAATAACAATAATAATAATGAGGACTTTGTATAGCGCCTAATCTTTAGAAGCTTTAAGCGCTTTATAACTATAGACAACATCTATAAGATAAGAAACATAATAATATTACTACAAAAACAAACAACATGAAATTAGAAAAACATTTAAAAAATAAAAAAACACGCTGAGAACATTTCGATTAGGAAACATTTTTAGGTCTTTAAGTTTGCTCTTGCTGTCGATAAAAGTGAGTTTTGAGAGCCTTCTTGAATGTGATCACTGTGTTTTTGTGTTTACGTTCAGTGGGCAATTCATTCCACGTTACTTGGCCCTGATATGCAAAAGAACGCTGTCCATATGACTTTGTTTTCATACTTGGAATAATGAGTATACGATTGTCAGAAGAGGAGCATACGTATCTTGCTGGTGTGTACACATTAGTGAGGTCAGATAGGCATGTTGGAGTTCGACAGTGAAATGTAGCAAGAGGACAAATTTTTTGTTTGATTCTGGATCGAATGGATAGTCAGTGTAGGGTACAGAGCAGCGGGGAGGTGTGATCTGATCGTGGTACTCTAAGTATGATCCGAGCAGCTGTGTTGTGAACTTTTTGAAGTTTCTGGAGTAGATATTGAGATGAACCAGACGTAATTGAGTTACAATAGTCCAGTCTTGAAAGTACTAATGAACACACAAGTGTTTCAGTAGCATCAACTGAAAGATATTTGCGAATTGAGCTGATGTGTCTCAGCTCAAGATATGCAGGCTTGCATATGTTCATGACATGTTGGTGCAATGTGAGAGTACTGTCCAGAGTAACACCTAGGTTTCGTACTGATTGTGTGAATTTAATGTTGGCGTTGCTGATATTTATTCTTTGAGGTAAAGGATGTGAATGAGAAAGTCTTTATGTTGTGATCAGAATGGCCTCAGTTTTATCATCATTCATCTGCAGCTTGTTACAAGTCATCCATGATTTCACATCATAAATGCACATCTATACACTTTGGATGGTAGCATCAGCTTCAATTGGGTGGCTAGTTTTGTATATTTGCGTGTCATCAGCGAACAATTGATGAGACACTGTATGATGATCTATGACACTTGAGAGCGACTGGGTGTACAGAATGAAGAGAACAGGTCCAATAACAGACCCCTGTGGAACACCGCAACATTGATCAACTGGGTTGGAGTGTATTCCTTTTGCAGATACAATTTGTGTCCTGTTGATCAAGTAGGACTTGAACCACAGTAAGGCTGTATCATGAATGTCGAATACATGCTGGAGACGGTGAAGTAATATATGGGACCTGTAGGTCATTAGTGTGAGCTATAATATTAATAGTCTGTATAATGGGACCTGTAGGCCATTAGTGTGAGCTATAATATGAATAGTCTGTAGAATGGGACTTGTATGTCATTAATGTGAGCAATAAGTTTAATAGTCTGTAGAATGGGACCTGTAGGCCTTTAGTGTGAGCTATAATAGTAATAGTCTGTATAATAGGACATGTAGGCCATTAGTGTGAGCCATAATATGAATAGTCTGTAGAATGGGACTTGTATGTCATTAGTGTGAGCAATAAGTTTATTAGTCTGTAGAATGGGACCTGTAGGTCACTATTGTGAGCTATAATAGTAATAGTCTGTAGAATGGGACCTGTAGGTCACTACTGTGAGCTATAATATTAATAGTCTGAAGAATGGGACCTGTAGGTCACTACTGTGAGCTATAAGATTAATAGTCTGTAGAATGGAACTTTTAGGTCATTAGTGTGAGACATGAGACAAATAATAACGTCATTGGTCGTTTTGGGCCATTATGTGATTATTTTGATATTTAAAACTAATAACATGTATAATGTGAGAATGGCCACCTATTGAAATACCGTAATCTTATTTCGATTGTTGTCATTGTTAATGCAACCCATCTTTGCTAAACAACTTTTCAACTCCATATCTCACAGCTGCACAACTGTCATAAGCTATAATATCTATTGAAACTCGAAATATTACAATGGTCACGAATACCTAAAAGGAATGTGCTGCTACAAAGGGTCATTGAATGAGAAAGCGTAGGATGGAGCAGTAATACTATGTATAACAAAACTCATAGAATTTATGTACTTTAATATAGCATGTAAAATTACAAAGGGTCATTGAATGAGAAAGCGTAGGATGGAACAGTAATCCTATGTATAACAAAACTCATAGAATTTATATACTTTAATATAGCATGTAAAATTATTATATTATTGTCCATCTGAAATCATGAGTTTGTAATTTTACTCGCATTTTTACAACTAGTATAGTGATAGAATGAAAATATAGTACAATACGTCCCTCAGAAAATCAACATTACGTAACAATGATCTTACTCTTGTGTTGGGGTGAAATGATACACCTCTGCCATGTATCAATATGAGTCTCGATGCACATCCTGTGCTATATCATTGATGTACGTATCAATATGAATCTCGATACACAGCCTGTGCTATATTATCGATGTACTTATCAATACGAATCTCGATACACCTTATGTGCAATAGTATCGATGTATGATTCAATTTGAATATCGATACACAGCCAGTGCTATATTATCGATGTATCAATATGAATCTCGATAAACAGCCTGTGCTATATTATCGATGTACTTATCAATAATGTACTTATCAATATGAATCTCGATATACAGCCTGTGCTGTATTATCGATGTATGTTTCAGTAAGAATATAGATACGCAGTGTATGCTATACTATCAGTGTACGTATCAATATGAATTTCGATACACAGCCAGTGCTATATTATCGATGTACTTATCAACATGAATATTGATACACAGCCTATCGGTGTATTTATCAACATCAATCTCGATACATAGATAGAGAACCAGTGCTATAGTATCGATGTACGTATCAATATGAATCTCGATACACAGCCTGTGTTATATTATCGATGTACGTATCAATATGAATCTTGATAGACAGTCTGTGTTATAGTATCGATGTAAGTATCAATATGATCTCGATAATAGCCTGTGCTTTATTATCGATATACGTATCAATATGAATCTCGATAATAGCCTGCGCTATAGTATCGATGCAAGTATCAATATGAATCTCAATACACAGCCTGTCCTATATTATCGATGTACGTATCAATATGAATATCGATACACAGCCTATGCTATGTTATCTATGCAGACATCAGCATGATTGTCTTTTCATCTTTGGAAGATTTGTCAAGGGCAGGGTAGTACCGTGTGATACGTGTTGACAATTTGCAAATTACTATCATATGCTTATGGTTCCTGGACGTGCAAAAGATGTAAAATAACTGCTGTGCTCACATGCACTTCTTTTGCTCAGCGAAATAGGGCATTACTGACAATATCCTCTCCCATTCTACAACAAAACAAGGCGGCTACAACTTGTAACTCACGCAGTTTGGAATCTGCCCCTTTGTTGAGTCTGTACTATTCTTTTAATCCAGTCAAAGTATTCAGTCACTACTGTTTCTCTTGCTTGATATTGCTTGGGATTCCGTTTAGATGCAAATATATCTGGTGTTTCACACAGTGAATAAGATACAAATAGTTCTGATTGATGATTGTTGTTTTACATTGAATTTGAACAAACATTTACCACCAAACAAAACTGAACGTCAAATAATTGCACGATACCGAACGTATAACCATCAAATCTAATCCAAGTACTGTATTTGCCGGCCTATAAGTCGATGCGGAGTATAAATACAGTCTTATAAATAATACTGCGGAAGGTGTGCATTGAATATAATGAATCCCGAGCCACCAGTCAGCAATGCAGACATTCCAGATAACAGAACTCACGGTTGAATAGCTGACACTATTATCAACTACAAAATTCAAGTCAGATAATTTCCTGGACATAAATGTTCAATTTCAAATTTCAGTAATAACTTGGGCATACAGATTCAGTTCATTACTATCTAGGCACACTAAATGTCCTGGTTAACCAAACGTCACTTTATATCTTACTGCCCTATTGTGCCCTAGAGAACTTTATTCATTCATAAAGCACATACTGATTCTTTTAGCTGCTTTGTCAAAGGAATATATTCAAAATAGTTCATTGTTGTCAAACAGATGTAAATAGAGGGGTTGATGGCAGTGTTGGTTCAGTATAAAAGCCACCATTTCTATAAGGAATTAACCACATTGCCACAGTCAACATATTAAATGCATGCTTTCAACAAAAATAATTAGTTTGGTTGTATTTGTTTCTCCAGCATAAATGTATTCTCACATTTATGCAGTATGTGATTGTCGGATGAAAATTCACCAGATAAACTGCCCATTGAGACCTAAGACCTCTGTACAACAAAAATAAAAATGAATATACCGCGTTCATTCATGAACAAACAAATGTTCAGGCAGGAAGTAAAGACCATATGTATACAACAGTAATGATAGGATAACGTAATAGCTTATGCATACTTTTATAGTAGTTACATGATCAGGTAGGGAAGTCAAGGCCATGTGTATCAACACTGTGGACTGGATAACATAATAGCTTATGCATAATTGTATAGTAGTGACATGATCAGGTAAGGAAGTCAAGGCCATATATATATTCAGCACTGAGGACTGGATAACGTATCAGAGTAAGCGTACTAGTATAGTAGTGACATGATCAGCTGGGGAAGTCAAGACCATATGTATTTAACACTGAGGACTGGATAACATAATAGTGTAAGCATACTTGTATAGTAGTTACATGATCAGGTAGGGAAGTCAAGACCATATGTATTTAACACTGAGGACTGGATAACATAATAGCTTATGCTTACTTGTATAGTAGTGACATGATCAGATAGGGAAGTCAAGACCATATGTATTTAACACTGAGGACTGGGTAACATAATAGCTTATGCTTATTTGTATAGTAGTGACATGATCAGGTAGGGAAGTCAAGACCATATGTATTTAACACTGAGGACTGGATAACATAATAGTGTAAGCATACTTGTATAGTAGTGACATGATCAGGTAGGGAAGTCAAGACCATATGCATTTAACACTGAGGACTGGATAACATAATAGCTTATGCTTACTTGTATAGTAGTGACATGATCAGGTAGGGAAGTCAAGACCACATATATTTAACACTGAGGACTGGATAACATAATAGCTTATGCTTACTTGTATAGTAGTGACATGATCAGGTAGGGAAGTCAAGACCATATGTATTCAACACTGAGGACTGGATAACATAATAGCTTATACTTACTTGTATAGTGGTGACATTATCAGTCAGGGGAGTCAATGACATATATATTCAACAGTGATTACTGGATAAAATAATAGCTTATGTATACTTGTATAGTAGTGTCATTTTGGTATGTGTCAAAATTAATTTAAAATATATTTCGCTTTCTTATAAATTGACCGCTTCTATGGCCTAAGAGAGGAAAGCGTCTGCCTCGGAAGCGGGAGATTGAGGGTTCGAACCCCCACCCAGTCTTACCAAAGACTTATACAAATTGTAATACTAGCAGCCTCGCTTAATGTTCAGTGTTAAGATTTGTGTAGTATGACTGGTCGGACTGGTGAAAGGATAATGTGACCAGATGAGACATGATGCTACATGTCTGCGGCATTATGCCCCAGTGCTAGACATCACAATAAACTGCCACACTGCAAACATTGCAGCGATATGTCTGAAAAATTGTTAAATTACATTAAAAATCCACCGTTCACATACACCAAACAAGGGAGATGTAACATTATCAAAATTACTTTATTGAGATAAGCTACAGCGACCTGCTGAACTTAAAACGCTCAAGTAGCATGATACAGTGTTGAGTTAGGGTAGAAGGGTATAAAACCAGGTGGACTTGAATTCAAAGTGTTGACAATAACACGATTGTGTTCGCCTCCGTCATCACCTATATACATTCACACTTTGTGATCATACCAGCACAAATACTTAACATTGCAACTACATCATAAATAAAGAGGTGAGATATCCAGTGCTATTATATATTCCATGCTATTAGAGATAGTTATCCCATACTGTTAGATATCCCATGCATTAGAGATAAATATGTAATGCTAGCAGAGAGATATGACATGCTATTAGAGAGAGATACCCCATGATATTAGAGTGAAATACCCCATGCAGTTAGAATTAGATATCCCAGGCTGTTAGAATGAGTTACCCCATAATATTAGAGTGAGATATCTCATGCTACTAGAGAAAGGATGAGGAAATAATGACCTGATTTTAATCTTTGTTTCTGTCACTGTAAATTGCGTGTTACAATCGGGGTATAGATCTTGCACGTTTTGTTATATAAAGAAATTATTAAATACATGCTCTTTAAAGAATGATTCCTGATTCAAGATTGAAAACATACGTGTTTCGTTTGTTTTCAAATTCTAAGACCAGACAAATTTAACAGGAGGGCTAGTGGGACAGAAACCTTTCACCAGGAATAATTTAGAAGTTGGCCATTTCACTAAGGTGTATTATTGAAATTATGCACCACGAATAATTTACAAGTTGACCATTTCACTAAGGTGTATTATTGATATCAGTCAACAGGAATAATTTACAAGTTGTCCATTTCACTAAAGTGTATTACTGACATCAGTCAACAGGAATAATTTAAATGTTGTTCATTTCACTAAGGTGTATTATTGATATCGTTCACCAGGAGTAATTTAAAAGTTATCTTTTTCACTATGGTATTTTATTTATATCGTTCACCAGGAATAATTTAAAAGTGGTCTATTTCACTATGGTGCATTATTGATATCGTTCACAAGGAATAATTTAAAAGTTAATTTCGCTATGGTGTATTATTGATATCGTTCAATAGGAATAATTTATAAGTTGTCTCTTTCACTATCGTGTATTATTGATATCATTCACCAGGAATACAAGTTGCTCATTTCTCTAAGGTATATTATTGATATTGTTCACTAGGAATAATTTACAAGTTGTCCATTTCATTATGGTATATTACTGATATCGTTCACCAGGAATAATTCTCAAGTTGTCCATTTCACTATCGTGTATTATTGATATCATTCACCAGGAATATTTTACAAGTTGCTCATTTGTCTAAGGTTTCAAGTTGTCCATTTCATTATGGTGTATTATTAATATCGTTCACCAGGAATAATTTACAAGTTGTCCATTTCATTATGGTGTATTATTGATATCGTTCACAAGGAATAATTTACAAGATGTCCATTTCATTTTGAACAATTATTTATAATGTTCACCAGGAATAATTTACAAGTTGTCCATTTCATTATGGTGTATTATTAATATCGTTCTCAAGGAATAATTTACAAGATGTCCATTTCATTATGGCGTGTTATTGATATCGTTCACCAGGAATAATTTACAAATTGTCTATTTCATTATGGTGTATTATTAACATCATTCACAAGGAATAATTCACAAGATATCCATTTCACTATGGTGTATTATTGATATCGTTCACCAGGAATAATTTACAAGATGTCCATTTCATTATGGTGTATTATTAATATCGTTCACCAGGAATAATTTACAAGATGTCCATTTCATTAAGGTATATTATTGATAGCGTTCACCAGGAATAATTTACAAGTTGTCCATTTTACTATGGTGTATTATTGATATCGTTCACCAGGAATAATTTATATGTTGTCCATTTCACTATGGTGTATTATTAATATTGTTCACCAAACACAATTTCACAAAGTTGTATTGTTGATATCAATCACCATATATAAATTAAAAGTTAATCATTTCACCATTCTGTGGGACTGATATCAATCATCAGATATAATATACAAGTTAAGCATTTCACCATGCTGTTGTGCTGATATCAATCATCAGATATAATATACAAGTTAAGCATTTCACCATGCTGTTGTGCTGATATCAATCATCAGATATAATATACAAGTTAAGCATTTCACCATTCTGTTGTGCTGATATCATTCGTCAGATATAATATACAAGTTAAGCATTTCACCATGCTGTTGTGCTGATATCAATCATCAGATATAATATACAAGTTAAGCATTTCACCATGCTGTTGTGCTGATATCAATCATCAGATATAATATACAAGTTAAGCATTTCACCATGTTGTTGTGCTGATATCATTCACAAGACGTAACTTACAAGCTGTAGTATGGATATAGCTCGTCAAACATAATTTACACGTTGATCATTACACTGACATATTTTGTGTAGTTTTCTAAGAACACATCTGATACAAACTTCCCTAAAACTTTATATAATGCTGATTTTTACCCATTTAATATCTGCCTATGTAAATATCTACTATGACCTTATGTATCCATTTAAAATAACCCTATATTTATTTACTATAACCATATATGGCTATTAAAAATAACCCTATATACCCATTTACTATAACCATATATAATATTTACTATAACCGTATATGGCTATTAACTATAACCCTATATACCCATTTACTATAATCCTATATATTATTTCCTATGACCCTATATACCCATTTACTATAACCCTATATACTATTTCCTATAACCCTATATACCCATTTCTTGTAACAATGTATAATAGTTACTATAACCTACATACCCATTTATTATAACCATGTATACTGATTACAATAACCCTATAAGCTCATTTACCATAACCCTATATACATATTTACTATAACCATATATACCTATTTGCTATAACCCTATATACATATTTGCTATAATGTTACGTACCTATTTACTATAACCCTATATACCTATTTACTATAACCCTATATACATTATTTATTATAAGCATAACGGCATCATTCCTGTGCATTTATAGATGGTAAGATTACTGTAATTGAGACAAGAATTACGCCATATAAAATTGCATATATAACAAAATGGCTTCAAGAGTGGAATAGGCTCAGTCATTCAGATGTAAATTAAACACATTTATTTCCTAGAATGCATTACAGTTTTGATATTGTCACACTAAAAACAGGGCCATATAATGACAGAAACACTAGATACAGGGCCATACAATGACAGGCACAAACTAGGTACAGGGCCAAACAATGACAGAAACACACTAAATACAGGGCCATACAATGACAGACTCACACTAAATACAGGGCCGTACAATGACAGACACACACTAGATGCAGTGCCATACAATGACAGGCACAAACTAGATACAGGGCCATGCAATGACATGCACTAGATGCAGGGCCGTACAATGACAGACACACACTAGATACAGGACCATACAATGATAGACACACACTAGATAAAGGACCATACAATGACAGGCACAAACTAGGTACAGGGTCATACAATGACAGACACACTACATACAAGGCCATACTATGACAGACACACACTAGGTGCAGGTACATATAATGATAGACTCACACTAAACACAGGACCATACAATGATGGAAACACACTAGGTACAGGGCCATACAATGACAGACACATACTAGATACAGGGCTATACAACGACAGGCACAAACTAGGTAGGTACAGGGCCATACTATGATAGACACACACTAGGTGCAGGTACATATAATGACAGACTTACACTAAACACAGGGCCATACAATGACAAAAACACACTAGGTACAGGGCCATACAACGACACACACACGCTAGATACAGGACCATACAATCAGCTCATTTGGCTGTATGGCAAAGAGAGCTAAATACCACCTTTCGTAGTTTCTGGAAGTAGATTTTAAAAACGAAATTCATTCCAACATGCTTGTAAACTATGTAGGAACTAAATACCCGGGTTATTTGATGAAGAGGTGAAATTGTGAACGGACACTTGATCAATAAGAGTTACAGCAGAAAATACTTTCAAAGTAGTATCTGTCAAATTTGTATGTGCCAATATAGCATTTTTTTGGTATCATTTCTTGAACTGAAAGTTACCAACCATCTTTGTGCCAATTAAAGCTATTTTTTCCAATCTATATGTACAATAAAAGCTGTTATTAGTATTTAGACACATATGAAAGTTATTACCAGAATATATTATAGGGATTAAATGATCATGGTTGAGTATTTATTAACGTGCAAATTGTGCCTATTCACTCACAAAGTAAATAAAGGTCAAAGGACCTTAAGTTAACTTTGTGAGTGATTAGGGAATAATTTACACATTGATAAACACACAACCATGATTATTTAATCCTTATAATTCCAATTTACTTTCTTTCTGTCATCATATCAGATTTCATTAACAAAACATTCACTTTTAGGTATCTCGATGGTTTTTTTTCATTATCCTCTTCATTACGACAGAAAACATAGCCCCATCTTTGTTAGCCAATATGGCTAATTTGTATGTAGTAATATATGGGAGAGTGTTAGAGCAGGACAAGACAGTTTTTTTTTATATTTAAGTAGCTTGGGATGATCATTTTTTTAAATTTAAAAAAAAAAATTCTTCATGCTGTTTAAACCAGGCTATTCTAGGTTTTACAGATTACGCTTGCGTATGTCACATGTTATAGAACACTCTGGTCTTGCTTTCTGAGCATTTCTCTCTTTCAAAAGCAGACTCATGTCTATTTTAGGGATATCCCTTGCTTGTAATATAACCCGACCTTTAACGGCTGCTGGAACATATTACTGAAGCGAAATGCAACAAATTCTTAAGATTAGGTTGTAAAACCCTAAAAGCGTCTTCAGCAAAAACAGAGAGTACAGGAGTGCAGGGAGTTCTGTGCAATTACATTGCTTTAACTTCTAATGGGCAATTGTCATCTGGGATTTGTAAATTGTGACTGGAAATCACAGGAGTGGCTGGTTCAGGGTTGGGGTTGTTGTTATTATCATGGTGCAATGCTTTAATATATATAAAACTTCCCATAAAATGACAGGGAAACAAGAAACCGAAAGTAGTACAAATGCGTAAAAAAAATTCCAGATCAGAAATGTGATCGTTCACATACAATCAAATTGTAGGAATTTTGGTCAATTCAAAAAAATTGGAATTATATATATATATATATATATATATATATATATATATATATATATATATATATATATATATATACTATTACCAGTATTTATTCATACATAAACTGCATTACCTGTATCTATGTCAACAACTATTACATGTACCTATAGTAGTTTCTTACAATATCATGGGTTATATGATATGGAATTTTTCGGAATTTTCCTGCAGTGTCATCTTCCTATCATGTGCTTATACTATATGACCATACATTGCCACCTCTGCATCACCAGGTGATTTTGGGAATATTTCAGGATTGCTGGGGAGTACACTATTTTAAAAATGCATCCATGACTATCAGTTTCCAACTAATGGCCATACTCCATGTTCTCAAATATAATATATATCTTCTTAATATCTATATCACTTTAACAAAAACAAGAACCACTATGTTGCATGATAATATCTCAGGATGGTATGGAAGACTGATCATCTGACGCATGTTAATGTGCTTGTTTTATGATGGCTTTCAAAATTGACAGGCACTGATTGTAAAGCATTATTTTAAACAACTTATCACTTTTTGTTGGAACATTGTTTGAATAGTTTATGGTTGACATGTAGTATCATGTTCATATTGGTGGGCCCAGTCTCATCAACAATGTTGTCGGCTCTCCCTGTCATTGGTGGTTACGGATACATTCTCTAACTCTCTCAGATAACTTTCTGTAGTTGGAGGGAACATATACCAGAACGAAGGACATGGAAGTATCATCCATACTTCAAGTTGATTTATACAATGAGCAACATAACTACAAAGTTCCCCACAATTATATATCATCGAATACATACTTTTTGGTATTACCACCATATCAGAGTAATTCCCTTTGAATAACCTGGAATCGAGATGGCATGTTTATCAATAGTTTATCATAGTCATCTTAAGGTGGAAATTAGATTAATTGAATATAGGGCAAACTACATTAATTGAATATAGGGCAAACTACATTAATTGAATATAGGGCAAACTACATTAATTAAATATAGGGCAAACTACATTAATTGAATATAGGGCAAACTACATTAATTGAATATAGGGCAAACTACATTAATTGAATACAGAGCAAAGAAAAACAAATAAAGTTTGCTGTATCAAGCAGGTCAGTGTCTTTATGTCCTAATTTGCCGTTGGCTATCATATCACTCTGGTTTATTTAAAAATTCAGCTATTATCATCACCTGTATAAAACTTAAGCAATTGCCATTACCTATGTACGAATTGAAAGTCATTGCCATTATCTATATACAAATGAAGGTCATTGCCATTATCTATATACCAATGAAAGTCATTGCCATTATCTATATACAAATGAAGGTCAGTGTCATTATCTATATACCAATCAAAGTAATTGCCATTAGTTTTCCAGGGTTGTGTCTATCATATTAAATATCGAAACCAAAGAAACATTTATACTGGAAGCAGCTGATAAGAAATTAACCGCAACATCTTACGGGTGATGTCTAGAATTTGTAGCTGAAACACCTCTACAGGTTACGACGAAGCCAATGACAGCGTCAACATGTGCACAACAATATAGATATGATCGAATACTCGAATGGCAGTCAGATTTAAAAATCAGCATTGACCAATATACAACAAAAACAAAAAATACCGGCGGCGTGTAACGGCGCTGGATGCTGGATGCTGTAGTTCATTCAGTATCCGCGGTAGTTGCGTATAACGGAGCAATATTATCAGCGCTTAAGCCAGTAACAACTGCAGTAGCAGTAACACTATGCGTTTTATCATCCGCTGCAATCGCTTATGTTTTTAATAGTATCACGAAAGAGATATCCACGTGCACGAGCACACAATTGCACGAATATGTCACCTGATTAAACACTGCCACGAACGCTTACTCGAACAACCATATCAGATTCAGAGTTCAAGCTGATGACAAACACATACAAACAAGTTCACGTTTTGAAGGAAAATAAAATAAATAACAATGACAGAACTACTCAAGCAGATTGCCCCAAATACAAGTCCGGCAAAAACAACAATGACAACAATGAGCTCAACCAAGCCTGAATTTAGTGTTAATTTTCCAACTGCGATCCCGGTAAGCGAGATCGCTCTAGCACAGTTGCGAGTATATCACAGCTGGCCAAAAATCAGATCAAAATAATTTGGTGGATTACTAGCGAATAATTCGTTGGTGTTTGCAAATAAAAATAACCAAGATGGTACACCCGGCTGAAACATTGTTGGAATACCAACCGGGTCTTATCAAATCGAAGAAATCAATGAGGAATTACAACGTCGAATAAAAAGTATCACAGGAAAAGAATCCAAAATAACAATACTGGCTCACGAACCAACGATGTCATCTGCAATCGAGAAAAATTCACCGACTACGCCGTGGATATATATCAGAGTTCGATCAGTATAGTGTTAGGATGGCCTGAAATTCCACCGCCGGAAATTCCGATACCGCCTGAACCAGAAAGGTTAGATTATACCACGGACAAACAATCATATCACGAAATTACCCCACGTTACAAAGATCATTTACTTAACATAAAAATGCAATGTTTGACAGTGATTATGGTTTCTAAGGGAAGGACCACATTCGGTGTTGCTTTTTGTTTTTTTTTATGAACGTATTTCCCCAGGTGGAGCTAAATCTCTTATTATTGACCTAAGTCATATTAATGAATATTTTAAAATCATTACTCAAGAACATAAAACACAACTACAGCGACTACGGCAACTCTTCCAAGAACATCTTTTTGATATAACAAGTTCACGCAGGGAAATCATCACGCGAATGGAAATGCTAAATTAGCTCGTATCCGATATCAGCGATATCATCAATGAGTTCTTCCCTGAGATACTTACACCGTACAAAAAAACTCTACCACCGGCAACTATTCTACGATTTTCAGGGATTCAAGAAAACAGAACCAAACAAATAATTCTTCTGATGGCCAAAGTGGATATTTTTGTACTGGCTGACTAGACCCAAGGTGTATCTCAGATTTCAGTAAAATATTATAAGAAATTGATTTTGTACTGGAAATCTGTCAACGCTGTTAATTCTGAAGGGTATTTAGGTAGTCAAAATCGTGTTCATCTACTGATTTCACAAGCAATTATAAAACTTTTATTTTTTTGCACGGGCAAAAGTAACAATACTTTATTTATATATATTTTGTGCATAGAGTGCAAAGCACTCCACTGATTTGCTAATTCTGATGGGGTATTTAGGTAGAAAAATCATGGAAATATAACATTTCAGTGAAAAACAAAAACAAAAATATTGAAATCTGTCACTGGAGAAGGAAAAGAAATAATCATCCGTCCTTGTGGACTGACATACTACTTTCATTTTCTTTCCACGTACTTGATACACTTCTTGATTTCGTTTTCACGATCTGACATATTTTTTCTTAGTTGCCTCACACGAGAATTAATCATCTTTTTGCTTCATATTCACGAGATAAATCTGACCTATTTTTTCGAATGTACGAGAGAGACTGACAGATTATTGTATCCGCGTTCCTTCTACCCTAACTAACGATTTTCACATAGCCGTCTGAATTTTGTTTATAAATCTATATTGAGAGTGTAAAAAATATCTTCCTTCACCTTTAGCTTCTTGGTTCTTGCAATGCTTCAAAATCAGAAATATATTTTCAGGATGTAATTCATAGGATATATTGATACCGTCGTGTTCTAATTTTTTAATAGCAGAAATTGCATCATTGATATTTTCTTAATATATAAATATTATATATTTAAAAGAAGAGAAAAACTTGGCCAAAAATAAACAATAGCTATGATAAGCGGTTATCATTCATGGGTTATCCCTCATTGGCCTGTGTGTTTTTCATAGGAGATATTTGTCTTTGCTTGAGACTTTTGTCTTTGTTTGAGACCTTTCTTATATTCCTATGACCGTTTCTTTTTGGCCAACATTCCTTCTGAATGTTTATTTTGTGGGTACCCATGTGATTTAGAGCTTATGCATCCATGCTACTGTTTATTTTGGGAGCGAAATGCATTCGCGTACTTCCCCTAGATCATATCCCGGGGTAGTGCGAAACACACTCACCACCTATTTGACGTGATGAGAGATGTACACGGGCTTGCTGGCGTTCCCAGTATATAGAAAACTCCTATTAATCGGTGCCGTCGACAATATGCCCGTTACGAAATTCGAAGCACTGACCCCAGAACGAGAATCAGCCACTCTACCAGTGCGCCATGGTTCAAATCTACTGATTTAAAAATCATTATGTAGTTAACCGTTCACAGAGAAATCATTATACAGTTAACAATTTGCAGCTGAATTTTAGTTTTGAGCTCCCAGCTGAATTTAAATTCTGATTTTTGGTTCTGAATACACAAATTCAAGTCTGTGCCCAATAAGTCTGATTGGATAATATATATACACGAAAATAATTCGGGAAGCGGTGTAAACACTCTTTCTTTAATTAAATACCGCAGCAGAAAAAATACAGATTAACCAAGAAACCAATCGAATGGAATAAAATAAGTATAATGTCTGTGAAAAAAATAGTATTTATCGTAAATAAACGATTACGAATACCTCTACTAACAATCCGTGATAAAATCTACGGGAAGTAATCGTATACTTCCGTGTTAATCTTACAGGTAACACAGAGCATTGTTTACCTTCACACACAGTTGATTGTAGTGTGTATACAATAGACGGTTCGCCACAAAACACCTGTTTCAGAGCAGTTTTTGATTGCAAAAAAACAATACAACTCGAAATTTATGTATTTTCTTGATAATATATTACCTGTAAAATAGGGAGTGACATGTATTGCGCAATCTTTTGAAATCGGGGAGGGAATTTTTTCATTGACTTTTACACAATCGCTGAAGTGTTATCTGTATCTGACACCAATGGAATATAATAGAACGAAATCCAGTTTCCAAAAAGATCTGATTTTCTTATCTGCAATGCGTCGGACTGAACATGAGTTAATATCAAAATACTTGACTGAAATATTATCTCTTCACCCGTTTCTACATTGAAATATTTAATCGCGCTCTTTCCAATGCTCTTAAACCGACCAGTCCCTCTTCGTGCAGAATTCTCACTTTGTGTAATAGCCTGAAGAGTAAATAAATTGTTATTAAATTTATTTCCATCAATATGATCGATCTCAAGACCGTCGTTGATCTCACCAAAGAAACACTCAATTACAATCCTGTGATTGTAATATCCTCTTTTATCCCCAACGTTGAACATTAGATAACTAGAATTACTAACAGCACCAACTGGGTTTTTCAACTTACAGTGTCTACCTACTCCATCACGAGACGCTTCATAATCCTTGATGATGGGATATCTGACACATAATTTTTGCTCCATTTTAAATATAATATTATTTGTTTAAATCATAATTTGTCTGAAAACTTTATCAGATAATCCTCTTCACGTTTCATACCTCTCCTCCTGACAGTCTTTTTTTTTCTTATCATAATTACGCTTCAGCTGGCTATACTGTTTATCACCATAACGCGCACACACCTGTGCTTTTCTTCTAACTCCGACACCACATCGCAGACACGGTATTGGTCCAATACTACCATTAAGAATACTTTGCGAATGTTGCCCGCATAATTCTTTTACGCATGATTTGTTACAAGGTGTTGCAGATCCTACCATAAACCATTTACACTGATTCATTATATATAACATTTTTGATTTAAATACTTGTCTAAAGTAGAATATGAACGAATTCGAGAGATTATCCATGATCCAGCCTAGGAAAACTTCTAGATTCTATCTTGACAGACTAACCCCTGGCTTACGGAGGCGAGCTCTGACTGATCTGATTGATATTATCAGAAATGCCAAAAAAGAATTTCGTAATGATGGAGCATCTCACGTGTGCTCGACATTTAAAATTGTACGCATTTGACAAGGACAAAGTCATTGACTCTGTCATTGATGCTATAATGAACGATACACGAGCGAAATCGATTATCGATTACCTTAATCAGAAATATCTTTTCAGAATAGAGTTTATTGTGCAAACAGATACCGATACGTGGTTTATTCGTGACATACTTGATCCTGCCCTTGCTAATGGAACAACTGCTGTATTAAGTAAATATTGCAAACCAGGAATGTTAAATGAGATTGACATAACATTTTACGTTCTATCGTATCCCGTGACCGCGGTTATTTCTAGAATTTATCAGTTAAATGATAGACCTAACATTAATGATCTTGCCCCGATGAGATTTTCAAAGCTGAATTGTGTAGCCGAGCGAGTAATGGAATAGTTTACAAATGCGATGAGTGGAAAACGTTTATCTGATATGCGACGTGAAAACATAACCAAGTGGGCCGAGCAGGTCAAAGATACAGGAGCGTCAATAAATAATGTCGCTGAGTTATCAAGTAAATTAAAATTTCCAATAACTATAAAAACGTTAATCGGAGAGGTCTTATATGAATCGCCGAATAAATCAAGAGGGACGCCAAATGAATTATTGATCATAACGCTCACGCTTGGGCTAACGCAGTAACAATATTTCCAAGAGATCGTGTTGTGAAATTTTACCTCCAAGAGAACTCTGGGTCCAGTGTTTGATTGTATTAACCAGATAAGTAAAAAGGATCCTGTGTCAGTGTGGTTGTTTAACAGTTCCGAATAAGGAGAATACGATCCATTTGTAAGACTCAACGGCGATTTATATCGTAAAGAATCTCATCAACGGAAAATAAGAAAACGCGCACAGGGATATTCAGAAAATACTGAGCCAGTACTAACTAATTCTTTTCCAGTTCCGTCAGTTGCTGCCCAGGCCGCGAGAGAGAGAAATTCATGGAGACCAACACGCGCTGAGTTCCTCGAAGACGTTCAGTTAAATTGTAAGGAATATGGACGTGACCGTTTGTGGAATACCGAATATAACCACAAGGATATCATTTCGGTGCATATGGTCGCGTGTTATCCGGGAAGTTTTCTCGGAATGGGTGAGTGTGCTGGATATTTTAAAAGATTCGGACATCCTACAAACGAGATGACACGAGTGGCGATTAATGGTCCATAACCCGATTTTGATCTGACAGGATTCGCTCCTGTAGTGTCGTTTGAATTCGCTAAGAATCTTCATCCGTGTTGTTATGTATGATTTGGTAGACACTTCTCGGAAATAAACGCTGGGCACCAATAGTGTTATTACGATATACGATCGACAGTAGCGTATTAATATCGTTGACGGTCAGTGAAGCAATTATATCATATCGGACGGAGACTTCGGTTTAGTTACCAACACAGTCGCGGATTAGTCTTGATGATGTTAGCAGGAATGTCCAAATACTCCTATTGATGTCATCGTTGATGATGCTCCTAATATTCTCAAGAATAAACTCAGCAAAAGTGAAAAAACAGCAAAATATGTCGGTAGAAAAATTATCGGTAAATTTACTCAAGGTGGAGCATACGACAATAAACGGCATTGTGCGAGGCTGATTATGGATAATGTTGAATTAGATTTTATAATTGCTGATGCCGCTGCGAGAAATATTTGTTGTGACCTGATAACTGTTTACTTTTCTGACGGGAAAAAGTTGGGCACAATCGTTAGGTACACTGATATGAATCACCTCAGTATACACATCTAAGATCCTCAATGCTCGCTCATATTTCTATAAATTTGCTATCGATGATAAATAGATTTGCTGAAACTGCCGTTAGAGTTGCAACGGATTTATTTTACATCGATAAAAAATATTCAGAATTACTGCCTCGGTTTACAAACACTAATGCATTATGGGGTTCGTGGAGAATAAAACAAGAAATGTTACATTGCTATTGTCAATCCGCTGTTATTGCGGTTAAAGATAGTAATCGCAGTGATCAGATATCATAATTATCGTCGGAGCCATCTGTGAATGATCCAGTATCCAGACACAAAACGGTTTATTTGAACGGGCCGGGGGTTTCTGGTAAGACAACTCGGGTAATCGAATTGTTTCAAACGAAACACGATGATATGATTGTGCTAACACCAACACACAGACTTGCCAGGGAGATGAAACAACGAGGAGTAAATTCTTGTACTTATCATAGTTTTTTCAAATACAGCGGTGACACATGGACTCCCGATCGAATGGGAGAGAAATATATTGCAAAGATCATCATCAGAGTCGTTGGAAGTATTAAAAACATTTCTCGATTGGTTGTTATTGAAAAATACAGCCGTGACAATGTCCGGCGATCACGGTCAACCACCACCGTTTATTAGACAATCTTGACATGATTGGCTAAAGAATTTTGTTGATTATTACGAGGAGATAACTGATGATTATAGATCTATTGATGCAGAATTAAACGAGTTCAAGAAATTAATCAGACTACAACCCAACAAAATTCAATGTGAAATAGTGCGTGCAATAATTTCCGAAACTTCTATGAACGAATTTCTACAAACGTGGAGACCGGATGATTTGAAAGTGGCAAGTAAAAAAATAGCCAGAGACACACTTCAACGGGTGTTGTTTCAGTTACATAAAGAGAAATTTCCAACATTGCCAGTGCCGAGGTGTTATCGACCAGCCAATACGCGACGACAGAATATTGACGTTGATATACCAGGACATACCGAGTCAAGGAAACAGAACCTCGGATTAAATGATATTGTCGCAGTTGATGTCAGTGTTGTTGAGGATGCTCTACACACCGATAAAATCCCCGTGGACGCTAGATTCACTCATCTCAAGGATTAGCTATCACTCATACAGCTGTTTGGATCGTTGATGATCGTATCGAATCGCCAAACTTAGTTTATCTTGCAGTGTCTCGAGTTTTAAAAACATCTCAATTGCGAAGAATTGTCTTGGACGAGTCAGAAACCATTAATAATGATATTGACAAGGATATAATAAGAAAAAATAGCTGGTTATAAACAAAGTGACAAAAATCAAACGTGACTTTGATCTCGACGCTGAATTTATCATAGCGCTAACGCAGCAGAATAATCACTGTGCAAGGTGTAATTTTATAATGTTATGGCAGTACTCGAGCAATAAGCCAAGACAATTTACCGTAGACAGAAAAGATAACAGCCGCGGTCATACACGAGAAAATACGATGTTGACCTGTCTTAAATGTAATCGACGTCGGAGTGCTAGTTAAGTAGTAATTGCGGTGGTAATTGTGTGTTTTCGGGAATTACTTGTAATTGCTCACGTGTAAATCCACACTGAGGAGCAGTTGAATCCTGTCTGTAGATTGCGGGTCTACCGTGGATCTTGTTATGCTAGATATGTTGTGTGTCGTGACGCTCCAAATATGATCAGTCGCTCTTTTTTACCGCCTTCAAGTTCACCGGGCTCATATAAATATCTCACAGTGTCATTACCAAGCGCTGGCTGTGTTGAAAAATCACGTCGTTGTACTGGTATATGGGTTTTTGTAAACGCGCTAATGGGTTTCATGTTGATTGTTCGAGTGATCTCTTTATTTAACGCAGTTATCACACTTGGTAATCTTGCAACCCATTCGCGTGGTCTCTTGTCTTGAATGAATTCCTTTGCGAACTGATATCCAAATAACCACTCAGCAAGTGTTCGATTAAATCGTTCAACAATTGCCTGATCACGATGAATTGCAGTATGTAGTTGTCTGATGGTGACGTTATGTTGCTACATCAACGATGATACTGCACCCTGAAATTATTTGCCAAGATCAACTTGTAACAGCTGTGGCCATTGCAAGGGTCCACGTTGATAAATTCGTTTAAACGCAGAAGCTACATCAGTTGCTATCTTTGTTGACACCGGCTCTGTTTCTTTATGTCTATTTGCAACGTCAACGACAGTTAGCGCGTTTTTATTTGGTATATGACGTCTACCAATTTTGAAAGTATCATGTGGCAAAAATAAAATATCAGCCTAATGAATTTCATTAGGAACACTAGCATAAAATGTGCAACGTGAATTTGTTTAGGCGGCGGTAGATAAATTTGCCATATTGCCTGTCGGGATAATCATTTTTTAGTAGTAACACGCGTAACCTTTGCTGCATCAGCGAGTTTACTAACCGCTGCGTTACCCGTCCAGTATCCTCTTGGGGAATAATAAATCAATTCCATTTATTATTAATTACCAGCACCTAGAGCTAATTTACATTTCATTGTGGATCTTACTAACCAATTAGCCAATGATTCCTTGAAAGATTTATTCGTAATGGAATTTAGCGCATGTATTAATGTTATATCTGCTATGTGTCTGTATTGCAGATCTTTATTTTTATAAGCGACATCATGAGCATGACACGCTTTATCAATAGCGTTTATCGGCTATTCACCTGGTTTTGGTTGATCTTGGTTGTCAAGTCTGATATCAAGTCGGGTTCCAGGGCCACAGTAATTATATCCTGGAAGTTGTTTTTCTCCGTTTATCCCACGGAGTCCCGAGTAACTTTGTTAATTTTGCAGTAATATCACCTCCTCTTTCTTTTTAAACCGACTGTGCGGTAATAAATTTAAATTTTGTTGTACCACGCCGAGTACATTTACCTGTAACCGCCGATCTGTCATTTTTTTATTGTGATAGTTGTTAGATCACCTGTGGGGGTAGGTGTCCTCCATTTAATACAATATAAATCCATATTATTTTAATATATTTCTATAACATGGCAATCACTGACTTTTCTGCAACAAGAAAACGAAAATCCGTGAAGCATCATGCTGCGCTACCAAATTATGTTCGTATGAGAATCATAGGTCCATCTGGAAGTGGTAAGACACAACTGCTACTTAATTTGATAACGAAGTGGATGAAGTGGGATAAGTTGTATTTGGTAGCACCATCAGTTGATGATCAGAGATGTTATGATGTGCTTAAAGATTTTACTGAAAACGCAAGATCGTTAAATGATCGCGGTCATGATGTTACTGAATTTTTAAATGATATCAATGATGCACCGAATGTTAATGATACTGATGGATTCATTAACAATGTAGTAGTTTACGATGATTTAATGATTGATAAACAATCAAAACCTGTTCAGATATTTTCCAGAGGCAGACATACAAACACAGATGTGATTTATGTAACCCAGCGGCATACACAAATGCCAAAAGTGATAAGAAATAATTGTTATATTCTTGCTGTGTTTAACGGAGTTGATACACATACACTGAGAAATATTCATTGTACCTGGTGTAGCGGTGATATGGACATAAACAAGTTCAGAAATTTCTTTCACGAGCTCAAACTACTCCACACGGATTTATAACAATAAATCTACATGATCCCAGAACAAGATATCGTGTGGGTCTTGATAACGTTTTTGGATAATAGCAGTAGAGAGGGTGCTACCTCCAACCTGGAACCGACACGATCCTTCGATGTATCGCGATTACAAAAACTTATCAGCGATAGGTTGGGTAAGCCAATTCGTCGTTGACAAGGTTGTCTAACACTGGATACAGCGTTTTTTGTGTGTGTTTTTTGCGATTTTCCAGGAAGGCTTATTTTGCGAAAGGGAAAGTGAACCAATTAGAGTCTGTTCGCCCTCTCTGCTGCTAGGGGCATTAGTTCTACCTAATCCCATTTTAATTAAACATACTAATATTTTAAATAGGTTTAAAAGATCTAAATCTGAAGCCAACCTACCGTGGGAAGGGATATACATATATTGGTACGGTTTTACCATGAGAAATAGGAGATAGATATACCAAAATAAAATAAAAAAATTAAATAATGAACTACCTAGGAAATTTAGACTTATTAAGGAATTATTAATTAAATATCTTAATAAAACGGAGTTATGGGAAAAGAAGAGAAAGATACATACCAATGGGTTAGAGAAGATACAAAAAAGAGCAAAATAGAACAAAAAATTTAAGAGTTAGCTGGGAAAAGCCCTGGGGGCACTAGAATAAACTAGGATCTTCAAAAATTCAAAGCCTCTGCTTCAAATACATGCATAATGCATGGCTGACAGGTGAGGTGGCAGTGAGACGGCCCATGATCAGAGTATCGACGAAATATCCACTGTGAAAAAAATGACCCCTTTAGTAAGTACCACAATATGACCCAATGTGATAAGACAAAAGAAGATATAATAAATTTAATTGGGGAAAGATGTAAAAGGGGGATATATGAAAGATAAAGTATTTTATTTTTACACGGGAACTTCGATAAAATCCCACTCTATAAATTTCGAATTATATTATAGGAATAATGAGGGCCTGTCGGCAGATAATTACAATAAGTAGATAACAATGAAACATTTTAATAAAGAACTGGTACATGGAGGGGAGGGAGAATATGGAGGGAAAGAGCGATGAGAGGGGGAGCTCTGGTTAGCTACCCACTAGGGGTGTGATACTGCCATTGAGCAGGCCAGAGCCTCCAACTCATCCCTGGACACGTACATGGGACATACAAACGTCAGCATCCAATTCAAATTATAATTTTTTTTAAAAAACAATATAAATAAAAAAAAAATTAAAAAATGTAATAACAACGTCTGTAAACCCCCAACCAAACTAATATTAAATAGGAACCTAAACCCATTTAAAAACCAAATAGAAATTAAATTTTTAAATCTGTAATATTTTTGGGAAATGAAATAAAAATAAAATAAAACTCTTTTACCAATATATAAATATCATTTAAAAGTTTTGAAATTTCTTTTTAAATAAAAAATAAATAAATACAAAAACAAAAATAAAAAGAGTATAAAAAATACAATTTTACATTTGAATTAAAATATTCTTAATTTATAATATTATAATACATTTTAAATAAGAACTGATACTTATTAAATCTTCAATTAACACTTCAAAATTCAAAAGACTTCTATGATGTCATTCTTAAAGAAAGAAAGAAAGAAAGAAAGAAAACTGCTATTTGAAATAAGGAATAATAGGAAATCCACGTGGAATCCAGGGGGAAAGTACAAGGCGATAACATCATGGGGATACGTCACAAGGCGCTACGCGAAGTGGACAGGCCCATGAAGGACTCACGGCACTAATTCAACTCCAATGGTAAACATATGGAAACACTATCATATTCAAAATTCAATAACTTAAAATGTATGGGTGCTGATAATGACACCTATAATTCTTCATGCACATCTAACCTTGGTGCAAGCTTATGTGTGGAGAACACCATATGACCCGCGGCACTTTGTTTACATACATGTGTATGAAACAGGTGTTATTGAGTATGCACCAAATGAATCAGGTGCTACTTTCAGTATTGAGTACTTCTAAGTCAAGCCTGTAAAAATGCTAAAATTGCATCAGTAGAAATTTGTCAATTTTTTTTTTACATTACATATAGGATAAGCTCTCAAAAGATATTTTTCTTAAAATTTTAATTTTCATTATTAACCAATTATGGACCACCAAACCTGTAAATACTCTATTATTTCTTCACCCATTTCTAGACTGGTTCACAGTTCTTCCGTATAATTAGTACCGTGTGTCCTGAAAGAGTCCTGGAAAAACACCCCATGCAGAACAAATACAGACCAAACACAAACGCAGATAAATACAGTATTACCCCCACTGACTATCTTCCTCGTCTGTAACCGTACAGCCCCCGCACTGTATGGTCAGCCGACATACATTCTTGTAGTGTCTTAAACAATTTTGGAAATTGCTAAGAAATAGTTTAAATAATTAAAGGAGGCCTAACTCGAATCAGGAGAAATACAAGGAGAATAAATAACAGTGGACCTTGAATCGAGCACAGCCTACCTATATTTTTAAAGAACATATTACGAGGAACGACACAGATTGACACTCGAATGAAACAATATAATTTTGTTCTTCTTAAATTAATGTACCACACCGTTCCGATCGCTAAAATTCTAAATTATAAATAAATTAACGGATAGATGATATAAAATATATTATAATGGATTCTAAATCCAAAAAAATGAAATAAGACAAGTGGGGACAAATTCTGACTTACACTTGCTGTCTCAAACATACAGAAAATATAGCATACACACAATATAGCACTAACACAAATAGCAAACACTGAGACTTATTGGACCTCTAGCAAAGGTCACACAATTTTCAGGGAAGGGACGCCGAGCAAGGTGAATAAAACCAGGCTCGGACGAACAACCTCATAGATAACACTATGTAACAAGAAATACCCCATGAAAAATTAAAACTAAAATTTTTGATAACAAAGTTCTTTTTAAATAATTTTAAATAATTTTTGATAACAAAGTTCTTTTTAAATAAAACATACAACATATCTGAGGGGGAAACATACAAACATAAAATACTTTTTATATTTTTTTTGGAATGGGAGCATCTGTCTGGTGCCCCTCCCAAAAGAAAAAGATCTTGCCTGACCATCCAAAACAGAGACAGTAAGTAAAGGGCACATTTCGGATATTTTGAATTTAAAAATAATTTTGTTTTACAACCTAATTATAGGTTTAAGAAAAAACAACAGCAACAATAATAAGCGTTAAATAAATTACAGTGTGTGTGCCTCATGAAAACGAAAATTACCTTATAATTTCTACAGATTATTGCGAATTTGTATCACTGATATTATAAACAATGTAGATAAATCCCATGGAAAGTGTACACATACCGTTACAATTATCCAAGCTATAGTAGCCTACTTGGTTACGGTTCAGTTTCAGGGGTTTCATCATGCCAAATAAGTTTTTTCTCTCACTCCAGATTCTTGCGCACAATGTCCTTTATGAATGAGGTGGGTGGGTTGAAATTCTTAATATTTGTATTTTTCTTACGTCACTAGTGATTAATCAGTGATCAATGGAAATTCGTGACTGATCTATATAATTGATGACAATAACTTACACATGCTCGTGTGTGTGTGTGTGTGTGTGTGTGATATGGTCCAATCACATGAGTCGGACGTTCTGGCTAATGATAAAACGTTAGACTTCTGTGGTCCAACCGACATCGAAGTGGCTGGCGGTCAAGGTGTTAAATGCCTTTATGAACCTCGGATTGCACGACTCAAGACTGTGCTTGACCAGGCCACATTGACGGTTTGTAACCCTGGTTGATGGTTTTGCGAATTTCAGAACTATATGTTTAAATGGCCCCTGCTAAACAAACTTAGATATGCCCTGGAGAGCCCCTAAGGGCTAGTTCTAAGAACACCAGAGAAATCTGGAGAGCCATATGGCTAGTTCAACAAAACCAGATACGTTATACTTTATATTAAATAACTACATGGCGCTAGGATGTTTTCCATCACGTCCGCGTGATGGAAAATTGCAATCTTACTTTAGAATACCTGCTGGTTACAGAATGGCCTCACTACTCAGACAAATATAATAACAATAACAACAACAAGAACATATCCTTTGCTTCTTATACAGGACGCACTGCTCCTGCAGATAGAGATGTCCGCCGTTGCAAGAGTCTATAGATACATGTTGTACGCATGTATCAGGCCTCTCAACAACTGAACAATAAGTTGATCTTTAAAACCAGCATCAATGGTGGAGGGGTATCATACATGGGGCGGTCACTTAATGAGATCCTAAGTAACCCCAATATGGATCTCTCTGCTATTGCCTTTAACTCTCATAACAGTACTGTCATGCATTCAAATCCTCTTATTCTCTACAAACCCAATTCTACTTCTTTGGAAATAACATAAAATATCCTACCATTTATTATGGCTTAGCAACTTTGGTGGCGGGATTGCATGTATGTGGAGGTCACTCGGTGAAATCCAAAAGGAACATGAATCTCTCCACTAATCTTATCTTACCCAATATCCAAAACATTCCCTTTAATAACTGAAAACAGTCGTACTGTATCCGTTAAACAACTAGTGTCGGAGTGGGAAAGAGGATGTCATACTTTGACACATACAAGAGGACCCCAAACCCTGCCTCCCCACTATAGTTTACAATCATAAATGAGAACTATACACCTAACGGAGAAAAAAATCTTCAATTTTTAGGACATATCCATCAGTTACTATTACCCCCACTCCCTGATGAACAGAAGACACACTGTCTGACAAACAAATATATAAATCATACAAAACCATACGATGTTTTCCATCACGTGCGCGTGATGGAATAATTCAATCCACTTTTCATACAAAGGTCAACCACACTTGAAATAACCGAAACCGCACCAATATTGATATAAACATTAACATGTATACGTAAGTGCTAAGCCACAATACATGCTTAACATACAGAATTACCTTATAACTATATATTATGGATATTCGAAAATAACACGATGCTGGTAACACGAAAACATCACTTTAATAATATACATCCACAATAATTTGACAAAACTACCATATGTCTAGGCATAATCAAATAAAACCAAAACATATGGATGCTCCCCACATTATCTATAATGTGGGACAACTCCAATATCACGAATATGAACACATCAAGTGCTACGGCTCATTGAATCTAAAACTTAAAAACAAATAGGAGGTTTTCCATCACGTCCGCGTGATGGATGATTACAATCCCTTTTGTATTACATGAGTATCCATAGCCCATCCCATATGCTAAGGCTACAGACACACAACACACACGCATATACAAAACAAACAAGTAGACACCTTATTATTTTATAAGGGGTTTCTCTTTTCTGATAAGACAAATAAGGATTAAAACTCTTGGGGAAACAAATGAAGAAAGCAAAACAGCCCAGCTATGCAGGGAAGCAGAGGACAGACGGGGAACGTTTGCCTAAAAACAAAAAGCCCTTCTTAGGGCTACTAAAAATTGCGTGTAAATATATAAGAGGGATTGATTTTGGCTTGGTATCTCTCCTAGATCAACTAATCTTACATCTGAATTGATCTTTTTGGTACCGCCGTTCAAATTATCATACTTACTCTTTTACCATGCGTTACTCAACTACTATAAGTCGTTTAGACTTGACCGATTGGTTTTTAATTTCAATAAGTATGTACACTATGTGCACTAAATTCAAACTTGTTCGGAAAATTTATTCAAAATGTATAACTCTTATGATTTGATTAATTGCAGAGGTGGCTAACACATTATTGGTATATTTTGTCCATTAGTAAAACTGGACATGATTTGGAATAAGTACGGGCTGGCGTTTTGGGAGTACATGACATCCATGGCTGGCTTTCCGAGTACTTTTCCTCCTTTACCACGCTCGGACAACGTACACGTGGCAGTATGTGGAACGATTTCCACCTGCCACAAGACCAGGTGTCCTAATGTGACGTCATCGCTGCCGACCAATCGTAGCGGGCGTCACATACTGCTTGGGTTGACACCTGGGGCATTTCAATCCAACTAAGAAACATGAGTGCGTGGTGTGACTATTCCCACTCATGTTTATTAGCCTTTCAGTCAGGTTATTAAAGACTAGTTAATCCTACACCTGAGTGGCTAAATTAAAAATTACTATGTAAGTACTTAAAAGCCTGGGGAATGAGGCTCCTTTTCCATCCCCCAGGAGTAATTAAAAATCATGCAGTGCGTGAATAAACATGTGGTACATGTTCAAAAGAACGAAAACTACTATAATCCAACTAACCAACCAGCCAACTCTCATGAATTTGACCTAAAAGGCTGTCCAAACACAAAGATATACAACAGCAACAAAAGCACCAAATATTTACACACATGGACACTTGACTCTGGCAGAATAACTGAATACAACAATAAATCATATGGAAAGGGAAGCAAATTATTCCATAGCCGTACCTAACTCACGGAGTAATATTACAACCCTAAATCTAAGCTACTAAGGTGGAAATCAGGTCCAGTGTAAGCACTGACATAGGGACGATAGTACACCACGTAGCTATATGGGTTAAGAAAACTAAATTATTAGATAGATAAAAAATAAAGCAACTCTCCAAAATGTTTACCGCATTATTCTTTTTTATACAATAATACTTATACACAAACGGGAGGACAGGTAAACCCGCACCAAAACACCCTTTTTGAAAAACAGGGTGTCACTTCTAAATTCTAACTAGCCATATATGTTGTGATGAAGCTAAGAGGTGTCAACAAAGCGAGTGGTGTGATTGATAAATCGCTAACTTCCTCCAAATGTCCAAAATATAACATGTACTATGGTGGATACAACCCATGATTGACGGTTTGGTGGGTGGGAGATTATTCAACATCTCACTATACACATGTCAAAATAAAAGCATATTTGTGTACTGGATAATAACCCTGGTTGACGTTGGTGTGGGTAGGGTAATTACCGAACTATTGTCAAACTAATATCGTTTTTATAATATTCATATATAAATCTAAATATTTTGCTCATCGAACCATATTAGAGCTAGTAATATGAGGTCTTATTTTACCCTTTTCCCTTATTTTATGATATTATATTCATCTTCTGATATAATTTCATTTTATTATATCAAATAACTGAATTTGTTGTTAATAGTTGACGAGTATAAAACCTTAATTAATTAGTGTACATGAAATTCCCAAAATTAAAGTTTAAGTCGCGAGTTTTTTCTTCACACTTAAATTCTCTTTTTAATTTTGGGAAATATCGCCTATATCCAACACATTTCACTCAGTTCGGACGGAACGTAAATCATTCATTAGACAAATTTATGATATGTATGTAATTTTATAAAACTATAAATTGAAAGAAATAATAATATAATGAATTTGAAGCTATGCTATCATACAGGAGAATTTGTATATCATACACCGAATGTATTATACATCACACAATAATAAAACGGCACTTCACATGATTACACGATCAATGCAGTCTTATGTGGCCATCTTGCGGATATATGCTTGCGATAAATACAAATATTAATAACAATAGAATTTTGAGATTTATGCCAACAAAGTAGACTTAAGACTAAATTATACTGGATTTGGATGACAGGATTTCTTTTACATACGATCTTGCAAAACATGTTCTTAGAGATCTTAACTAGATCATTATTCCTCAACGTAATTCTACTCAAATAGGAACAAAATGAGACTCTTTGGTTTAGATGTTTGTTAGTTTATTTCTTGTGACGTCTAATTTCCAATCTTTTAATAACGCGCATGCATAAATCTATATGTTTTCTTGAATCTACTTTGTGCCAAAGACAAACAACACATCTGTTTGGGGATGATTTATCAACAAAATCGTCGTCATCGTTACCAGTCTTCTTTGTGTTCATAATATCTATACTTCGTAAGAACAGTATCTAGATCGAGATCATCCCAAGAAAGGTAGTCTGAACATCGCCCGTGCGAGAAAAAAAGTACATAGTTATTTGACCCTTTTCTTACAAAAATCTAATATATCTCCACAGATATTGTGGCGCTGTACATATAGGTGAATCATTCTTTAAGCTCGGTAAAATCGAAACCTAGTATTGCTATGGTAAGATTACCTGCCAACAGTGACAAGAGCATGTTCATATCTGTGACCATATATTCATACCTGTCACAACGTAGTCACAATCGCTTTCGTTCGGTTGATATTGCATATGAATACACATTATGTAGGAACACATTACACTGAACAAAGAGAGAGTGTTCAGTTATTGATCTCTCTTATATGTGTATGTATAGCCATCGGACTATGTCATCTTACAGAAAGCCAGTATAATAGTTGTCAAGGTGGAAAATTACACGCATAACCAATGAAAAGACTTGCATTGCAGCCAGTTGGAATATCAAATTACCAAAAAAAATGAGCTTTACATTATAGTTTTTAGCTTACTTAGTTAATCAATATTTAGGCTTAGCCAACTCTGATGTGTTTCCCACTGGATGGTTTATTGCTAGTACACACGATCATTCCTGTCTTTCCATTATAATATATGCATTAAAAACACTTGTATGCATGGTATGAACATACTTACTGACAGATTCCATTAAGTATGCCCGACAATAGGTAATAATAGTGTATGAAACTAAGATCGAAATTCAAAGTATTCATTAAAATATTCGAATAATTATGACAGACTTATGTAACAAAGACTACGAAAATATGAAATTATTAACTGTCATATTCCATTAGGTATGTCAGACCTTAGGAAACAAATGAGTATAAAATAGAAACTGACATTTTCCACCATGTAATGAATATAGTACAAGTACCCGTATGCAGTTTATGAAGATATTCAATGACAAACTCCACTGGATTTTTATATGTAACTTATGGATCACTTACTGGTTTTTTCTAGTGTCAGAGTCCCAACATTGTCAAGACTGCAACCAACATTTTCCTCTCCTCCTGTAGCCATTTTATCTTTTTATATGATTGTGTTTCAGGGCTATTGACTCCAAGTGAATGAAGATTTCAACCTAACATAATGCTGACACGATGACTGGGCTGCAAAATATAGACAGGAATATTCTAGCCGAATCGATGTAACATAAATAACTAATATTTAGTTTATGAATTTTTTCACAAATATCAACTTGCTTGTAAAGTGAAATATATATATACAAATGAAATCGCGTAAACATTTTGGTGTATAAAGAGCTTATGAAAGCTGCAATTGCATACACTCTTTCTTACACGCAAAATGTAATCATCTTTTAAGTTCCCTAATCATCTTAGTGTTTTATGATATTAGTGATATTGTGCCGTCTTAGAGGTATTGTGTAATCTTAGTGGTTTTGTGTGATCTTAGTGGTGTACTGTGATCTTAGTGGTTTTGTGTGATTTTAGAGGTGTTTTGTGATCTGTGATATTGTGCCATCTTAGAGGTGTTATGTGAATGTGATCTTATGCCATCTTAGAGGTGTTGTGTGATCTTAGTAGTTTTGTGTGATCCTATAGGTGTCGTTTGATATTAGAGATGTTTTGTGATCTTAGTGATCTTCTGCCACCCTAGAGAGGCATTGTGTGATCTTAGTGGTTTTGTGTGTTTTTAGAGGTGTTGTGTGATCTTAAAAGGCTTGTATGATCTTAATGGTTTTGTGTGATCTTAGATGTCTGATTTTTTCTTGTGCATTCTGTGATTTGATATTCGGGGTTTTGTGTGGTCTTGGAGGTGTTGTGTGTTCTCAGATAATGTATGTGATCATAGAGGTGTTGTGTAATCGCAGTGGTTTTATGTGATCTTAGTGATATTGTGCAATCTTAGAGGTGTTGTGCGATCTTATTGGTTTTGTGTTATTTTCGATGTGTTGTGTGATTTTAGTGGTTTTTGTGATCTTAGAGGTGTTATGCGATCTTAGTTGATGTGTGTGATTATAGAAGTGTTGTGTGATCATTTTGGTTTATGTGATCTTAGTGCCATCTTAGAGGTGTTGTCTGCTCTTAAAGGTTTTGTGTGATATTATTGGTTTTGTGTTTTCTTAGAGGTGTTGTGTGATATTAATGTTTTATGTGATCTTAGAGGTGTTGTGTGATTCTAGTGGTTTTGTGTTATTTTAGGATAGTTGTGTGATCTTAGTAGTTTTGTGTGATCTTAGAGGTATTGTGCCATCGTAGAGGTCTTGTGCGATCTTAATAGTTTTGTGTAATCTTAGTAGTTTTATGTGGTCTTAGAGGTGGTGTGTGATATTAGAGGTGTTGTATGATTTTTGTGGTTTTGTGCGACCCTAGATGTGTTGTGTGAGCTTAGTTGTGTTATGTGAAGTTAGAGGTGTACCGTAATCTTAGTGGTTTTATGTGATCGTAGAGGTGTTGTGTATCTAAATGATCTTGTACATATTAGAGTAGCTAATAGTTATAATGACTGGACGAAGCATTGTGCCTTTGTGTTTTGGGGAGTTATTGGTTAGTGTTAATAATGTAGGTGTGAAGTTATTGGTGGGGATACATATTGTAGACGGAGAATTAAAGCTTTGATAATAATATAGATTTGGAGTTAATGGGTGTAAATTATGTGGATGGGGAGATCAATTTAAGGGGTAAATACTGAATTATATGAGTTAATTATCGGTAAGTAGATGAGGAGTTAGTGGGATATGTAAATACTATGAATATGGAGTTGATGGTGGGTATAGATGCTGTAGATGCCTAGCTAGAGGTGGGAAAATATTACTGATTTGGAGTTAGTATATGTAAATGATGTGGATGGGGAGATCAGTTTTAGAGGTAAATACTAAATTGTATGAGTTAATTAGCGGTAGGTAGATTAGAAGTTAGAGGGATCTGTAAATATAATGAATATGGTGGTGGTGTGCTTGTGTGATTTGGATCTTTAACGTAGCTTTAATTTTTCAGTCATATCGCTACAATGTCTGCAGTGTGGCACTTTATAGTGGTGTGTGTAAATAGTGTAGATGGGAGTTAGTGGTGTGTTCAAATAATGTAGATGGGGAGTTTGTGTTGTGTGTAAATAGTGTAAATGGGGAGTAAGTGGCGTGTGAGTAAATTGTGTAGATGAGGGAGTTAGTGATGAGTGTAAATAATAAAGATTGGGAGTTAGTGGTGTGTGTGAATAGTATAGGTGGAGAGTTAATAGAGTGTGTAAATAATGTTGCTGGGGAGTTAGTGGTCAGTGTACATTGTGTGGATGATGCCTGTAAATAGTGTAGATGGCGAGTTAGTGGATTGTGTAAATAGTGTAGATGGAAAGTTAGGGGAGTTTGTAATTTGTTACAGGGGGAGTTAGTGGTGTGTGTAAATAGTGTAGATGGGGAGTAAGTGGTGTGTGTGTGTAAATTGTGTAGATGAGGGAGTTAGTGATGAGTGTAAATAATAAAGATTGGGAGTTAGTGGTGTGTGTAAATAGTATAGGTGGAGAGTTAATAGAGTGTGTAAAGAATGTTGCTGGGGAGTTAGTGGTCAGTATACATTGTGTGGATGGAGAGTTGGTGATGAGTGTAAATAATATAGATGGTGAGTTAGTGTTGCATGTATATAGTGTATATTGATAGTTATTGGAGTGTGTAAATAGTGTAGATGAAGAGTTAGTAGAGTATGTAAATAGTGTAGAGGGGGAGTTAAGTATGTGTGTAAATAAAGTAGATGGAGAGTTGGTATTGTGTGTAAATAGTGCTAGTGGGGATTTAGTGGTGTGTGCGAATAGTGTAGAACAGAGTTACTGATGTGTGTAAATAGTGTACATGTTGAGTTAGTTGTTTGTGTAAATAGTGTAGATGCAGCTATAGATGTGTGTAAAATTTGTGTATATGGAGAGTTCGTTGAGTGTGTATATAGTGTAGATGGGGAGTTCGTGTAGTGTGTAGTGTAGATTGAGAGTTAGTGGAGGATGTAAATAGTGTATATGGGGAGATAGTGGTGTATTTAAATAGTGTAGATGGATAGTTAGTCGTGTGTGTGAATAGCGTAGATGGAAATTTAGTGGAGTGTGCATATTGTGTATATGGGGAATTAATGGTGCCTGTAAATAGTGTAGATGGCGAGTTAGTGGATTGTGTAAATAGTGTAGATGGAGAGTTAGTGGAGTTTGTAAATAGTGTAGAGGGTGTGTGTGTGTGATTTAGATTTTTAACGTAGCTTTAACAAATTTTCAGTCATATCGCTACGATGTCTGCAATGTGGCAGTTTATTGTGATGTCTAGCACTGTGGCATCATGACGCAGACATGTAGCATGATGTCCCATCCAATCACATTATCCTGACACCGGGCCGACCAGTCCTAACACTAATCTCTTAATGCTTAGCGCCAACCGAGGCAGCTGTTAGTACCGTTTTTGTAAGTCTTTGGTATGACTCGGCAGGGGGTCGAACCCACGACCTCCCGCATCCGAGGCGGACGCTCTAACCACTAGGCCACCGGGAGGGAGTTAGTGGTGTGTGTAAATAGTGTAGATGAAGAGTTAGTGGAGTTTGTAAATAGTGTAGATGAAGAGTTAGTGGAGTATGCATATTGTGTAGAGGAGGAGTGAGTGATGTGTGTAAATAGTGCAGATGGAGAGTTAGTGGAGTTTGTAAATAGTGTAGAGGGGAGTTAGTGGTGTGTGTAAATAGTGTTGATGGGGTGTTATTGATTTGTGTAAGTAGTGCAGATGGGGAATAAATGGTGCCTGTAATTAGTGTAGATGGAGAGTTAGTGGACTGTGTAAAAAGTGTAGATGGAGAGTTAGTGGTGTATGTAAATAATGCAGTTGGAGAGTTAGTGGAGTGTGCAAATAGTTTAGAGGGGGCGTTAGTGGCGTGTAAATAGTGTAGATGAAGAGTCATTTGAGTTTTTAAATAGTGTAGAGGAGGATTATTGATGCGTGTAAATAGTGTATATGAAGTGTTAGTGGTGTTTGTAAATAGTGTAGAGGGGTCATTAGTGGTGTGTGTATATAGGGAAGATGGAGAGCTAGTGGAGTGGGTAAATAGTGGAGATGTGAAGTTAGTGGTGATTGTATATAGTGTAGATGGATAGCTAGTGGAGTGGGTAAATAGTGCAGATGTGAAGTTAGTGGTGATTGTATATAGTGTAGATGGATAGCTAGTGTAGATGGAGAGTTAGTGGAGTGTGTAAATAGTTTGGGGGGTTAGTGTTGTGTGTAAATAGTGTAGATGGAGAGTTAGTGGAGTGTGTAAATAGTTTGGGGGGGTTAGTGTTGTGTGAAAATAGTGTAGATGGAGAGTTAGTGGTGTATGAAAATAATTTAAATTCGGTGTTAGTGGTGAGTATAATAATTGCGGAGAATAGCAATCCGTTTAAATGCCATTTGTGATTTCTTTTAAAGAATCTTCATCTGCTCGTATTGACCTTAGAATCACAGGAAATGTTGTACACATGATATTTTTACCTAATAATTGCAAGCACTAAAAATAAACAACTTTTTTGTGTATTAATTAACCTACGTGTCAGTTAAGCCGGATTTGGCATGTGAACTTCGGACTGACTAGACAGTACAACTATCTGTATCATCAACAACATATGTCTGAAAACTTAAAAACTCTGTGAATGCAATTGATAATGTATCATTAACTGAACAACTCATGGAGAAACTAGTGTCAGTGACCTTGATTTGAGTAAATGTAGGACTATGCACATTCAGTACAACGTTATTCCATTTTCATGCATTGACTCAATATAAATTAATGTTTCATATAAATAAATATTAGACTAATACTTACAGAACATCTATACATACCTTAAAATGCAATTTTCCGATGTTCACCAGTCGGTATTCTCTGTAATGATTGTTCTTGTCTCCAAGCAAAGTAATGTTATCAGACGCAAAACTAACCAATCATTATTAAGTGTTGACCTTATCTGGCAAGCAATTGGCGTGTACAGACAAATGCTACAATGGATATTCAACTAACTTATTTACGACATGCGTATCTCTTTTCTTTCAGGTATACTTGAGCAAACAACATGGCTGATAAAGATAATAAATCTAAAAAATAAATAAATTCAAATAATAATGGAAATGTGTAGTGCTGGCATGCAAGTATCAGTGTGTAATAGTAGTTACCTAAGTCTAGGTTTCCGTCAAGTTAGTTATACAGGTAGGTAGCTCAGGGGAGTGTGATTTGGGTTGTGGAATTTTAATGGTGATTTATCGATTTTAGTTATATCGCTACGATGTCAGCAGTGTGGCAGTTTATAGTGACGTTTAGCACTGGGGCATTACGCCGCAGACATGTAGCAGGTGCTAGTGAGAGGCAGCTGCTAAGTACCACTTTTATAATACAATTGTATGATTCTGCTTGGTTCACACCCGCGACCACTAGCATCGAGGCACTGGAGCCGTCTAGCTAGCTCACAATCATCTGTTTTCTACTACTACTACCACCACCACCACTACTACCGTATTCCTACTTATGGTGGCGCTCTACATTTTCGCATTTTGCATGGCGGGGTAGAATTGTAAAGAAAAGTAATTTCCCTTGATTTCCTGTCTGGTTATACTGGCTATTTAAAAAATACCTTGTGTATCTTAGGTATAGTTCAAACAACCTTTAATTCCCTTTGTTTGTGTGTATGATAGATAGGTGTAATATGCGGTTATAGAGTATACAGCTTGGCCTTACTCCAGATCTGCACCTTCTAAAACAGGTGCTAGTGCAACCGGGTCATTTTCACATACTGAACTTCAGAAGTAAACTGTATAAAGAAGAGCCGATAACTTTATTTGAGATTTTATATACTTGGTAATTCATTAATTGCACTTTCAATAGCTGGTATTGTTTAGTCTGTCAAAATTAATTTACCCTATTGTACTCGCTGTTACGGATAGTGTTCCTTAGACTAATTCAGGCTGATTTTTTTAGCACAAGGGAGCAGTCATTTTAGTTAGCAGTGTGCTTAGATCATGTACAATTTCCAAAAGTTCAATATAAAAAATATCATCCAAATTACTTTAATGTAGCATAGAGATATGCCAATATTCTATCCATTGTGAATGTTTTAAATGCAAACAACTTCACCTTACATACGTCGCTCTCTCAAAAGTACAAAAATGGTGAGCGCCCCTATATACTCTCACTACCACTACAATAACTACTAGTCCTACTACAATTACTATCTTACTGCTGCTGCTAATAATAATAATAATATTTCTACTTCAGCTACTACTACTACTACTACCGTACTGCTATTATATTTACATACTCTTACTACTACTACTACTAATAGTACTACTAATATCTTACTGCTATCTACAACTACCTTACTTCTACCATAACGTAAGAACTATTACAATTACGTTATACATTGCCCTTGCTACAATTACGTTGTACTTTGTCTTTGCTACAATTATGTTGTACTTTGCCCTTGCTACAATTACGTTATGCATTGCCCTTGCTACAGTTACTTTATACTTTGCCCTTGCTACAATTACGTTGTACTTTGCCCTTGCTACAGTTATAGCAAAGAACAGGGAGTCCTCTGATCATTCTTTAAGTTTTTCTTTGATCTTCTGACATTCTGCTATTGATCTATATACATTGTCTTTAGGGTTGAGTTAAACATCCATCTTTTGATATTGTATCATTCATCTATGGTACATGTCTTTTTTTTTGCTGAGCTAAACACTTTTTCAAATAAAAATAGATTTCGCCATGGGACACTGCGATGTTGATTTGTCTTTTAGTCAATAATCTTACACTTGACTCATAAAACATGTAATTTCAAATATAGTTTAAAATACTCCCCTACAGAGATCATAATGGGAACGATGCCAGTACAACGACCGACTGTCACATGACATTATTGAGATCATGTTATGAACCTTGCCACAACGGACTTATTAAATATACAATTTCAAATACGATATAAAATACTTCCCTACAGAGATAAAGTTGGGAACTATGCCATTACAACGATTGAATCATTAACAACACAGTTTCAAATATGATTTAAAATACCCCCAACCTCACAGAGAGCACATTAGGAACTATGCCATTACAACGATGGAATCATTAAATATATATTTTAAAATGATTTAAATACGCCCCACAGAGGACACACTAAAAACAATGTCAGTACCAGGATGGACTCATGATAACATTATTTCCACTATGATTTAAAGATTGCCCCACATACATTTCCAGCATCCCATTAATATTTAGACTATGTTTATTGACACTCATATATATATATATATATATATATATATATATATGATGGATACAGTGATATTAATAAAAGTTATGCCCTACCCAGTCCTAAAACAAAACTTCAGTGACGTAAGCAGGTATATGTGTGGCAGCAGGTGCCATATCCCATCCAGCTATTATTCAACAAATACATTATATTCACTATGAAGTAAACGTTATACTGGAAGCATATTGAATATGGCAAAACCATCATATACAGCCTGGCCACATATTCGTATCTGAATAAAGCCAGTATAACGCTAATTGAATACTGGATTATCATAATCAATATAGGCTGTATGGCATACAATTTTGATAATTAAATACTGGATTATCCGTAATCAATATAGGCTGTATGACAAACAATTTTGATAATTAAATACTGGATTATCCGTAATCAATATAGGCAGTATGGCATACAATTTTGATAATTAAACACCGGATTATCGTAATCAATATAGGCAGTATGGCGTACAATTTTGATAATTAAATACTTGATTATCATAATCAATATAGGCAGTATGGCATACAATTTTGATAATTAAATACTGGATTATCATAGTCAATATAGGCAGTATGGCATTCAATTTTTAAATCCAATCATAGCTTACTGCTACGGAAGATACAAAGAGAATATTTGCCTAGACATAAACGACTGTCCCAACACTACGTGCAACAATTCATTGCAATAAATTTAAATTTCTCTTTAAAAACAGTTATTTCAGAGAATACAGGAATCAACTATGACCCAAACAATTCTTACTCATTTGATTGCTGAATTCTGCGAAAACATTCGAAACCCAGTCACATCGTTTTATTTTAAAAATCTTTAATTGCTATTAATCTGTATTTCTGTGCATGGTTTGTCCCTTGTTATAAATATAACGTTGTCATAGCAAACACGATATAAATCGTCATTTTACAATGTTTCCACAATCCAGGTCTCAATCTCTTTCAAATATTATGAGCGGATGAACGAGATTTTGAATAATTTCCTTAGATCCAATGGACTGTGCTTAGTACGCCCAATTAGTTGATGTTGGTTGTCTATATCGACCTACAATTCGTGCTGAGATGACCACGATCATTCCATGCCGAGCAATGATTGAATAATATTGCCCCAACAAGATCATGTGCATTTTATTTCGATCCTAAAGTGTATTCCTTATTGTTAGTATATATATATATATATATATATATATATATATATATGGTTTGTATGGGTGTTCGGTATGTGGTAAATGCAAGAGCATGATGGTCTATCAAAGTCAAATAATTCTGCAGACGTATTTTTATATCTCTTATTGTCAATTGTCACTAGTGATTCGAACATTTAGGGATTTTTTGTGTTAGTTTTTTTTTCTACGTATGTTGCTGTCCTTCCCTGACGAAGAGGTTGTTTATCCGGAAGTTTTGGGAAACAGTTTTGAATTTGAGTCCTTATTAATTTTTTTGTCTATTCAGATATATATACATATCCATATACATATCCATATACATATCCCTATGCATATCCATATACACATCCATATACATATCCATATACATATCCATATACATATCCATATACATATTCATATACATATCCATATACATATCCATATACATATTCATATACATATCCATATACATATCCATATACATATCCATATCCATATACATATCCATATACATATCCATATACATATTCATATACATATCCATATACATATCCATATGCATATCCATATACATATCCATATACATATCCATATACATATTCCTATACATATCCATATACATATTCATACATATCCATATACATATCCATATACATATCCATATACATATTCATATAAATATCCATATACATATCCATATACATATCCATATACATATTCTCCATATTTAGTTAAAAACGCAAGTGTGACTTTTCATTATAAAAAAGGAATGATAATTACTTTGGCATATGTATAGCTAACATTATATCCATATTGTTGCTTCGCCTCTCCAGTCTGTGTATATGTTGTCCGATATTTTATTCCATCATTTGAAGTAAATCAAATTCATTGATGTATGTATGCAAACAAACTGCATGGACATTATACTAAAATACGCTTCAAATCTAGTTCAAACAATATGCTATTCATCAGGAGGTCTAAATTACCTGTACATGATCTAAATATATAGCTATAAAGTATTGTTTCATTCTGACTCAAGGACCAATAAACCTTAAAGCAAGAGCATACTAAGCATTTTGCAATTGTATTTGTTAGATGACAGACATTTACAAATGCATCCGAGGTTTTATATCAAGTTACATTTTATGACTCGGGTAAAGACTGGTATTCGTCAGTATTTTACGTAGTCAATGTTTACTCGTCTTATAACATCCGTGTTCTATGTGGTTTATTTCTTTGTGCAAGATTAAGTCAAAATACACTTTCGTTAATAAAGGAAATGTATATATTATGTATGAAGTTGTATAACATCTCAAAAAAGAGAAGTTAGTATTGAAAGAAGAAAAGAATAAGGTTTCCAGCTAAAATGTCAATGACATATTTTTCGAAATAATGAAACGTTCATTTTTTCACGATGCAACTATTTTGCTATCAAGATTTATATTGTTCATATATATACAATCTTGTCACTTAGTAATCTATGCAGTTAATATATTGTATTTTATATTCCATTCATGTATGTATGTATTCTTTACTTTAATCATTATTATTATTATTATTATTATTATTATTATTATAACCAATTATCAAATGATATTAATTATGTATGCAACCGCATTAGATGATGCACCAGTCAAATTACACATTATACAAATTGAACCGCAACAATATTTCCACAGAGAGGTATTGATGTCATTCGGATGGCCAGCACCAGACATTCATATTTTATTCACAAGGTTATACAAATGTATTAATCTGCGTGTGTATTCTGACAGTTATAGTTGTATTTCCATAAGGAACTAATTGATATAAATAGTGTAATTTGAAAAGCAACACGCAAATAAGCTTGATACAAGTTATAAAATATCAAAGCTGCACATTAACATTATGCGTGCTGCATAATTAAAAATGTTATTCAGAAATTGAATGGAGTTCTACTAATTTCTTCATTCGAGTTCAATTGTGTCCAACTTGACAGAAAATTGAAAATGCGGGACTAAAAACTGTACAAACCCACTTGACTTAAATGTTAATCATGGACTCGCATATGCGCATTTAAATTTTGTGAAATTACATTTTAAAGCGTATTCTTTGTTATTATCAGATCTGCATGTAACTAATACAGTCAGTTGTCCGTGTGGAGGTGACCGGATTGACAATATATTACTTTTTTTTTTGGGGGGGGGGCGCCAGACAGATGCCCTTACCTAGCCAAAGAGTGGAAAGTGTTTATGTTTTGGTGTTTTCCCCAAAGGTATGCTGTGTGTATTTTTTATAAAAAGAATTATGAAATTAATTATTTTAATTTCGAAAATTTTAATGGGGTATTTCTAAAGGGTTCCTAGTGTGTTTATATGGTTGTACATCCGATAATGATTTATATCACCTTCTCGGAATTCCTTTCATAGTTCTTTTATAGTTGACCTTGCAAAGGGTCACCTATGTTCCGTGTATGATATATGTATGTGCTATATGTTGTGATTGCTATATTTTGTTTCTATGTTGGGACAGCAGATTATAATCAAATTCAGAACCCAGTTGTCCCATATTCTCCCTTTATTTCCACTGGACGTTTTTGTAATTTTGAATTTAGGCGAGACAGCGTTGTACTGTTATATGAAATTAAAACCCTAGTGGTGTATGTGGGAGTTATTTGGTGTCGCTCTGTGCTCGTGGTGGGGTCCATACTTTATTTAATTTCTTGTATCTCTCCCCTATCGAGCACATAATCTTGTAATTATTTGTTTGCCAAAGGTTCCAAAAAGTTGCTTGAAGAGAAGAAAAAAATTGAAACAAAGGATTCTAGTCCATATGTATATCCAAATGGATGTATGTGTATTTGTGTACATGTCCATGCATGTGGGGTATTAAAGGTGTAGATTCCTCTATGGAGGTATTTTCCTATCTTTTACACGGGCCTGCTCATTTTGCGTGGCGCCTTGTGATATAGTCCCGTGGCTTCATTGATAGTACTTGCTCCATATAAGGCACTGTCCCTTCCCTTTCCAAAATCCTGTGTTCTCTATAACAAGAAAGTGTTTCGTAGAGAGTTTGTCTGTTCAGTCTCGTCCAATTTAACAACCTGGCCGCATGCCCTCATTGTGTCTGCTGTATAGTTTGTAATTGTGTGTAAAGTTTTTTTGTCAATGTTTCCATCTAAGTATAGGATGTTCTGTGTTTTATATATGTCTTTACGCTTAATTCATGAATTGCTTTTTGTCTAATATGGTATGGGTTTTGCTACAGTTGTAATTTTTACACAGTGGGCATTTTAGAGGTACTTTGAACATATGCCGCCTCACTCCAACCTCTCCTGTCAACCATGCATTATGCATGTGTTTGAAGCAGAGGCTTTGTATTTTTAATGATCCTAATTGGACACAGGTTCCGCATGCTTTTTCCTATTCACATATATATTTTCTATTTCCACCTGACTCTTCATTTTTTCCGATAAATATTCCCTAATCCACGTGAACGTCTTTTTTTATACCTCCCATAGCTCTATTTTGTCTCTGTATTTGGTTAAGATTTCTTTAATTTCTTTAAGTTTCCATGGAGTTTCTAGTAGTCTGCTTAATTTATTATTTTGGTATATTTTCTTTTCTCTGCCTCATCGGTAGGCCAAACCAATATCTATATATATATATATATATATATATATATATATATATATATATATATATATATATATATACCTTCCCATGCCATATCCGGTTTTGACTTTAAGACCTTAAACCTATTGATGATATTTGCGTGTTTCAGTAGTATTGGGTTAGTGATTGCTAAGCCCCCCTCTCCCTTGCTTTATAGACTGTTTTTTTTAGATAATGTGTTTTGTAATCCCATATGAAATCAATTATTGGGTTATCATGTGTCTTTAAAATATCATTTTTTAGATCCATGGATTTTGCTATATAGTTTATGTTGGCATACATGTATGTCTATGCCACTTGTGCCCGTTCCATAAGACATAATGGCGTTAGCGCCCAGATGTTCACATGTTCGTGTATTTTATTTTTCAAATGGTTGTCGTTTCCTTTTTCTTCGTTCTGGCTAAAGTATATCCCTACAGCTTTGACTCTTTCCTTAATTTGTTGGGGGGTATCCCAGAGTTGATTCCCCTCCAGTTCCCTATTTTTAATATTTCAGTCTTGTCGTGATTAATCTGAGATCCTGAAGCCTTACCGAATTTGTCAAATTCATTCATATGGTGTTTGAAAGAATTAGAATCTCTTACGAAGATGGAGCAATCAAAGGCGTGTTGAATCATTTTAATTTCTTCTCTTATATTCGGGACTTTTAATTCCTACAATTCCTTTATTTTCTCTTATTTTGAGACTTAGGATTTCTATTGCTATTGCTATTACGTATAATAGCATAGATAGAGGCAACCTTGCCTCACCGATGTTTAAATCTCAAATTTACCTGTACTGGCTCCATTTACCTATATACTTGAGGTTATTCCATTATACAGGATTTTGGTCCACTTTTGGAAGTTGTTCCCAAAACCAAATTTCTTTAGAACTTTTTGTATATAGTTTTGTTCCAGACTGTCAAAAGCTCTTTCCTGGTCCAGAAGTATCATAGCACCTTTCTGGCCAGAAATATTTATAAAGTCAAAAATGGTTCTGATGTTAAGGATATTGTTTTGTATATCACGCCCTTTGGCTCCACACGTTTGATTAATATTAATTATATTTCCCATGTCTTTTATAACCCGTTCAGCTAAGATCTTACTTGAGATTTTATAGTCAGTGTTAAGGAGGGAGATGGGTCTCCAATGTTTCATATCTTCTCTATCTCCCTTCCCCTTGTAGATTAGTGTGATTATTCCCTCCCTCATACTCATAGTCATTTTGTCAATTTTTAATAATATATTATTATACAACCATTCAAGTATGGGCGACAACTCACCACATAATTTAACATATAATTATGCAGTGACTCCATCTCTCCCTGGCGCATTCCTTAGTGATACGTTATTTATGGCTGTTGTAATTTCATGTATCGAAATGAAATCATCATATGGTATAACGGTACCAATTGCGCAAGTCCAGGTGGGCGGAGCTTAAGGTGTATGGAACATTGTATTCAGAATTAAAGAACAAAACTAGCTGTGATTGGTGCATTATGTAAGACTTGTACTTTCTGTTTGGCTTAAGAAAAAGTTGAGCCTCTTGGCAACATGTGAGTTTGTGTTAATTTCTATCTAGATCATATTTTGTATTTTTTATGATTTTTTTAAAATATGGTACACATGACTGAAAATGTGCTTGTTGTGACTAGATAACTCTTACCCCTGTCTAGTTCCAGTAGAGTTATCTCTCTTAAATGCAATGGAGTACCTGGTTATGTCATCGTCAATTTGACAATCTAGCATTGTTCTATATGACAGCGTGTGACATGCATGCCCAAGTAGGACAGAAAGTATATTTATTTCACAAAACATTAGCATTGAGGTATATGGAAAAACAATTGGTACCGTGATACCTAAAGGAAAGAATAGCCTCACAGTGTTTCCATAGAAACGCATACATGTGGGCGGCATTTATGAACTATACTAGTTTGATGTAGGAAAACAAATGTATGCTGAACACTTTTGGTCAAATATTGAAAGTTCTTTAAGAATAAAATGTATGAAATCTTTAGAAAATAGCACAAGATGGCTTTGGATGGGGACTTTTGATAACTATAGCTATGATAGATATAGACTTGTGTTACCTGATGCCTTTATGTATGTGCTGTTACCTCCTAGATTGGAATGCATGCAACAAAATAAGTTATGTAAACATAATATAGTTGATTTTGGCCAAATATTGGCTATTGTACCTGCAAAAGATGAAAAATCATGTGTACAAAAACAACTATCTTGTTCTTGTAAGGCATGCCATAAACCAGGATAGAGAACATTCTAAGTACACTTGTAGATAGATCACTTGTACCATGTGGGATGTTCTGGCATGAGTAATTTTTAGGTAATTTATTAAGGATTTGGTATTCCTTCCCATTTTGATTTGAATTGTCCTGCTCTAATTGTCCCTTTTTTTTTTTTTACACTCTCCTGCTTTGAAATTGTTCATGTAGTTAGTTCAGTTCTCTTGCATTCCCTTTTGTTGAAGTAGCAGTGAATACCAACAAACAAGAACAGTTTCCTTAAGTCAGCATTTCCCATTGGCACTTGTATAAGCCCAATTATAATCTACTATTGACTTTCAATTAATCCTATTTCTTTCTGTCAAGCTGCTCCTGTGGAATTTCCATGTTTGGTCCAACATTACAGAATGATAACCATTTTAGTCACACAGTGCGTATTCATTCCATTCAAATCCACACTGTTCTTGAAACTTTGCATCCCATCGCAAGAATCCAAATTGGCATGAGATGATATCTGCATGGTTATGGAAGGCTGCACTCTACATGCCGGCATTGCAGAAAATATGAACTATGTGATATGAAAGAGCTGCGTCATCTTAGAAATTAAAATTACATGACTCTTGAGGTCTCCACTAAACATAAGAGTCTAAATGTTAGGTTCTCACTTTGTCAGTAATGTATTTTGAGATAATTTAATTGCAATGAAGTTAATACAGGTTGTTGATGAACTCATCTATATTACATGGATAATGTATTCAAGGTTACCACACCTTATGTATATCATTCAGTTATCTCCCTTACACCAGTCATAACATTTCAAGGAAATAAAATCTCACATTTTCAGTGACTGATTATGAAAATAAAGAGAAGATTTGTGAAGTATTATATTAGCCCTCAATCTTGATGCAAATGTAAGTAGAAGCAATTTGATAATTTCTCACAGTAAAGTTTACAAGTTTAAAAACTGATAAGGTATGTTCTGCTTGGCTCTGAGATAGGTTTCTCTCTATCTTATGACAATTATTATTAAATTCTTATGTAGAAGAAATATACTTTATATGTATCTATATTATCTAAATTATTCACCCTTTTATATTAGATGGAAATGAACACAACTTCACTTGAAATTTGGGTCCTGTAAGGGATGTTATAGCACAGTTGCCTTTGGGCTGTCCTTGGACCTGTTGGGCCCTGCCCCATATATTTGTCCAAGGTAAGGTCATCAAACTTTCACTTCTCATTTTTCGCATTGCTGATTTTGCCACCTTTAATTCCTTTATCATAAGCTACCTCTCCCTTTTAGATAAACACTTTCCTCCTGTTTTTAACTCCATTTGATGTGCTATACTTAGTGTTTATATTTGGCATTTTTCTGTATTTTATTCCCCTAATTTCACCTCCCAATCCAAACATAACCACTTAGAAGCTGCGATTTACTATATTTGGTGACTGACTGGCTTATTGAAACAATTTTATTCACATTACAAAGGAGGAAAGCTTACTATTTGTGTTACAAAGAGGATGGGTAGGTGGACCTTTGTGTGAGGACTGGTGGTTAGTGACCTCTTGTATCTGTAGATAGTGTAAAGTGGTCAAAGCTTATACTTTATAATAAGATTGGGTCATGTCCACCTGTCTCTGATGTTAAGTTCTGCACCTACCAAACAAATATAAATTCCTTTCTTTTAGGTGAATTGTACATTTTGAAGTAGGACAGGTGCATACTATTTGGTACATTGACCTTTGACCTAGTTATTACATAATATGATATAATGTGATTTATCCCATATCACCTATGTGAAGTTCAATAATTGCTGATATGAATAAGATACAACTCATAGTTGAAAGAATTCATTTTATTTCAAAAGATGATTTTGATGGTGAAGCAAAAGTATGAAAACAATAGTTCAAACAGCTCAATGACATTTCTATACACATTCATATAAGACATAGGTTAGTACCTCATCAAATTGTTTTTCACAAGTGAGACTAAGTATATTTGTTACTTATACAGTCCCGAACTATTTCACAGATTATTGGAAAAATTAAGGTTTGCTATAGGTATAACGGTACCAATTGCGCAAGTCCAGGTGGGCGGAGCTTAAGGTGTATGGAACATTGTATTCAGAATTAAAGAACAAAACTAGCTGTGATTGGTGCATTATGTAAGACTTGTACTTTCTGTTTGGCTTAAGAAAAAGTTGAGCCTCTTGGCAACATGTGAGTTTGTGTTAATTTCTATCTAGATCATATTTTGTATTTTTTATGATTTTTTTAAAATATGGTACACATGACTGAAAATGTGCTTGTTGTGACTAGATAACTCTTACCCCTGTCTAGTTCCAGTAGAGTTATCTCTCTTAAATGCAATGGAGTACCTGGTTATGTCATCGTCAATTTGACAATCTAGCATTGTTCTATATGACAGCGTGTGACATGCATGCCCAAGTAGGACAGAAAGTATATTTATTTCACAAAACATTAGCATTGAGGTATATGGAAAAACAATTGGTACCGTGATACCATATAAGTCTTTATGTTCTGATGATATCATTAGGCATTCTAATCCATTCAGGTATTCACCAATCACGTTTTCCTCTATTTATTGTGATGTATATAGGTTGTTTTAATATTCTGTTATATAATGTAAAATTTCATATTTATCAAAACTGCTTTTGTTTCCACTTATTTTTAGAGTTTCTAAGCTTTTATCTTTTATCCCCTCGTCGTCTTAGTTACTCTTATTTAGACAACCCAGCAGCTTTTGTGTTGACATTTGTATATGTACCAGCCCTAATTTATTTTCCTTTATTTTCGTCTTCTGTTATCCTGTTTAATTTATTTTTTAAATCGTCTCTTTCTTTTGTCACGTTTGTCTTGAGTATATCTAGGATGGATTATTTTTCCTTTTTATTCCTGTATGCTCTCATCTGTGAGTGCGATATAGCTATTTTTGAAGGTTTTTTCAGAATAGCATGTTCATGAATGATATCAGTGTTCCCCTTGTTTATGAATTTTTTTTATTTCTTCTTTGATTTCTGCTATAAAATCCCGTGGTTCTAGTACTTTACAAATCAGTTTCCATACTCCTTTGCCCCATCTTTTTTATTATTTATGTCTACTTCTAGTAAAATCAGCTTATGGTCTGATACCTTGAATTCTAATATCATTGTCTCTTATATATATTTCGGTTAAAGAAGGTTCCATCAAATTCGTCGAGCCAACTACCTTTCACCTATTTTGTATTCATATGTGCATTCAGTTTTTAGTAAATTTAATCTTCTTTATATATCTACTAATTTGTGGTTATTTAAGAATTTCTCCATCTCCGGAGATCCTTTGTAGTTAGCGGGCTCCTCCTATCTATTTCTTCCCCCACCCAGTTGAAATCTCCACCCATTATAATTTTCTCTATATAATATCTATCTATGTATTTGTTTAATGTCTGTAAAAATTGCTGTTTCTGATACTAATTGGCCGGAAAGTACGTATTAATTAAATGTAATTCCCCAATGGTTATATGTATTAACCTTCCTTTAAAAAACTCCTTCCTCTTTTCTTTCCCATCTAACTCCTATTTTGTTTTTTATTATAACCGCAACAACCCCCGATATATTTCCCTATATAGTCATTTAGAATAACAATGCCATCCATTTGCTGTTCACATAATTTAATTAATTCATTTGTGAAACCATTGTGCGTCTTATGTATATATAGGATATCGTAATTTGTTAATTTACTTAATTTAATATTTTTTCTTTATCAATCCCGTTAGTATTTATAGACAAAACTCGGAAGTTTTTTCCTTCCATTTTCTGTCCGTCGTCCAGGTTGCCGCTGGTTGCATGTTTGTGATATAATGAGTATATTTATCAAGTAATACTAATTGGTTACTGTTGAAATTATTTATTTATTTATTTATTTATTTATTTATTTATTTATGTAGTGGGAACTGGGTCCTCCCATATGTATTGTCAGTTAATGTCTGTGATGTTTCCGCGTATGATGTTCCGTCCATCGTGTTTCCAGTGTCAGTTTCCGTCGTCGAATCATTCCCAGCTTGTGTTTCCATTTTTGATTCTGTATATGTTTCATTTATGGAGCTTTCGGGCTCCGTTCCCGTTTCATAATTTTCGTCCTCACTGTCCCCTCCACTCTCACTTTCCTCTTTTCTTCTTAATTCTTCTTTTCCTTCTATCTGTTCTCTCTTTTTTATTTGTGTTTTCAGCTGTTTCTTTATTTCTTCCATCAGGGATTTCATCCTATGATGGTGGTGTTGGCTTTTTGCTTTCCTATTTTGTAATCGATTCTGGGGCAATGGTCTGGAGCAACTCAGAGGTAGCATCCCAGATACATTGGTTTCCTCGCCTTCTCCTCCTGCTATCAGCTCTCCCTCTTCTTCTTCCTCTTCTTGTTCTTGCAGCAGACTGTATCTATTAGCCAACGTTATGATTTCTATTGCAGGTGTTTTCGCCGCCATTATATTGGGACTGAGGTAATTTTCCCAATGTGGCTGTGTCTTTTCATCTGCTTCCATCTCTTCTGGATTGCATCTGTTCTCTTTTTCCGGTTACCCAGGTATTTCTTCCTGTCAATCCTATTTCCTCTTCAATTTCTCTCACTATTGGGACCCTTGGAATGTTAGAAGCAACTTTACTTGCATAGCTTTCTGTTCTTGTTGGTTTAACTATTTTCCCATGTTTGCTGTCTTTGGGTGCATGTCCAGTCTGGTTGCATAATGGACATTTCCTGTCTTTTTCGCACCCTTTATACCAGGACTTTAGGCGGAAGCCCATGACGTAGAAGTATGTGGGTAGCTAATTGGCTTCTTCCCTTGGCATTAATAGGATTCTAGTTCCGGACTTTATAGGTCAAAATCCCCACACAGTGGTCATTTTATAGGCTTTAACTTTCGCTTGTTGACTTCTGATGTTTCCACTTCCAACGGTAAACCTATCACATTCACCTATATATCATTCTAGCTTATACTTGTATCGTGAAGGGGGATGCATCCTGCACCTGAACTACTACTCCTTTCACCTCTATTTCGCCAATGTCCAATAGTTTTGTTTCATGTTGTTTAGGATACAAGCATACTTTATTGTAACCGGCGTTCTGCAGCCCATCAATTTTTCCTATATCGATGATATTGTTGAGGGCTGCCGGGATTTCTCCATGCCTTGGAATGGTTCTTGCTGTCCCAAAATTTAGTATTTGACATCCTTGTGGGTGGTGGGCATAAAGTTGACCTAAATGTATATGAGTCTTAAAGTAAGCACTCAGTCTGGCACTCTTGGGTTGGCTTGCTCGTTTCTCCGATATACTGTCCATCGTAATCCGATCAGCTGAGTTTTTGTCGCTTATGTTGTCGCCCACTACTATTTCCTTGATATATATAGTTTTGTCTCTGTACCGTCTTTCTAAGGCAGTCAAGCGTAAAAATTAAATAGAGCACAACACTGATAATACCCTAAGATATACAGCTTCTTAGGCAAGAATGTTATAATTAGTGCATAAACAAATGCAATTGAAATATCCCCTGTTGCAAAATCAAATGAAGGAAGACTTGGGAATTGCAAACAAAGAAAATGGAAAAAGACACAAAAAGGGGGAAGAAAAAAAAAGAGGAAAGAAGTAACAAGGAAAAAAGGAGCAAAGAAAGAAAACTATCAGAAAATTATAAAAAGAAAACTCCTATTCTCTGTCTTGAAAGTTACACGATCTCCTATGTTTGTTTTATATGCGCCATTGCCGACGACATAACAACAGACTGTAATTCTCTAGAAGGAGTATCAGAATACCAGTCACTATCTATGATCCCTAATTGAGGTCGGTCGATATTAGGCAAGGGTATATACAATCTTTTTAATATCAGATCTCCTCTGCCCTGGGTAAAGGTCTGACAGCGGCCGCTTAGGGGTCATGTTCTGGTATGCTATATTATTATAAGAATCGCTAATTTTATCAGCCAATCAGATGAAGTATTCTATCTTTGCGTGTGGGAGACTGAGCAAAGTGGTTGAAGCGCATCATTGTGTTCAGAATGTTTTGAATGTTTCAGATTTTTTAAAGCTGCATTTATATTGGCTAATGCAAAGGTCACGAGAACATGACCCCTAAACGATTGCTGTCATATCGTCACCTAGGACAGTGGGATTTAATTTTAATCAGATTGGGATATATAAACCGCGTGTGTGTGTGTGTTTGTGTGTGCGGGGTTGGTGGTGAATATTACATTATGAAATCCACATTGCCACATTCTCTCTCTCTTGACATATGTCTTCCTGACAAGCTCTGATCCCTTGAAGTTGCTTGTCTTATCTTTGTGTATGGCATGTCTAAGATTTAACAAAAGCAAAACCAAATATATGTCTCGTCTTTGCGCATAAAAGATAAGATACAACTCTTACTATCCTACGTCACGATCATGTGAAAGACTTTTATTTTCTTGGTTTTTTTGGTGGCACTAGCCTTATGTGGCGGTTATTTGCAACAATCGATATAATTATTTAAAGGCATCTGAACATACAAGTTAACCATCAAAGGTAAATATCAGTCTTTCGTTTTCTCGAAATATTTCCTAACATAAATTAGCCGCAAAATTTTTAATCGAATCGGATGTCACCATCTTGTAAAACACTTGTTTCAACTGATTCGTATTAAATGTAATTTAGAATTGTGAAACTGTTTCAAACGTTACAACTTAGGATGGTTTAAACATACTTTTTCTTCAGTATATCAAGTGTTGCACTAAATTTGTTGATAGAAGCCATTATAAATAAGGAAACAAGGTTTGGTGGGCGTGAGGGTGGGAATTTAATGGCAGTTGTAGAGTATCAAGTTTTGAACTTTTTGGAAAAATAAATAGTCCAGCTCCCATATTGCTTAAAATATTCTTACTCTGATTTAACGAAGAAAAAAACAATATTATGTCCATTCTATCAGTCACAAATATACATTATCCTGACATAACAAAAACAAAATTTAACCCCGCTCGAAACAAATCACAGGCCCAATTCCCCCTGCCCCCCCCCCTCCCCGAAAATGAAAGCTTCGGTTCATAGCGACATCTTCTAGACGGATCATTTGGTAATCACCTCTGTGGTTCTCGAAGATGAGTAAAACTCTGTTATGTTATTCAGTTCTTTTGGCGAATTTGCGTTGTAATTTACGATACACGTGTCTCTGCAGCTTCTATATGCAGCACAGTTGCATTGCTCCTTCTTTATTTTGGTTTCAATTTAATGTGTGACTCAATACTGCGCTTGCTAATTATGAACGTGGAAAGCATGATATATACTCCATTTTATCGCTATACCGATTATACAATATGTTTATATAAACAGCTGTCATGTGTGAACATAGCGTGCAGATAGGTGGAAAGGTTGAGTTATGAAGGGGTTGATATTGTATTAGCTATTGCATAATGAACATCTTTAGAAATTTAGGTTTTAGTAAACGATGTCATGTTAGCTATCTTATAATGTAAATGTTTAGAAACATAGGTTTTCATAAACGATGTAATGTTAGCTATCTTATAATGTACACCGTTTAAAATGTAGGTTCTCGTAAACGATGTCATGTTAGCTATTGTATAATGAACATCGTTAGAAATTTAGATTCTCCTAAACGATGTAATGGTAACTATCTTATAATGCATACCGTTATAAATTTAGGTTCTCATAAACGATGTCATATTAGCTAGCATATAATGTACACCTTTAAATTTTTTTAGGTTCTCTTAAACGATGTCGTGTTAGCTATCTTATCATGTACACCGTTAGAAATTAAACATTTGATTTGACTATAATATTAGCTGTTGATAATGTACACCGTTAGAAATTAAAGATTTGATTTGACTATAATATTAGCTGTTGATAATGTACACCGTTAGAAATTAAACATTTGATTTGACTATAATATTAGCTGTTGATAATGTACACCGTTAGAAATTAAAGATTTGATTTGACTATAATATTAGTTGTTGATAATGTACACCGTTAGAAATTAAAGATTTGTTTTGACTATAATATTAGCTGTTGATAATGTACACCGTTAGAAATTAAAGATTTGATTTGGCTATAATATTAGCTGTTGATAATGTACGCCGTTAGAAATTAAAGATTTGATTTGGCTATAATATTAGCTGTTGATAATGTACGCCGTTAGAAATTAAAGATCTGATTTGACTGTATAATACTAGCTGTTGGATAATGTACACCGTTAGAAATTAAAGATTTAATTTGACTGTATAATATTAGCTGTTTGATAATGTACACTTGTAAAATTATAGCCATTGTGTAATGTACACGTTTACATTTTCAAAAAAATCTGCAGGATTATTATTTACATCTCTTTGAAATATGGACACGAAATCAATTTTATCATAGTTTTGTACCCCACTAATTCATATTTTATATAAAGGTCTCTCTAGAACAATGATTAGTAGGCAATCAAATCAACTAACTGTTAATACTAATTTAAATCGTCATGTGAGTATTTATCGTCGTATAGTACAGATGTCGGAAAATGTTGATATTAGCTCAACTGTGTGATCTGTTTGAAAACGTAATGAAAACAATACCCGATGCAGCCTCCTGTTCAATACTAGTCGAATGAATTGCTTTTGATTCAAGGCAATAAAGGCACGCCGATAATTGGATAATATGCCAAACTTTTAGACACCCGATTTTGAATGCGCTGAACAGGAACCACCTAGAATTTCCTCACGCAATATATTCCATGTAAATCACTGACCAAGATAATATTAATGCGTTTTCAGGAGAATGCGTCAACCTTCACGCATACATTTCTTTGAATATTTTACTTATCGAAACTGTACATAATCTATGCACACACCTAACTAAAATAACTGCTTTCTTGTAATACAAGATCAGCCTAAATTTGTCGAAACCATACTATTTTTAGCAGTTATCAAAATAGGAAACAAAATTGCAAGACAAGATATTACCAGCTTCTGAGCAATGAATTAATCCAATTTTATCAGCTATTTACCACTCAGGTCCTGGAAGTGAAAATGACCAAGCGCAAGCAGCAGTTTTTTAAAAGTGCACATCAAAAGTAAAGCCAAGCTCTACACTCTCTAGCTCATACTACACACAACAATCGCACACCAAAATATATGGAATTAAAAGTTGGTTCACCAAGTCCTAAGATACACAAGGTCTTTTTAAAATAATCGGTATAACCAATGAGGAAAATGGGAAAAGGTTATTGGTCTGAAAATCTAAACCGTAAGCAAAATAAAACAATTAGAGCGCCACCTTGTGGTTTTGTTTTGTTTTGTTTTTATGACCATTGTAAGTTAACATTTGTGTCAGGAAAGTGCTTTGTTTCAAGTTGCTGTTGTTGTTTCTAAAACATAATATCTTGGCATATTCACCACATAATTTGGGGAGCTCTGAGTGACCGAGTGGTCAAAAGCGCTAATCGTTACAGTTCACTGCCATCTCACCTCTGTCTGCGTGCGTTCTAACCTCGGGCTTGCCCAACGCGTGTATGTGTGAAAGCTTGCCGGTAGCTGTTCGTGGGTCGGTGGTTCATTCCGGGTTTCCCCGGGTTCTTTCTACACCATTTATAATGGCCACCATGCATAGCCTATATTGTGATGAAAGTTGGTTTTAAGCAACATGACAACAACAGCCATATCGTTTGGATATGCCATGCAGTGGAAATAAAGTTAAGAAGCTTTTTTATGGTAAAATCGACGTAAAAAAGAAGTTAAAATATACCCGCACCACTTGTGATTTAGCACAGTGATATTTAGGTTATTTTGTCTCGATTTTGAAAACAAAATATATTAGAGAGATTGGCATACAAAAGTGATCACTTGTATATAAAACATACTAACCAAATCTCCTAGCAATGTGCACATAGGTTTATCATTCAGAGTGAACTAAGCTAAAATGCCATGATCATTTTCCGAGAATATTTTTCGGTGGCCAAACCTATCCCGTAGTTTCATCCGGTAATGTTATGCACATTTGACATAAGGCAAATCGAGTGTCTAACATGTCTTATATGAATATAGACTTTGTTATTATTGCTCACCGCACATAGATTTAAACAGTACTATGCAATCATACGAGTATTTGAATTCAACTATACGTTTTCGTCAAGTACATTTAATAATAAATGGGTATATATTGTTTTATGTTGCTGCATACTGACTCTCGCCTTAACTCCTGTCCCCTACGACTGCATGGTAGTGAGTTATCCGATAATAACCAATTTGTCTGACATGTTTCTAAACGTTTGAATAAACATGGATAATACTGATGAGATAACCTGTCATGTCATACAGTTGAAATGAACAGTTATCGTAGTATATCAGCTCTGTGTAAAACTACCCAAACCTCGTGTAGCTTCTCGGATATGGTTTGGGATCTGTTCACGTTGGCTTTGATGATGCTGTTTTTGACGTAACAAGTATGCATCCATCCACTATGCAATTAATGATATGCTTAAAATATTTGTAAGCTACAGGTTTTATCTACTATATTGTCCTGAAGAGTTAACTAAATACACGTAGGTTTGTTCAAATTTTAGTGACAACAACGGAACTAGGGTACGCTTTAGTCTCGCCGAGTATTCTAACATACCCTAAGTCTCATCTTTAACTGGAAAATCGTGTCAGTTCTCTCTCTTAGGTAACTAGCTGGTCAAGGTAACAAATAGAAAGTCTGACTTTTGATCAATAAAGCACAACGAAATCTGTGACAAAACGAAATCACATTATCTGAATAATACATATACATATAGGTGATTTATTGTAAGGTACTTTACTGATAAAACTTCAGACCCCATTGGTAGCAGTTATCTCCTCACTGAATATAAATATCGTTGATATTGCTACATGCAACGAGTTCAATTGTTTTTATTACTGATACAATACAGTATCAAACGTACTTGATACATTTGAAAATGAAATTAATATAGTAGTAAAACTATTAACAAAATTGTTTACTTGTATATTCTACAGATGAGATGTGATTGTTTTCAGTCAGAAGATTACGATCATCCCTCTGTATTTTTTAAATTTGTAAAATTTATGAAGCTATCGACAGTGCAATCTCGTGCAGCATCCATCCCTCCGTACAAACATCTTAATTTGTCTGTGACTTTATTATTATTGATCCTGTTTAAAAAATAAGTTAATATCGGTATGACAGCAAAAATGTCAGCACAATACAACCCATGGAATAAAATAATGATTAAATAAATAAACAATAAAAATAAAAATTTTATACAGTACTGCATTTAGCTTTTTATATGTAATTACATATTTTATGTAAGCCTACATTCACAAAAAAATATTTTTTTCATGAATTGGTCTGAAAAAATTATCATGCAGATCTGCATTAATAAGTAGCAAGTACGTGGATTGTCTCGTTAGATTGTCCTTAGATTTATTGGAAGAGAAAGGAGGTCGCAAGTAGTGAATAGGGATAGTATAGCGTCAATGGGACTTAGCATTAAAAACACCCCTGGGAACATATAGCGTCAAGGGAAATTTAACATGGAGAAAAATCGTGGGAACATATAGCGTCAAGGGAATTTAACATAGAGAAAAATCGTGGGACGATATAGCCTCAAGAGGAATTGAACATGGGAATTGGGACTGTATAGCGTCAAAGGAATTTAAACAGGGTGGGACTGTATAGCGTCAAGGGAAATTGAACATGGGATTTTTTTTTAAAAATTTTTTAAAAAAAAGGGGTAGGCAATGGAAAGGCTATCTCTTTTCGAGAAATATGGCTGGCCCTGAAAAGGGCCTTTGGTTTTTCTTCTTCTTCTTCTTCTTCGTCTTCTTCTTCTGCTTCTAATTTCTTCTTTTTCTCAACCAACTTCTTATTTTCTCTCCTACACTCTTTTTCTTCTTTTTTTCTCCTCCTCTTCTTTCTTCTCTTCCTCCTCTTCTTTCTTCTCTTCCTCCTCCTCTTCTTTCTTCCTCTTCTCATTTTCTTCTTCTTTTTCAATTTTTTCGTTCCATTTTGTGACGATCGTGGATAAATACCTATGTATCTATAATCAGCTGAAATTTCTATGAAATCCCACTATCTATTTATAGCTCCAACTTGTGGGTTTTTCCTTTGGAAAATCCCACTATCTTTTTATAGCCTCAGCTTGAGTGACGTTCCTGTTTATGAATTCTAGTATATATGTATAGCTACAAAATGTGGAAATCCCCAAGTCGATATTTATAGTCTCGAAATTTCCAGCGTCAGTGACGTCACTGTACTGAACACTAGGGGATAAATGGCAACAGTGTTGCAAGTGGCTGACCTGAATACGCGCTACTGTAGGTAGGTAGGTAGAGTGTATCTGATAGGGATAAAGTGAGTTTTATACGGACAGAGACCAATAGACACACACACAACGTACGCGCGCAGACACAAACACACACACACAAACACACAAACACACACACACACACACACAACGTACGCGCGCCGACATACTCACACACACACACACAGAAAAACACACAACGTACGCGCGCAGACATACTCACACACACACATAAACACACACACTATAAAATAGATAAAATTAGTAACTACTTACAATATCAACTTTTGTGACGATCGTGGATAAATACCTATGTATCTATAATCAGCTGAAATTCCTATGAAATCCCACTATCTATTTATAGCTCCAACTTGTGGGTTTTTTCTTTGGAAAATCCCACTATCTTTTTATAGCCTCAGCTTGAGTGACGTTCCTGTTTATGAATTCTAGTATATATGTATAGCTACAAAATGTGGAAATCCCCAAGTCGATATTTATAGTCTCGAAATTTCCAGCGTCAGTGACGTCACTGTACTGAACACTAGGGGATAAATGGCAACAGTGTTGCAAGTGGCTGACCTGAATACGCGCTACTGTAGGTAGGTAGGTAGAGTGTATCTGATAGGGATAAAGTGAGTTTTATACGGACAGAGACCAATAGACACACACACAACGTACGCGCGCAGACACACACACACACACACAACGTACGCGCGCCGACATACACACACACACATACTCACACACACACACACACACACACACACAACGTACGCGCGCAGACATACTCACACACACACACATAAACACACACACTATAAAATAGATAAAATTAGTAACTACTTACAATATCAACTTCTGTGACGATCGTGGATAAATACCTATGTATCTATAATCAGCTGAAATTCCTATGAAATCCCACTATCTATTTATAGCTCCAACTTGTGGGTTTTTCCTTTGGAAAATCCCACTATCTTTTTATAGCCTCAGCTTGAGTGACGTTCCTGTTTATGAATTCTAGTATATATGTATAGCTACAAAATGTGGAAATCCCCAAGTCGATATTTATAGTCTCGAAATTTCCAGCGTCAGTGACGTCACTGTACTGAACACTAGGGGATAAAGGGCAACAGTGTTGCAAGTGGCTGACCTGAATACGCGCTACTGCAGGTAGGTAGGTAGAGTGTATCTGATAGGGATAAAGTGAGTTTTATACGGACAAACAGAGACCAATACACACACCCACACAACGTACGCGCGCAGACATACGCACACACACACACACATACACACATACACACACACACACACATACAGAGGGAAGAGGAAAAAACAAACCCCAAATATACTATCAACACAGAAGGGAGATGATACAAACCCCAAATAAACTATCCACACAAACGTACGCGAACGCATACAAACCCCATATATACTATCAACACAGAAGGGAGATGATACAAACCCCAAATAAACTATCCACACAAACGTACGCGAACGCATACAAACCCCAAATATACTATCAACACAGAGTGAAGAAGTAAAAGTTTTTTGAAAGCACCTAAGCCCTCACCTGCAATGACCAACTCTGCCAAACACCTACACCCCACCCCACCCCACCCCCACTCCCAACACTACAAAACCCATTTAACCCGTTATTTTATGGCATCAGTGTGTGATTTAGGAAACATCAAGACACAAAATAATGGAGGAATAGACTGACTATTGTTTACCGACTTGCATGCCTAAAGAGCGTGCGTGAAGGAAAACATCCTTCCATTTCAATTCTAACTAAAACATGATCCAGAGGGATAGAGATAGGTGAAAGGGCACAATTTCATAAAGTGTGAGTAGAAAACAAAACACGCCATCCTTATTATACAATGTCAAGACCAAGAGACACTTACGTGTTCTTTCTGGTCTATTCTCTTTTAGAAGGTAGTATGAAATTTCACATCAGGGCCAACGCATCGGCTCACATTGTCAATTTTTCCATTTCCATGTCTTTACTGGCACAAGTTCTTCATCATCTTCAATTTCTTCTTCTTCTGAATCCCTCTTCTCTGTTTCGTCTTGTTTTTGTTTATTCTCTTTTCTCGTAGGGCACTCTGAATTCCAGTGTCCTTTCTCCTGACAACGATATTAGGTATCTTGACTTTTGTCTCTCTTTCTTAGACGAAGCAGGTATTCTGGAGACAAATACCCATTTACCTTTGCAGATATAGCAAACTTCATTACCACTTACACACTTTCGTATGACTCTCATCAAATCAACGACCAAAAGAGTAAGTTTTGTTGCCACTTTCGCATGTGAATTACGCTTTCGTATGACTTTTAGCAAATGTTTGACCAACAGGTCGATCTGTGCTGACTCTTCCATCTTTGATCGTTTGAGAGCGGAATGAATACTCTGACGCTAAGACACTCTCCTTATATACAGAGACCTGCTGCGTATGAAACCTAGTCAAATGTAATTTTGCAATAAGATGAAACGATTTCATTGAGGAAGTAAAAGGCAATGATGTACCGTATCGCCTCACACAAAACCTGAAGTGTTAGTTCAAATCCGTGTCAGCGATTTCGAAGACGACATAACTGGGCTTTAATCAATGCTCTCCATTTTTGCCACAAAACCACGAGTCCTGATTCACGCCAAAAGAAATTTCGTTCGGTCCATAAAAAATAGTATCACATCTGAGAAACGCAAAAACGAACTTCCAGAAAACTGAGAACGACGGCTTACACCTACAACGTAAATGTATGAGTTCAAGTAGTGCGTAAAACTTAGTCAAATTAAATTTTTATAGTCAAGACGAAACGATCTCTTTTCGAAGAAGAAAGCAGACACCAAACGACAATGGCGATCCGTGTCACACAACACTTTTCAAAATGTGTATGATCAGAGGTTTATTTAGCGATCTGCACGGTTAAATTAAATGTTGATGTATTTTGCAATAAGACGGACACAATTTCCATGGGATCGCCCATGGTACGATTGTTCGTGCATTAGTTTAATTTTTAAAAATATTTTTTTATATAAATCGCCTATAGGATAGACCCAGTAAAGCATGGCCATTCTCGTCACTGTCTGAATAGCTACTTAAGTCAATTCGAAGCGAACGCGGTAAGAAAATAAGTATAGCCAATGAAATGGCTTACAACGGGTGATGCATTGTTTTGTTCTGGGACTGTGTGGCATAATAATCCCTATGTTCTTGCGTTGTTACCATTACAGTGCAGACACTGAAATGTGAACTTACAAGCCCTCTTTGTGTGTGTGTGTGTGTTGTACCATTTCCTCTTACCACATCAAAATACTGAGCGTCACAGTATTGGTTCGCGTTTTCAAGCTGACCATTTTTTTATATCTCACTTAAACATTTCGACATAAACACTCACACTCACATCAGTAGAATCAGAACAGACGTGTTACAGTATTGAGGGGCATGTTATCTTTTTTTTTTCAAACTAATAAATTTGGGGTTTGTATGAAGTAAAGAACCGAAAGTACAGTGAACCTCAAGGATGATGACCCAATCTGTCTGTCTATTGATGCATGTATTTACTTAAGAAGAAATATGACCTCTAAAACACAAAGAGATACGGCAAGCATGATTAGATTAAACACAACGATGTTTTTCCTTCACGCCTGTGTAATTTAGAGTTTCAATCGTCTTTGAACACAAACTTGGTCTCCTTTTGTAGGGCTTGATATATTAAAAAAAGCTGAAAAATCTTAAGCACTTTGCTATAGATAATTTCATCAACAGACTAAACAACATAAATACCGTTACAACACTAGAAAGCCTTAAATCTTCTATCAAAAAGAAATGCATGAAAAAAATTAAAGATTAACGATAACTAACCAATGAAACCGAATTTAACAAAGGCAATGACATGTGAAGAAATGCCTCTCACTTTGGAAAGGTAGGCTAATGTACTCTGTCATGCACCATCAACTTGAAAAAAATTATAAACAGAGAGAAACCTGAATTCAAAATTCAGTTGTTTTTTTTTTTCTTCAAAATTATTTCGTTTCTTTTTTCTTTTTTTTGGAACAAATCTAAGCACTAATATAGAGTGGAAAAGGGAAAATGCACATACAAGCTTTGATATTTCTGAAAAAATGAGGGGATATTCCTAACGTTCATAACCACCTATATATGCTTGGACTTGTCTGTGACTTATCCACAAAACATGATGTACATATTTCTGGTCAAGCTGCAAGTGTGTGCGTGTTTTTGAAAATGGTAAAAACTTGGATATACAATTTTCTCGTGACACTCATAAAGTGAAGAGTCTGTGCAAGTGTCAAAAGCCAAAGTCATATAAGTTTTGTATTTTGTACGGCTTGTAAAGATTTCCACTTTAGAAAATGTGAAGTATCACAAGTTATTATCACAAACAGAAGTGGAACATAGGGGCTTGCAAGAAAGAAAATAACCCAGACAGTTGGTGTCATCAAGAGTGCTAGAGACGGTACCCGAACTTGCTTGCTTGCTTACTTGAATTAAAGTGATTTTCGCTCTAATGGAGCATGTATCACTGGTTTAATAACGCACCGCGTGATTTTTAATTACTCCTGGGGAAGGAAAGAGAGCCTCACCCCCCAGGCTTTTATGTACTCACAGACTATTTTTAAATTTAGCCACTCAGGTGTAGGACTAACTAGTCCTTAACAACCTGACTGAAAGGCTTTACACATGAGTGGGAATTGTCTCACCACACACTCATTTTTCTGTCCGAGCGTGGTAAAGGAGGAAAAAGGTTCTCAGCAAGACAGCCATGGATGTTAAGTACTCACCAAAACGCTAGCCCGTACTTATTTCAAATCAAGTCCCGTTTTTTGCTAATCGACAATAATAAGTACCAATAATGTGTTAACCACCTGTGCAATTAGTTCAAATCTAACGAGTCTGTTAAATTTCCTAACATATCTGTCTAATATTAGTACTTAGTGTACATAAAAATAGCCATACTGATCTTATTTAAATTATTATGTCTAAGCGACATATACCAGTTTGGTCACTGTTAGGTTTAAAAAGTTAAGTTTGTTGCAGTGTTCCAATGGGTCAAGTTTGTTTCGAGAATAGTTTAGTCAAGGAGGGATACCAAGCCAAATATAGTTCCCTATTTAATAAAAAGCAATCTTTTGGAGGCCTAAAAAAAAGTCTGTTTTTTCTGTTAGAAGGTAACACGTCTCTCTTTTGCTTTCACGTTCTTTCCCGTACCCCTAGTCACATGATTCTTGATATCAGGAAATGCGTAGCCATGATGGGCGGTAATGTAAGCAGCGGCTTCTACCAGTTGACTGAGGGGGTATCCAGTGTAGGTTTGTCTGTAGAATTGGGGAAGAACTCTGACCCCTAATCCCCATTGAGAAGGTCTTGGTTTAAAGGTGTCTAGAGATCTGTAGGCAACGTATTGTATGGCTCTAATAAACTGCCCTGCTACTTTAATCAATGCTCTCCATTTTTGCCACAAAACCACGAGTCCTGATTCACGCCAAAAGAAATTTCGTTCGGTCCATAAAAAAATAGTATCACATCTGAGAAACGCAAAAACGAACTTCCAGAAAACTGAGAACGACGGCTTACACCTACAACGTAAATGTATGAGTTCAAGTAGTGCGTAAAACTTAGTCAAATTAAATTTTTATAGTCAAGACGAAACGATCTCTTTTCGAAGAAGAAAGCAGACACCAAACGACAATGGCGATCCGTGTCACACAACACTTTTCAAAATGTGTATGATCAGAGGTTTATTTAGCGATCTGCACGGTTAAATTAAATGTTGATGTATTTTGCAATAAGACGGACACAATTTCCATGGGATCGCCCATGGTACGATTGTTCGTGCATTAGTTTAATTTTTAAAAATATTTTTTTATATAAATCGCCTATAGGATAGACCCAGTAAAGCATGGCCATTCTCGTCACTGTCTGAATAGCTACTTAAGTCAATTCGAAGCGAACGCGGTAAGAAAATAAGTATAGCCAATGAAATGGCTTACAACGGGTGATGCATTGTTTTGTTCTGGGACTGTGTGGCATAATAATCCCTATGTTCTTGCGTTGTTACCATTACAGTGCAGACACTGAAATGTGAACTTACAAGCCCTCTTTGTGTGTGTGTGTGTGTTGTACCATTTCCTCTTACCACATCAAAATACTGAGCGTCACAGTATTGGTTCGCGTTTTCAAGCTGACCATTTTTTTATATCTCACTTAAACATTTCGACATAAACACTCACACTCACATCAGTAGAATCAGAACAGACGTGTTACAGTATTGAGGGGCATGTTATCTTTTTTTTTTTAAACTAATAAATTTGGGGTTTGTATGAAGTAAAGAACCGAAAGTACAGTGAACCTCAAGGATGATGACCCAATCTGTCTGTCTATTGATGCATGTATTTACTTAAGAAGAAATATGACCTCTAAAACACAAAGAGATACGGCAAGCATGATTAGATTAAACACAACGATGTTTTTCCTTCACGCCTGTGTAATTTAGAGTTTCAATCGTCTTTGAACACAAACTTGGTCTCCTTTTGTAGGGCTTGATATATTAAAAAAAGCTGAAAAATCTTAAGCACTTTGCTATAGATAATTTCATCAACAGACTAAACAACATAAATACCGTTACAACACTAGAAAGCCTTAAATCTTCTATCAAAAAGAAATGCATGAAAAAAATTAAAGATTAACGATAACTAACCAATGAAACCGAATTTAACAAAGGCAATGACATGTGAAGAAATGCCTCTCACTTTGGAAAGGTAGGCTAATGTACTCTGTCATGCACCATCAACTTGAAAAAAATTATAAACAGAGAGAAACCTGAATTCAAAATTCAGTTGTTTTTTTTTTTCTTCAAAATTATTTCGTTTCTTTTTTCTTTTTTTTGGAACAAATCTAAGCACTAATATAGAGTGGAAAAGGGAAAATGCACATACAAGCTTTGATATTTCTGAAAAAATGAGGGGATATTCCTAACGTTCATAACCACCTATATATGCTTGGACTTGTCTGTGACTTATCCACAAAACATGATGTACATATTTCTGGTCAAGCTGCAAGTGTGTGCGTGTTTTTGAAAATGGTAAAAACTTGGATATACAATTTTCTCGTGACACTCATAAAGTGAAGAGTCTGTGCAAGTGTCAAAAGCCAAAGTCATATAAGTTTTGTATTTTGTACGGCTTGTAAAGATTTCCACTTTAGAAAATGTGAAGTATCACAAGTTATTATCACAAACAGAAGTGGAACATAGGGGCTTGCAAGAAAGAAAATAACCCAGACAGTTGGTGTCATCAAGAGTGCTAGAGACGGTACCCGAACTTGCTTGCTTGCTTACTTGAATTAAAGTGATTTTCGCTCTAATGGAGCATGTATCACTGGTTTAATAACGCACCGCGTGATTTTTAATTACTCCTGGGGAAGGAAAGAGAGCCTCACCCCCCAGGCTTTTATGTACTCACAGACTATTTTTAAATTTAGCCACTCAGGTGTAGGACTAACTAGTCCTTAACAACCTGACTGAAAGGCTTTACACATGAGTGGGAATTGTCTCACCACACACTCATTTTTCTGTCCGAGCGTGGTAAAGGAGGAAAAAGGTTCTCAGCAAGACAGCCATGGATGTTAAGTACTCACCAAAACGCTAGCCCGTACTTATTTCAAATCAAGTCCCGTTTTTTGCTAATCGACAATAATAAGTACCAATAATGTGTTAACCACCTGTGCAATTAGTTCAAATCTAACGAGTCTGTTAAATTTCCTAACATATCTGTCTAATATTAGTACTTAGTGTACATAAAAATAGCCATACTGATCTTATTTAAATTATTATGTCTAAGCGACATATACCAGTTTGGTCACTGTTAGGTTTAAAAAGTTAAGTTTGTTGCAGTGTTCCAATGGGTCAAGTTTGTTTCGAGAATAGTTTAGTCAAGGAGGGATACCAAGCCAAATATAGTTCCCTATTTAATAAAAAGCAATCTTTTGGAGGCCTAAAAAAAAGTCTGTTTTTTCTGTTAGAAGGTAACACGTCTCTCTTTTGCTTTCACGTTCTTTCCCGTACCCCTAGTCACATGATTCTTGATATCAGGAAATGCGTAGCCATGATGGGCGGTAATGTAAGCAGCGGCTTCTACCAGTTGACTGAGGGGGTATCCAGTGTAGGTTTGTCTGTAGAATTGGGGAAGAACTCTGACCCCTAATCCCCATTGAGAAGGTCTTGGTTTAAAGGTGTCTAGAGATCTGTAGGCAACGTATTGTATGGCTCTAATAAACTGCCCTGCTACTTTAATCAATGCTCTCCATTTTTGCCACAAAACCACGAGTCCTGATTCACGCCAAAAGAAATTTCGTTCGGTCCATAAAAAAATAGTATCACATCTGAGAAACGCAAAAACGAACTTCCAGAAAACTGAGAACGACGGCTTACACCTACAACGTAAATGTATGAGTTCAAGTAGTGCGTAAAACTTAGTCAAATTAAATTTTTATAGTCAAGACGAAACGATCTCTTTTCGAAGAAGAAAGCAGACACCAAACGACAATGGCGATCCGTGTCACACAACACTTTTCAAAATGTGTATGATCAGAGGTTTATTTAGCGATCTGCACGGTTAAATTAAATGTTGATGTATTTTGCAATAAGACGGACACAATTTCCATGGGATCGCCCATGGTACGATTGTTCGTGCATTAGTTTAATTTTTAAAAATATTTTTTTATATAAATCGCCTATAGGATAGACCCAGTAAAGCATGGCCATTCTCGTCACTGTCTGAATAGCTACTTAAGTCAATTCGAAGCGAACGCGGTAAGAAAATAAGTATAGCCAATGAAATGGCTTACAACGGGTGATGCATTGTTTTGTTCTGGGACTGTGTGGCATAATAATCCCTATGTTCTTGCGTTGTTACCATTACAGTGCAGACACTGAAATGTGAACTTACAAGCCCTCTTTGTGTGTGTGTGTGTGTTGTACCATTTCCTCTTACCACATCAAAATACTGAGCGTCACAGTATTGGTTCGCGTTTTCAAGCTGACCATTTTTTTATATCTCACTTAAACATTTCGACATAAACACTCACACTCACATCAGTAGAATCAGAACAGACGTGTTACAGTATTGAGGGGCATGTTATCTTTTTTTTTTTAAACTAATAAATTTGGGGTTTGTATGAAGTAAAGAACCGAAAGTACAGTGAACCTCAAGGATGATGACCCAATCTGTCTGTCTATTGATGCATGTATTTACTTAAGAAGAAATATGACCTCTAAAACACAAAGAGATACGGCAAGCATGATTAGATTAAACACAACGATGTTTTTCCTTCACGCCTGTGTAATTTAGAGTTTCAATCGTCTTTGAACACAAACTTGGTCTCCTTTTGTAGGGCTTGATATATTAAAAAAAGCTGAAAAATCTTAAGCACTTTGCTATAGATAATTTCATCAACAGACTAAACAACATAAATACCGTTACAACACTAGAAAGCCTTAAATCTTCTATCAAAAAGAAATGCATGAAAAAAATTAAAGATTAACGATAACTAACCAATGAAACCGAATTTAACAAAGGCAATGACATGTGAAGAAATGCCTCTCACTTTGGAAAGGTAGGCTAATGTACTCTGTCATGCACCATCAACTTGAAAAAAATTATAAACAGAGAGAAACCTGAATTCAAAATTCAGTTGTTTTTTTTTTTCTTCAAAATTATTTCGTTTCTTTTTTCTTTTTTTTGGAACAAATCTAAGCACTAATATAGAGTGGAAAAGGGAAAATGCACATACAAGCTTTGATATTTCTGAAAAAATGAGGGGATATTCCTAACGTTCATAACCACCTATATATGCTTGGACTTGTCTGTGACTTATCCACAAAACATGATGTACATATTTCTGGTCAAGCTGCAAGTGTGTGCGTGTTTTTGAAAATGGTAAAAACTTGGATATACAATTTTCTCGTGACACTCATAAAGTGAAGAGTCTGTGCAAGTGTCAAAAGCCAAAGTCATATAAGTTTTGTATTTTGTACGGCTTGTAAAGATTTCCACTTTAGAAAATGTGAAGTATCACAAGTTATTATCACAAACAGAAGTGGAACATAGGGGCTTGCAAGAAAGAAAATAACCCAGACAGTTGGTGTCATCAAGAGTGCTAGAGACGGTACCCGAACTTGCTTGCTTGCTTACTTGAATTAAAGTGATTTTCGCTCTAATGGAGCATGTATCACTGGTTTAATAACGCACCGCGTGATTTTTAATTACTCCTGGGGAAGGAAAGAGAGCTTCACCCCCCAGGCTTTTATGTACTCACAGACTATTTTTAAATTTAGCCACTCAGGTGTAGGACTAACTAGTCCTTAACAACCTGACTGAAAGGCTTTACACATGAGTGGGAATTGTCTCACCACACACTCATTTTTCTGTCCGAGCGTGGTAAAGGAGGAAAAAGGTTCTCAGCAAGACAGCCATGGATGTTAAGTACTCACCAAAACGCTAGCCCGTACTTATTTCAAATCAAGTCCCGTTTTTTGCTAATCGACAATAATAAGTACCAATAATGTGTTAACCACCTGTGCAATTAGTTCAAATCTAACGAGTCTGTTAAATTTCCTAACATATCTGTCTAATATTAGTACTTAGTGTACATAAAAATAGCCATACTGATCTTATTTAAATTATTATGTCTAAGCGACATATACCAGTTTGGTCACTGTTAGGTTTAAAAAGTTAAGTTTGTTGCAGTGTTCCAATGGGTCAAGTTTGTTTCGAGAATAGTTTAGTCAAGGAGGGATACCAAGCCAAATATAGTTCCCTATTTAATAAAAAGCAATCTTTTGGAGGCCTAAAAAAAAGTCTGTTTTTTCTGTTAGAAGGTAACACGTCTCTCTTTTGCTTTCACGTTCTTTCCCGTACCCCTAGTCACATGATTCTTGATATCAGGAAATGCGTAGCCATGATGGGCGGTAATGTAAGCAGCGGCTTCTACCAGTTGACTGAGGGGGTATCCAGTGTAGGTTTGTCTGTAGAATTGGGGAAGAACTCTGACCCCTAATCCCCATTGAGAAGGTCTTGGTTTAAAGGTGTCTAGAGATCTGTAGGCAACGTATTGTATGGCTCTAATAAACTGCCCTGCTACTTTAATCAATGCTCTCCATTTTTGCCACAAAACCACGAGTCCTGATTCACGCCAAAAGAAATTTCGTTCGGTCCATAAAAAAATAGTATCACATCTGAGAAACGCAAAAACGAACTTCCAGAAAACTGAGAACGACGGCTTACACCTACAACGTAAATGTATGAGTTCAAGTAGTGCGTAAAACTTAGTCAAATTAAATTTTTATAGTCAAGACGAAACGATCTCTTTTCGAAGAAGAAAGCAGACACCAAACGACAATGGCGATCCGTGTCACACAACACTTTTCAAAATGTGTATGATCAGAGGTTTATTTAGCGATCTGCACGGTTAAATTAAATGTTGATGTATTTTGCAATAAGACGGACACAATTTCCATGGGATCGCCCATGGTACGATTGTTCGTGCATTAGTTTAATTTTTAAAAATATTTTTTTATATAAATCGCCTATAGGATAGACCCAGTAAAGCATGGCCATTCTCGTCACTGTCTGAATAGCTACTTAAGTCAATTCGAAGCGAACGCGGTAAGAAAATAAGTATAGCCAATGAAATGGCTTACAACGGGTGATGCATTGTTTTGTTCTGGGACTGTGTGGCATAATAATCCCTATGTTCTTGCGTTGTTACCATTACAGTGCAGACACTGAAATGTGAACTTACAAGCCCTCTTTGTGTGTGTGTGTGTGTTGTACCATTTCCTCTTACCACATCAAAATACTGAGCGTCACAGTATTGGTTCGCGTTTTCAAGCTGACCATTTTTTTATATCTCACTTAAACATTTCGACATAAACACTCACACTCACATCAGTAGAATCAGAACAGACGTGTTACAGTATTGAGGGGCATGTTATCTTTTTTTTTTTAAACTAATAAATTTGGGGTTTGTATGAAGTAAAGAACCGAAAGTACAGTGAACCTCAAGGATGATGACCCAATCTGTCTGTCTATTGATGCATGTATTTACTTAAGAAGAAATATGACCTCTAAAACACAAAGAGATACGGCAAGCATGATTAGATTAAACACAACGATGTTTTTCCTTCACGCCTGTGTAATTTAGAGTTTCAATCGTCTTTGAACACAAACTTGGTCTCCTTTTGTAGGGCTTGATATATTAAAAAAAGCTGAAAAATCTTAAGCACTTTGCTATAGATAATTTCATCAACAGACTAAACAACATAAATACCGTTACAACACTAGAAAGCCTTAAATCTTCTATCAAAAAGAAATGCATGAAAAAAATTAAAGATTAACGATAACTAACCAATGAAACCGAATTTAACAAAGGCAATGACATGTGAAGAAATGCCTCTCACTTTGGAAAGGTAGGCTAATGTACTCTGTCATGCACCATCAACTTGAAAAAAATTATAAACAGAGAGAAACCTGAATTCAAAATTCAGTTGTTTTTTTTTTTCTTCAAAATTATTTCGTTTCTTTTTTCTTTTTTTTGGAACAAATCTAAGCACTAATATAGAGTGGAAAAGGGAAAATGCACATACAAGCTTTGATATTTCTGAAAAAATGAGGGGATATTCCTAACGTTCATAACCACCTATATATGCTTGGACTTGTCTGTGACTTATCCACAAAACATGATGTACATATTTCTGGTCAAGCTTGCAAGTGTGTGCGTGTTTTTGAAAATGGTAAAAACTTGGATATACAATTTTCTCGTGACACTCATAAAGTGAAGAGTCTGTGCAAGTGTCAAAAGCCAAAGTCATATAAGTTTTGTATTTTGTACGGCTTGTAAAGATTTCCACTTTAGAAAATGTGAAGTATCACAAGTTATTATCACAAACAGAAGTGGAACATAGGGGCTTGCAAGAAAGAAAATAACCCAGACAGTTGGTGTCATCAAGAGTGCTAGAGACGGTACCCGAACTTGCTTGCTTGCTTACTTGAATTAAAGTGATTTTCGCTCTAATGGAGCATGTATCACTGGTTTAATAACGCACCGCGTGATTTTTAATTACTCCTGGGGAAGGAAAGAGAGCTTCACCCCCCAGGCTTTTATGTACTCACAGACTATTTTTAAATTTAGCCACTCAGGTGTAGGACTAACTAGTCCTTAACAACCTGACTGAAAGGCTTTACACATGAGTGGGAATTGTCTCACCACACACTCATTTTTCTGTCCGAGCGTGGTAAAGGAGGAAAAAGGTTCTCAGCAAGACAGCCATGGATGTTAAGTACTCACCAAAACGCTAGCCCGTACTTATTTCAAATCAAGTCGTGTCACCAGAAAAAGACGACGTGTACGACATCAAAGGCATTGTCAAACGCAGAATGCCTCAATGCTAACTGGCTAGGTCTGCATTTCTTGCTCCCGCTGCTGTTGCGTATATTTCTTCCTTCCACACCGAGTTCTGGGCCTAATTCTTTTAATTTCGTTGTACCCGAACTTACATTATCCATATTATCACCAACAAAAAAAAAAAAAAAAAAAAAAAAAAACGCAAAGACCTAAAAGAAACATTCACTCACTTTTTTACAGAATATTACTATTTTTAAAATTTTGATAATCGACGGAAACGAACAACTAAGAGTCACACTTTCTAACCAAGATAAAGAAATCATGTGCTGATAGACTCACTTCTGTATTTTTTCTTCTAACTGACTAACATATCATAGGCAATGGAATTTTATTTCTTTTCGAGAGTATGGGGTAGCCCTGAAATTTTTTGGGAACTTGAAGCTATGGCGATCGCTTAGGTTATAAGATGGCGGCCTCCTCTGACGACAGGCTTTCTCACAGGATAAGGTCTGCTTCTTCGGAAAAGAGAAGGAGAACTCTTTGGTGTCGATACGACAATCGACAAAGCCTCTGTCAGGTTCATGCTGCTGCTGTTGCTGCTCTCTCTGCCGTTTATGAAGTCTGTACTTCTCCATCCATTCTTCTTTCTCCTTCTTGAATTCCTCCTTGAAGAGCTCTTCTTTCAGGTCTTCAGTGACTTTCAACATTATGATATTGTCTATCTCTTCAGGTCTCGGTATCAGACTTGTCATGACCCTATGCAAATTCACATGGGCTTCGTTCAACTTGGCTAATCTTGAGCACATCTTCGTAGGAAGATAAGTTAACAATGGATGGACAGACTGGAGACTTCCCCGTTTGTATTGTCAAAGCGCGGACGTGAAGGAAAACATTGCTACACGGTTTTCGAGCCGGAACGTTCAAATAGTGTTATGGGAGGGATAGAAAGAAGTCAAAGCATATCAATTCAACATTCCTATAGCCAAACAAACCACAAAGGCATTTTTTTTCTTCAAAACACAACATTTTTTTATTCATACTAACAAACAACTCTAACATTTTTTTAACAATAATCTAACACTATAACATCAAACATTTTTTTCAAATACCAAACGTTTTTTTTAATTCACACTCTACTTTAAACAGGGCTGACAACGTTGTGAATGAAATTGTGATTTCCACTGTTGGAAGTCATCAGGCCATTGATGGACACTACGTTTCCTAGCTTGAGACAAAAGATAAGCATACTGGTCACAAAATCATCAATCTACTTTCACATCGTTTCTTGAAGAAGAACGAGGATCAAAATGAGTCACTAAATGTTCTAAGGAATAGCCCAGGCTGCGATGATGCAGAAAATACACACAGTACTGTCCGCACACCAAGGAAACTGTGCCTTGTAATTTCACATTATTGAATCGGGTGGTCTGAGCATTTCTTCTCATAAAGTCGATGATATCGTCTTCCAAAGGGGGCAATCCGTACGAATCGAAATATTTCACACATCCTTCTTGAGGAAAGTAGACGGCTACCCAGTGGGTTCCTGGGAGATGACTGTCGTCCGTGTTGATCACGTAAGCTTGATGGTCTTTAGGTTTGCGATGAGGGAGTTCATCTTTAGCACAGACGACAGGATTCCAAGAAGCAGTGTACAAACTGTGGTTCAAAAGGTAATAAAGTTCTCAGGTATCCATTTTTTGTTTTTTTTTCTTAAGTCATCAATTCGATCCTGACTTTCTACTTGAAAATATCTGACAAGTAACCGTTTTCTTTGCCTTGTCTCCCAACTCTGATCCAACAGAGCTTCGATGCGATGGATCTCTTGAGTTGTTAATGGAGGACAATAATGTTCACGCAAGCCTTTATACCACTGTTGTAACACGTCTTCTTCCGAGATGAGACTCCAAGCTTCGTCCAGATATTCGTCCAATTTTTCTTCTTGACTCAGCATTAGCATTTATCGTGTTGAATTTGACTGGGATGATCGTTATGACATCCATAGCAATCTTTCTTGATCAATTCCTTAATTTTTTTTCTGTCAAGACTATAGCATAACAGGAAACTATATGTGATTCTTGTTCTGGCCATCTAGATTTCATCATGATGACTTCTTCGTCTTTGTCTTGGGGTTCTCCTTCCTCAGGATCTTCACATTCCATGTCCAAAGAATCCCTACTATACAAACATTGATAAAAGTCTTCCATGACTTCTAATAGTGTAGAATGACTTCTCTCAAACTGTTGGCTTATATCGTATTGTCCAATTCAGCATACAGGAGGACGTTCACCGTATTATCTGCGCGTAGATTTTCTGCAAACTGAAATTCCACACGCATCTGGCCGGATTTTATAGGGTAAAAATGTCGCTCGTCGCTGTCTTGACTTACAATTCGTTAGAGAACCGTTTTCGAAAATGGAGTTTCACTGTAACTTTCCCTTTGGAGAAGGGAATATTTTGTCCCAGATCTCCTTTTATTGCAATGTTGACAGTGTCTAAATACGACTTACTGACGGGTAAATAGTGAGGATGTACAAATTCACGGTGTACGTGATAGGTATTTGCACCTTCCTGGTCATTGTTTGTGGTACTATCCACTTTGAAAGGAATGACACGCAGTAACGGCACAGAGGTGTGTCCCACCACGTTGTACTCCACCACATCGGAATACACAAAGATCAAATTAAGTCCTTGGTTCAGTTCTACCGGGTTTCCAAAAGCTCTGTAAAAATCCATATTACTTTTGATCTTGGGGCTCATATTGTTTGCGACCATTTCTGCATGTCCACCCAAAATTTCAAACAAACTACCATTGAACCTGAGGGACAATGTGTCCGTATCTTGAAATTTGATCACGAGACGATGAGCCACTTTATGGTACTCAATCTTCACACTTTTTTTGGCTCTGTTCAGTGCTTTGCCAAAGGCTAAGTTGAACCTGTCCGCAATAGTGTCCACCAAATGTTCACCACTAAAATAATAACCTGAAGGAATTTTCAGGGTGTAGAAAATGAAGGCTGGATTGCTGGCTGCTCTTGTGTCCCCTAAAAACCCGATTTTGTTGATTTCTTCCTCCAATTTTGCATTCAGGATTTCCACCTCGAAAGTGTTTTGCTTTTCGGTGATGTTTTTGATTTGTGTTGGGTGAATGATTTCCACTAAAGCCACTTCCCAATGGGCTTCGTGATCTAACTGGATGGTCTGAGGTAATTTGACCGTGTAACAGCACAACGTGTTGTTGGGAAACACCTCCATGGAACTGTCACTGGGTAAGGTTAAGTAAAATTGGTTGTTATTGCTCATAATTTCAGAGTTTTGCGGCTCTCCGAGGCGATACTGGAAGTCAGAGGAGTGTCTCAGCCCAAAATGGATTTGTTGTTGGAGTGGTGGCTGGCACTGACACTGGACACAAGGTTCCTGTGGTTCTCGTTCGAGGAGAATTTCAGGGAGGGATTAGGAAGCAGGTAACCGATGTAACTGCTCAATACAATGGTCCATAATTGTTTGTCTCCTTGTTGCAAACTCAAATTGGCGATGGCTGCCCCGATGACACAATACACCACGAAGATTTGGCAGAAAAAGACGATTTGTGTTTTAGGCACACGTTCTCTATACCTCACCCACAAGGGTTGTTTTTGTAAATCTTGCAGAGAAGAATTGGGTGAAGGAGTGATCGCAGTAGCTGAATCTGTGTGAAAGGGAATGATGGTCACTTCTTTTTATAGTCGATGACGTGCGAAACGTCGATCCAAGAATGATAACTGGTCGGATATCCATTCCAACGTACTTTGACTTCTTTGACACGTCGTTTGCCCACTTTACGGTTTCTGCCAGTTAGCACTCCACCCACCTCGAGAACACAAATAACATCTAGTCAACAGCTGACTATACCTAACAAACAACCCGTCCCGGAAAGAGTGGTGGGAAAACAAAGGGCCAATTATGTTAGACAAACGGTATGGCAAACTCAAATGTAATTATCGGAGGCACTACGTTCTTTTCTCACTCCGATACTACAGACAATCTCAGCTGAAATAACAACCACAACAACAATAACAGCGACATACACCATAGCAGCGGATTTGAAACTATCTACCTCAACTGAAGAATTAGTATCAGAACCAGAAAAGGAAATTGAGGCGGTTGAGGAGGAGGAGGGGGACGCTGACCCTCGTTGAAAAGTACACCGAAATGGGGCTAGATCAAGCATTGTATGACGTCAACATAGCAGGGCAGTTTATTAGAGCCATACAATACGTTGCCTACAGATCTCTAGACACCTTTAAACCAAGACCTTCTCAATGGGGATTAGGGGTCAGAGTTCTTCCCCAATTCTACAGACAAACCTACACTGGATACCCCCTCAGTCAACTGGTAGAAGCCGCTGCTTACATTACCGCCCATCATGGCTACGCATTTCCTGATATCAAGAATCATGTGACTAGGGGTACGGGAAAGAACGTGAAAGCAAAAGAGAGACGTGTTACCTTCTAACAGAAAAAACAGACTTTTTTTTAGGCCTCCAAAAGATTGCTTTTTATTAAATAGGGAACTATATTTGGCTTGGTATCCCTCCTTGACTAAACTATTCTCGAAACAAACTTGACCCATTGGAACACTGCAACAAACTTAACTTTTTAAACCTAACAGTGACCAAACTGGTATATGTCGCTTAGACATAATAATTTAAATAAGATCAGTATGGCTATTTTTATGTACACTAAGTACTAATATTAGACAGATATGTTAGGAAATTTAACAGACTCGTTAGATTTGAACTAATTGCACAGGTGGTTAACACATTATTGGTACTTATTATTGTCGATTAGCAAAAAACGGGACTTGATTTGAAATAAGTACGGGCTAGCGTTTTGGTGAGTACTTAACATCCATGGCTGTCTTGCTGAGAACCTTTTTCCTCCTTTACCACGCTCGGACAGAAAAATGAGTGTGTGGTGAGACAATTCCCACTCATGTGTAAAGCCTTTCAGTCAGGTTGTTAAGGACTAGTTAGTCCTACACCTGAGTGGCTAAATTTAAAAATAGTCTGTGAGTACATAAAAGCCTGGGGGGTGAGGCTCTCTTTCCTTCCCCAGGAGTAATTAAAAATCACGCGGTGCGTTATTAAACCAGTGATACATGCTCCATTAGAGCGAAAATCACTTTAATTCAAGTAAGCAAGCAAGCAAGTTCGGGTACCGTCTCTAGCACTCTTGATGACACCAACTGTCTGGGTTATTTTCTTTCTTGCAAGCCCCTATGTTCCACTTCTGTTTGTGATAATAACTTGTGATACTTCACATTTTCTAAAGTGGAAATCTTTACAAGCCGTACAAAATACAAAACTTATATGACTTTGGCTTTTGACACTTGCACAGACTCTTCACTTTATGAGTGTCACGAGAAAATTGTATATCCAAGTTTTTACCATTTTCAAAAACACGCACACACTTGCAGCTTGACCAGAAATATGTACATCTTGTTTTGTGGATAAGTCACAGACAAGTCCAAGCATATATAGGTGGTTATGAACGTTAGGAATATCCCCTCATTTTTTCAGAAATATCAAAGCTTGTATGTGCATTTTCCCTTTTCCACTCTATATTAGTGCTTAGATTTGTTCCAAAAAAAAGAAAAAAGAAACGAAATAATTTTGAAGAAAAAAAAAACAACTGAATTTTGAATTCAGGTTTCTCTCTGTTTATAATTTTTTTCAAGTTGATGGTGCATGACAGAGTACATTAGCCTACCTTTCCAAAGTGAGAGGCATTTCTTCACATGTCATTGCCTTTGTTAAATTCGGTTTCATTGGTTAGTTATCGTTAATCTTTAATTTTTTTCATGCATTTCTTTTTGATAGAAGATTTAAGGCTTTCTAGTGTTGTAACGGTATTTATGTTGTTTAGTCTGTTGATGAAATTATCTATAGCAAAGTGCTTAAGATTTTTCAGCTTTTTTTAATATATCAAGCCCTACAAAAGGAGACCAAGTTTGTGTTCAAAGACGATTGAAACTCTAAATTACACAGGCGTGAAGGAAAAACATCGTTGTGTTTAATCTAATCATGCTTGCCGTATCTCTTTGTGTTTTAGAGGTCATATTTCTTCTTAAGTAAATACATGCATCAATAGACAGACAGATTGGGTCATCATCCTTGAGGTTCACTGTACTTTCGGTTCTTTACTTCATACAAACCCCAAATTTATTAGTTTGAAAAAAAAAAGATAACATGCCCCTCAATACTGTAACACGTCTGTTCTGATTCTACTGATGTGAGTGTGAGTGTTTATGTCGAAATGTTTAAGTGAGATATAAAAAAATGGTCAGCTTGAAAACGCGAACCAATACTGTGACGCTCAGTATTTTGATGTGGTAAGAGGAAATGGTACAACACACACACACACACAAAGAGGGCTTGTAAGTTCACATTTCAGTGTCTGCACTGTAATGGTAACAACGCAAGAACATAGGGATTATTATGCCACACAGTCCCAGAACAAAACAATGCATCACCCGTTGTAAGCCATTTCATTGGCTATACTTATTTTCTTACCGCGTTCGCTTCGAATTGACTTAAGTAGCTATTCAGACAGTGACGAGAATGGCCATGCTTTACTGGGTCTATCCTATAGGCGATTTATATAAAAAAATATTTTTAAAAATTAAACTAATGCACGAACAATCGTACCATGGGCGATCCCATGGAAATTGTGTCCGTCTTATTGCAAAATACATCAACATTTAATTTAACCGTGCAGATCGCTAAATAAACCTCTGATCATACACATTTTGAAAAGTGTTGTGTGACACGGATCGCCATTGTCGTTTGGTGTCTGCTTTCTTCTTCGAAAAGAGATCGTTTCGTCTTGACTATAAAAATTTAATTTGACTAAGTTTTACGCACTACTTGAACTCATACATTTACGTTGTAGGTGTAAGCCGTCGTTCTCAGTTTTCTGGAAGTTCGTTTTTGCGTTTCTCAGATGTGATACTATTTTTTATGGACCGAACGAAATTTCTTTTGGCGTGAATCAGGACTCGTGGTTTTGTGGCAAAAATGGAGAGCATTGATTAAAGCCCAGTTATGTCGTCTTCGAAATCGCTGACACGGATTTGAACTAACACTTCAGGTTTTGTGTGAGGCGATACGGTACATCATTGCCTTTTACTTCCTCAATGAAATCGTTTCATCTTATTGCAAAATTACATTTGACTAGGTTTCATACGCAGTAGGTCTCTGTATATAAGGAGAGTGTCTTAGCGTCAGAGTATTCATTCCGCTCTCAAACGATCAAAGATGGAAGAGTCAGCACAGATCGACCTGTTGGTCAAACATTTGCTAAAAGTCATACGAAAGCATAATTCACATGCGAAAGTGGCAACAAAACTTACTCTTTTGGTCGTTGATTTGATGAGAGTCATACGAAAGTGTGTAAGTGCTAATGAAGTTTGCTATATCTGCAAAGGTAAATGGGTATTTGTCTCCAGAATACCTGCTTCGTCTAAGAAAGAGAGACAAAAATCAAGATACCTAATATCGTTGTCAGGAGAAAGGACACTGGAATTCAGAGTGCCCTACGAGAAAAGAGAATAAACAAAAACAAGACGAAACAGAGAAGAGGGATTCAGAAGAAGAAGAAATTGAAGATGATGAAGAACTTGTGCCAGTAAAGACATGGAAATGGAAAAATTGACAATGTGAGCCGATGCGTTGGCCCTGATGTGAAATTTCATACTACCTTCTAAAAGAGAATAGACCAGAAAGAACACGTAAGTGTCTCTTGGTCTTGACATTGTATAATAAGGATGGCGTGTTTTGTTTTCTACTCACACTTTATGAAATTGTGCCCTTTCACCTATCTCTATCCCTCTGGATCATGTTTTAGTTAGAATTGAAATGGAAGGATGTTTTCCTTCACGCACGCTCTTTAGGCATGCAAGTCGGTAAACAATAGTCAGTCTATTCCTCCATTATTTTGTGTCTTGATGTTTCCTAAATCACACACTGATGCCATAAAATAACGGGTTAAATGGGTTTTGTAGTGTTGGGAGTGGGGGTGGGGTGGGGTGGGGTGTAGGTGTTTGGCAGAGTTGGTCATTGCAGGTGAGGGCTTAGGTGCTTTCAAAAAACTTTTACTTCTTCACTCTGTGTTGATAGTATATTTGGGGTTTGTATGCGTTCGCGTACGTTTGTGTGGATAGTTTATTTGGGGTTTGTATCATCTCCCTTCTGTGTTGATAGTATATATGGGGTTTGTATGCGTTCGCGTACGTTTGTGTGGATAGTTTATTTGGGGTTTGTATCATCTCCCTTCTGTGTTGATAGTATATTTGGGGTTTGTTTTTTCCTCTTCCCTCTGTATGTGTGTGTGTGTGTGTATGTGTGTATGTGTGTGTGTGTGTGCGTATGTCTGCGCGCGTACGTTGTGTGGGTGTGTGTATTGGTCTCTGTTTGTCCGTATAAAACTCACTTTATCCCTATCAGATACACTCTACCTACCTACCTGCAGTAGCGCGTATTCAGGTCAGCCACTTGCAACACTGTTGCCCTTTATCCCCTAGTGTTCAGTACAGTGACGTCACTGACGCTGGAAATTTCGAGACTATAAATATCGACTTGGGGATTTCCACATTTTGTAGCTATACATATATACTAGAATTCATAAACAGGAACGTCACTCAAGCTGAGGCTATAAAAAGATAGTGGGATTTTCCAAAGGAAAAACCCACAAGTTGGAGCTATAAATAGATAGTGGGATTTCATAGGAATTTCAGCTGATTATAGATACATAGGTATTTATCCACGATCGTCACAGAAGTTGATATTGTAAGTAGTTACTAATTTTATCTATTTTATAGTGTGTGTGTTTATGTGTGTGTGTGTGAGTATGTCTGCGCGCGTACGTTGTGTGTGTGTGTGTGTGTGAGAGTATGTGTGTGTGTGTATGTCGGCGCGCGTACGTTGTGTGTGTGTGTGTGTGTGTCTGCGCGCGTACGTTGTGTGTGTGTCTATTGGTCTCTGTCCGTATAAAACTCACTTTATCCCTATCAGATACACTCTACCTACCTACCTACAGTAGCGCGTATTCAGGTCAGCCACTTGCAACACTGTTGCCATTTATCCCCTAGTGTTCAGTACAGTGACGTCACTGACGCTGGAAATTTCGAGACTATAAATATCGACTTGGGGATTTCCACATTTTGTAGCTATACATATATACTAGAATTCATAAACAGGAACGTCACTCAAGCTGAGGCTATAAAAAGATAGTGGGATTTTCCAAAGAAAAAACCCACAAGTTGGAGCTATAAATAGATAGTGGGATTTCATAGGAATTTCAGCTGATTATAGATACATAGGTATTTATCCACGATCGTCACAAAAGTTGATATTGTAAGTAGTTACTAATTTTATCTATTTTATAGTGTGTGTGTTTATGTGTGTGTGTGAGTATGTCTGCGCGCGTACGTTGTGTGTTTTTCTGTGTGTGTGTGTGTGTGAGTATGTCGGCGCGCGTACGTTGTGTGTGTGTGTGTGTGTGTGTTTGTGTGTTTGTGTGTGTGTGTTTGTGTCTGCGCGCGTACGTTGTGTGTGTGTCTATTGGTCTCTGTCCGTATAAAACTCACTTTATCCCTATCAGATACACTCTACCTACCTACCTACAGTAGCGCGTATTCAGGTCAGCCACTTGCAACACTGTTGCCATTTATCCCCTAGTGTTCAGTACAGTGACGTCACTGACGCTGGAAATTTCGAGACTATAAATATCGACTTGGGGATTTCCACATTTTGTAGCTATACATATATACTAGAATTCATAAACAGGAACGTCACTCAAGCTGAGGCTATAAAAAGATAGTGGGATTTTCCAAAGGAAAAACCCACAAGTTGGAGCTATAAATAGATAGTGGGATTTCATAGAAATTTCAGCTGATTATAGATACATAGGTATTTATCCACGATCGTCACAAAATGGAACGAAAAAATTGAAAAAGAAGAAGAAAATGAGAAGAGGAAGAAAGAAGAGGAGGAGGAAGAGAAGAAAGAAGAGGAGGAAGAGAAGAAAGAAGAGGAGGAGAAAAAAAGAAGAAAAAGAGTGTAGGAGAGAAAATAAGAAGTTGGTTGAGAAAAAGAAGAAATTAGAAGCAGAAGAAGAAGAAGAAGAAGAAAAACCAAAGGCCCTTTTCAGGGCCAGCCATATTTCTCGAAAAGAGATAGCCTTTCCATTGCCTACCCCTTTTTTTTAAAAAATTTTTAAAAAAAAATCCCATGTTCAATTTCCCTTGACGCTATACAGTCCCACCCTGTTTAAATTCCTTTGACGCTATACAGTCCCAATTCCCATGTTCAATTCCTCTTGAGGCTATATCGTCCCACGATTTTTCTCTATGTTAAATTCCCTTGACGCTATATGTTCCCACGATTTTTCTCCATGTTAAATTTCCCTTGACGCTATATGTTCCCAGGGGTGTTTTTAATGCTAAGTCCCATTGACGCTATACTATCCCTATTCACTACTGTCGCAATTACCAATCCCTTTTGCTTTTCACTTTCACATGAATCAAACATGAATAAAGAAAAATGGTTACATAATTTTACTTTTGGATTTGACATACACTCATAATTGCAAACTCTGATTAATTAAAACTACAAATTATGGATTAGCCGAGGCACATTTCCAAAAAACTGTCATTTTATGTACCACACACATTTCCCTAAACTGTACTTTTATGTACCACACACATTTCCCTAGACTGTCATTTTATGTACCACACACATTTCCCTAAACTATCATTTTATGTACTACACACATTTCCCTAGACTGTCATTTTATGTACCACACACCTATCCCTAAACTGCCATTGTATGTACCACACACATTTCCCTAATCTGTCATTTTATGTACCACACACATTTCCCTAAACTATCATTTTATGTTCCACACACATTTCCCTAAACTGTCATTTTATGTACTACACACATTTCCCTAGACTGTCGTTTTATGTACCACACACATATCCCTAAACTGCCATGGTATGTACCACACACATTTCCCTAATCTGTCATTTTATGTACCACACACATTTCCCTAAACTATCATTTTATGTACCACACACATTTCCCTAGACTGTCATTTTATGTACCACAAACATTTGTAAATTACGCCTCAAGAGCACTCTGGTTATATTCAGTAGCGAATGTTGAAAGAATTAACCCCCAAAAAAACATTAAATTACCTGAGTGTTATTCAACACTGTCTAAAAATGCTCACTTTTGGTGAATTTTGTTGCAAACAATACAATAAGCTGTATGCATTTGCTGTACATAAAACCATGATACGGATTATATTTTATTTGATAATTTGTTTATGATTTGACCTTTAGAAAAAATACAATTTTATGAATCTGTGATGAAATTTTAAATTTGGCCTGTAATTGAAGTTCTAATTTTGGCCACATGAATATAGTCCACCTACTCCTTTCTCTTTTGAGAAATGGATCATCCAAATTTGAGACCCTAACGAGGACCACGAACATGGCACAAATTCAGGGGACCCACAAAGATTAGAGTTTCACAGATTTTTCAATTTACAATTCATGATCCCGCATATCCTGTCCTTATGGCATTACGTAGCACATTTACATTTTTAAATATACGTGGCACTTGTGTAGAGTACTTTAAACATAATCACGTGATAGTTGTGGGACACGGCGATCATCATTTATGAATTTCCGAATGGGCGAATTGTCATCGAGACCTTATTAATTGTATGCGCCTGATATATTCAGGTAGAAATCGGCATAGAGAAATTCAGCTTCAATGGCTCTGTTTAAATAGCGATAAAAACTGAAGCAGTCATAACTCATTCTATACAAATAATATACTTGAAAATTGGAGGGTAAATACAATGCCCTCCTTAGTATTTATGGAGGAAATACAGCTGTGTTCGGATGGTACAAAGATAAGATGGGTTTTATACATAACCCAAGACCATATGTATGTTGAACCGGCTACATTGTCATTAACTGCATCAGAATATAGTTTCTCTCTCTGTCTCTCTCTCTCTCTCTGTCTGGCAGCTACTTACGTAAAGAAATTGATCTAAGTCAGTTCGATCCAAATTGTACTTGTACCCCTTAATCTAATATTATACTGTCGTGGGGTGATACGAAGATCTCTACCGGGGTGATCCCAGTATAATCCCTACTTAACAGCTGAAAGCTCCATATCTAATGACTTGGTTTGATCCCATGATCGGTACTGTGGAGATCATAGCATTATCCCTACTTGAGAGCTGCAGTGCTCCTAGAAACTGCATAAGGAAGGTTGTTCCCAGCCTTCCTAAACCCATTATTATAATATTCTACAAATCTGGGATAATAACGAGGCCTGTACTCAAGTGACGCCAGCATAATCCCTATATAGATATCGGCTATTCCCTGAGGATGGACAGTGAAGGTGATTGGATATCACGAAGGATTTAATATATTAGTAGGTGAACTATCTATTAAACAGAGGCCGAATGCTGTAGCCCCAATGACAGTTAATCCGATGACCGAATAAAAAAGTTTTATAATGAGTTAGAGGATGGTGGTTGAGTTTCAGTTCAAAACAGTTCGAGAAATTAACATAATCACTGCAGGTGAAATGGGGACGTACATGTGGGTCTTGAATGACTTATCCTGAATCTAAACAATAACGTTTAGTGCCCCATAGGCAGAATATTTTCTAAGTTTGATTGACTAGTAATAAAATCATATACATAATTATCTATTAGTAAAGTCTCCATTTTGATTGTTAGATAGTCATCTCATAGTTACCACGAATAAGCACAGTTGGTTGATCACATAATGAATAAATAACTAATTGGATTAATTATTTAATGCAGTCCACCTCGATTGCTCTTTCATAGAGTAAATTATTCATCGAAGTCAATTCCGATTTGCCCTTGACTATATCCTTAGTTTTGACAGAAGTTTGGATTGGTAGAGAACATGCCTGCAAACACTGCCGCTTGTAGAACTGACCAAAACTCCGAATGAGTTTGCTGCCCAGCTTAACTGCATGGCCTCATCCCCATGTTAGCCAGATGTCAGAACAGACTGATATCAGTATGTTTTCACCTTCCTTTAGGTGTCCACCATCTGATAATACCAAAGTCCTAATATTTAACACGTAAGATATTAATGCACACTATAGTAACAATATATATATATATATATATATATATATATATATATATATATATATATATATATATATATATATATATATATATATATATATATATATATGACTATGCAGTGAGCCAAGGAAGTGTGTAAGAATACAGAGTTGGTTATCAATCACACTTAATACAATTTCAATCGGTATGGGGGATTGACCTTTTCAAAGTTGACTTCAGTCTGAAATCTGACCAAAACTATATTTACAGCCTAGCGTTGCTTATCTTCTGGCAAACATGAACCTCAGTCCAAAATCCTCGGCTGACATATTTATCAAGACTAATTTACTTATGACAATCTTTGAACTACATGGCTCAACATGCAGTTGTCACTCTTTTACATCAAACGCGCCAGTCAATCAAAAATTGATCAGTTTTTTGTTATTTTTGACTAACTTTTAAATCTGATCCTGGCAGGTGGAAAGGTTTATAGTTAGTAATACATAATTCCTTTTTCTCTTGACCTAATCCTCGTCGTTGGCTTACAAAATACATTCGATTCGGATTGATTTGGTTGCGTGTTTAATAGGACTACGTAAACACGAATTGTACATTGCACGAAGAATACGGTTATTTAGACCATGAGAACCGTGTATGTGAGAACTCATAACACAGTTCACGTAGAATACGGTTATTTAGACCATGGAGACCAGAAGACTTACTAAGAGGAAAGCTTTTCATTCAGGATATTTTGTACTTCGTTAGGTGTTAGTTCTATAGAAATTATACTTACATCGGTAAGTAAATTTATATATATACGGTTAACATTTGTTTCATTTAAACTGCTTTTTCCGTAAAATTATAATAATACATTATTGTCATCTTAATCTGTAAGTATCGAACCATTACGCTGACGGCATGGAATAGAATCTCCCCTCTTACTCTTAACACAAAGAAACGTAACACTGTTTGCAGGTTGAGCCTGTTAAAGTCGTAATTTATCATTGTTGTAAATATTTGAGATTGAACATTCTCAGTCTGCTTTATGACAGGTAATACAACTTGTGTTATAAAGTTAGTTTTCGATGCGCTTGTAATTAAGTCAGTCAAGAGTAATATGTCATTCTTGGTCCAGTTTAATAGATTACTCAGTTGCTGTACCTGTTTAAATCGATTTTGTCTTACGTACTACACACAGGTATTATTTAAATTCAGGATTGGGAATCTTTACATTGTCACAACAATTGATGTATTCGTGATTTATACCATGGAATGACTGAAGGGGTTCGGAAATATGACAATTTTATAAAGCAATAAAGTAATTTTATGGGGGAATTAAAATTGAGTTAAGCAGGTACAAAGACTGAGTGGCTTTGATAAAGTGGGCATAATAAAGTAGAGGCCCTTTACAACGTTAAGTTTAGTTTGACGCGTCTCCGAAACGTGATTTGCAGCTTAATTCTGCTACTCTTTTGGTAAACAAAACACTTCAAACCAAAATCTTTGCAATGAAGATTTATTAGGACTTAAAACAGCCGGATGGGCTGCCAAACATGGGATCATTTTAACAGGGACACGGATCTATACTCATTCGTTATTTCTTTCTCCGTTCCTTTCTGCTTTGTCGGAGTTTGTTATGGTGTTTTTAAAGTATTTTTTTTTGTTTTGGTTTGTTTGTTTTGTTTTATTAACTATTTTACGCACTTTTAAGTCTGGACCTGGTAGATAAAAAAGTGTTTTACAAGAATGCATATGTATGGCATATTTTATAACACAAATAAACTTGATTCGGTATAGGTAACGGTGCAGTCACATATGAGAGTTATATTGTCTCTGGTTGCCCAAGGACCTTCGTTGTACTTGCTGACACGATGTGTTAAAATTGGACCTCCAGTGTAATCTGTACTGACTGACACGATGTTAAAATTGGACCTCCAGTGTAATCTGTACTGGCTGACACGATGTTAAAAATGGACCTTCGTTGTAATCTGTACTGGCTGACACGATGTTAAAATTGGACCTCCAGTGTAATCGTTACTTGCTGACACGAAGATGAAAATATAATCAACTGCCGTTGAGTCCAACTCTTCAACCACTGTGCTTCTCATAGTAATTGAAACAAATTTAATTCCTTACCATCAAGTAACAAAGAAAGATATCAATCAATTTACATTTACAGGAACAATCACACTTTAAACTATAAAGCTAGAAATGTATTTTGCTTGACACATTAATACCTCCACTGGGTGGGGTGGGGGTGAGAAGTGTCAAAATATTGAAATATAATGGACCTTTTATAATAAAACCAGAATTCGTTAAGATCACTATTTAAGTGGGATAGTTTATTAATAGCTAAATAGTTTGAATATGTGTCACGTAAAGAGGGAACTAGATGCGTTTAGTGCACAAAACACATTTACAATTAGTAGTTATGAACACAACAATGTGTATCATATCAATTAGAATGTATTGATACTCGGATTTCCTTCACTAAGGCCGCATTTTGATTCAAAGAAATTGTCAAAAGTGATTCACTAAACAGGAAAATTGTAAAGAATTTTTATGGTTTTTTTTTTGTTCGTGGAAACCGAGCTTTCCTTCATAGACAGTCGTTACATTGTTACGAAAAAACAACTAAAATGGTAGCTCTTCCGACGAAGATATTACGCCCATTTGAAAAACAACATTCGTTAGTCATTTAATTTAACTAACCTTACTCTTTGTAGAAAAAGTTCAGTGTAAAAGTGTTTGGTATAGGTCAATGTAAAGTGTCATGACAGGTCAGTCTGAAAGTGTGTTGTCATAGGTCGGTCTACAAGTGTCTTGGCATAGGTCGGTCTAAAAGTGTGTTGTCATAGGTCAATGTAAAGTGTCATGACAGGTCAGTCTAAAAGTGCATTGTCATAGGTCAGTCTAAAAGTGTTTTGACAGGTCGGTCTAAAAGTGTCATGACAGGTCAATCTGAAAGTGTATTGTCATAGGTCGGTCTAAAAGTGACATGACAGGTCGGTCTAAAAGTGTAGTGTCATAGGTCGGTCTAAAAGTGTCATGACAGGTCAGTCTAAATGTGTATTGTCATAGGTCGGTCTAAAAGTGTCATGACAGGTCGGTCTAAAAGTGTATTGCCATAGGTCGGTCTAAAAGTGTCTTGGCATAAGTCGGCCTAAAATTGTCTTGATGCAGGTATGTCTAAAAGTGTAATCTCATTGATCTATCTAAAAATGTATTGGCTTAGGTCGGTCTTAGTGAGCCTTTTTATAGGTCAGTGGAAAAATGTCTTGGTATAGGTCTGTCTGAAAGTATTTTGGCATAGGTCAGTGTAAAATAGTACTGGCATAGGTCAGTGTAAAATAGTCTTGGTATAGGTCAGTGTTAATAGAATATATGCTGGGGTTTGCACCACGACAAGGAAATCCCAGTCAATTTTTTAGGCGTGACCCAAAAATATAACAGCATAAAACGTTTGATAGTGCTGAAGTATTATCACATTTAATACATGAATGTTATATGAAATTAACAATAAATGATTCATATTTATTACCAAAAATAAAATGTTTCATTTTCATCAGCTCCAATTTAGAAAGTTTGTAAATTAAGAAACGACACTGGGTACACAGCTCTATATAGGTTATAACGAAGAGTTACAAGTAGCATGAATGACCGTGATTTGATTATTCATGGGGAATTAGAGATCTGTGTCACTATCGTATATAACTCTCCTTTTCTTTGGATTTGGTGAAACGGTTTGTGACATACTGGTATTGTAATTAATATTAATTGTAAAATTACCCCCGTGTATGAAATACCCTGCAAATGCAAACTCTAGGGCATAACCATGTGCTGATCTTACCAAGTTCACGGTTTCTTGGAAAATTTACGTTTTCTGTCTTGAAATTATGGCAAGTGTTGCTATTAGTAGTGGCCAAGCAGAAGACAACAATGCTTGCGTCCCTTAATAGAATAGTCCTTAGTGCGTGGACACCATGACTGAGATGACTGATCTGAGATAACCAGAACTGAAATAAAACATAATCCTACAATGTAAGACATCTCAAATGTTATTTATGTTTTAGTGCTACGTCTTACTACCCAAATAAAGATCTTGTATAGTGTGTTCCGATGGCGGTTGACATCGGAACGAGTAGTCAAAGGTTCAGGAATATCTCAAACACTTGGCAGCCCATATCGACATTCTTCTACAATATGTGATATGTAATTATTATACTTACTTTGCTGTTTTTATCCTAGTGGAATCAAAATCTGACACTAGCAAATGGATGCATTTTCATATTCCGTTGACATACATATGAATTTGTTGAAATGCGACGGTAGTCGAGGTATGCCTAAGTATGTTCAAGTAGGTTAATGTGTGGGGATATGTTTCTTGAACGAAAGGAAGCGTTGCTTACAGTTCCAATAGACATAATATAGTCTTATTCGTTTCGTTAAAGAATAATATTTCAACTTAACCCGATTTCGGTATTCCGGACTTTCATCGCTTTCCAGCCAACTGAAATGTAGGCCAACAACACTTAAAAACGGGTCCATTTCTTTTGTGAGAATTTGAATTTATTAGAGAAAAGACATCAGAGTAAGTAAAGGCTGACTAAAACATTATGATCTACTTTGTAGAAAAGCGTCGTTATCGGTTGCTAGTTGTGTGAGATATTCCGAAAAATTTGACTTTCATTACTATGTCATCAAAACACGGTATACAGCGCCGTTAGTTAGGCCGTATGACCCAGAAGGCCAAAACATTAATATCAGCGTCGAGGTCTAGGACTAAGATAGAAAAAATAAGGTCAGCAAAACAGGTAGATTTCTACGTCGCATGGTTGAGAAAAAATGGTCTTGGTACAGGTCAGCATACAAAAGACTTGGTATAGGTCAGTGTAAAAGTACATTGACACATGTCACTGTAAACGTGACTTGGTGTAAACTTAAATCATAAAGCCAACTTGTTGCGACAAGCATTAACTCTATTGGAATGGAATTATCAGCATCTGCAAGATAAGGTATTTTGGAAACAAACACTAAGTGTGACACGGTCCTATAACCGTTTCCTAACTTGCTATCTCCGTAGTTTTACAATCATTGGAATAAGAGATAATCATTTATAAACTTGAATATGAGATATAAACTTTTGTCTCAAATTGTCTCAGTGTTGTGGTCTTTCACACCATTCTATACCTTAAATATATGGAAAAAATAGTAAATTAAATCGCTTTCTGTTCAAAACCAAATATGTAACAATTAAAACATTGTAATAAACTAAACCTCATTAAATCGACAATTTCGTGGAGCAGACGCAATGATGTAGAGTATTCATCGGACTTTGTGACAGCGTGGATTAATTTCCTAAAGTAGTCTACCCTAAACACGGAATTATCTGGACATTTTTAGGTGTGCGTGTTTAGTAATTTGAGTTAGGAATAACTCTTCGTATTGTGTGTTTGCCTCTCGCTTTTATTGTACAGCGGAAAATGTTAATACACCATTTAGAAAGACTCAAAGGGCCATACAAATGTGAAACAAGAAAGCCCATGCAAGTGTGAACTTGTAGTGTTGTGATGTGTGGACTTTATATAATTGTGATCTAAGAAATATTCATTCTAGAGTTTCCTTTATATTGTCCTGCAATATGCCAGTAGGGACTTCATATTTAATATTTTCTCGGAATTTTCTTATTTTATTTTGCAATACTTATTTACATGAATCTGAACATATCAACAACAAAAATATAGGTGATGATTGAAATTATATTCTCTCTTGACACTATTTATTTTCTCTCTTTCCAAAAAATAGCAGGTTTAGTGGTTCTGTGCCTTAATTTTAAAGAGAATTACAAATTAATTAATTAATTAATTAACCAATTCATTCATTCATTCATTCATTCATTCATACAAATAATAGAAGCATGTAGATCTCATTTGGACTAAACTGTCATGTCAAGAAGCGTTAAACAACATTCGTCAAAGTGTACTTCACTGTATGCTACGAGTTCGTTAAATGAGACATCTCGAAGTGGAAATTTCATATAAAATGATAAGCACTGTTATGGCATCTGCGAGAAATATTTAACCATTCTAGCCATTATCGTTTTAAATCTTAGACTTCTATGGCATTGCATATTTAGGGTACGAATATATATATATATATATATATATATATATATATATATACATTCTTGAAACGTTGTTCTTACAGGACATTTCATAAATATAACCGCATATTTATTTCATATCAATTTGTATTCGTCTCAGTTGATATAAACTTACATCCAATTAATGTTATTTTCCATAAAAAATTTTAATAAAAGACAACACCTTAAAATCTTGAAGATATAAAAAATATGTCACTGATCTGAATGTTCGATAATTATATTTACAATACAATGTGCAAATCTGACAACTTTGGCGCAGGTGCCAATGAAAAGTATGTAAGTACGTGGTTTAAGATTGTGGGAAATGTATCTAAGTACGTGGTTTAAAATTGTGGGAAATGCTTTATGAAAGATTGAGACTAGTGAATGCGCTCAGAGACGGAGTTGTTTAAACCTCATTTAAGGTTACTGTGGATTTTATCCACCATTTATCACAATCAAAAGAAAATGAATAAATATAACATGTCTATAAACTAGAAGAACAACACTATTTTAATTCATATGATATCCAAATTTGATGGTATTTTACTGGAGTATATTGAAGTACTTTTCGTGGAAGAAACCCTAACTTCACCCATCAAATCAAACGCTATTACATCGGTAGTGACTTTCCGTTTCTTAGGGATTGATTTCGTATTGTATTCGTACTAACTCCAACTTTAAGAAATCGGCAGAGACTTGGGTGACATATTTGTCAAATTCACAGGTCTTCCTCGCATTCAGTAGCGTTTTATTCTGACTTTCATTTTTTTAACTACTGGTGTGTATGTAAACATTTTCTAAAAAAATAAGTTGCAACACAAAATTTATTTAATCAACTTCCATAAGTCGTTCTAATAAATAATATTGTAATATATATAATATAATATGTTTCATGGTTAAAATTTTGAAAACAAAATAATTAACATTTAAGAAAATAAACACAAACAGAAAGTCACTGTCGAACATGAAACATGTCCCACTATACAATTTATTTTATTATCCTTTTTATTTGCTTCTTCATGTGTCTAGATCAGTTTTGCTAATGCTTAACCTTTCATTACGATCATTTTCTTCAAATCAATTATACTGCCATCAATAACATCTTTGTTCTGTCTATAAAAGCTCTTGCTTTATATAGCTAATGTTCATTCTACCATTGGATGCCTCTTGAGGAGAGTTAGTACTGTACGAGAATTTTTAAATTGTAACATTCTCTTGAATACTTCTTGTAAAGATTCGATTTATCCTGATGAAGGAAAATTCGAATGTATTAGTACTTAAGTGGAATGACATGTTCGATTTTTATGAAATAGCATGACACTAAATCCGCTTTTCGTTTATTTCTCTGGTATTTAGGACAATCGTTAGTCATGTGACACTTAGATATTATTATAAACTAAATCCTTATATGAAGCAATTTCAATCTACAATGAAACTTAACTTAAATAGCCTTTTCAGTCTAGGTTGCATTGTCCTTGTGTTGATTTCTCGTTTGACTGTTGCTTCTCTTATTAAACAGGGTTGCAACAAAATATAACTTATATATGGAAATAGAGATAGAGGAATCAACACAAGGAATCAATTCATCTAATTATTTATAAGTTACCATGCCCCATTGCTGAACACATAGATCATAAAGTATAAACATATATCTTCATTTATCAACAATCTGATGTCTTTAAAAGGAATTTAGCTCACACAGTGCATACACTGTTGATGCAAAGTAAGACATAATATAAAATAATGGAAATGGATGGCCTTTTAACAATATATGTCATTCCGCCTTTTATAGGCAAGTTTGTTTCTCTTTTTGTTTGCTAATTTAAAAACATGAAAATCATAATAGCCGATGAATATTTATTATGCTGACATATATTTTGTTTTTCTTCTGATCATAAATCAGTCTACAATAGCAGTGTAACGGTGAAACAGATCTGAAATCCATGTACAATAGGTGTATGCATGGAAGACTGGTATAAATGGTCTAAATTCCATGTACAATAGGGTACCACAAAAAAACGGTATAAAGTCCATCCACAATGCGAGTACACATAACATGACCTATATAAATAGTCTGAAATCCGTGTACAATAGAAGTATATATTAAAGACCGGAATAAGGGCTCTCCAGAAGGACGACTGAAATGAAACCCATCTACAACAGGCATACACATGAAAGACATAATACCGGTTTAACGGGTGTGAAATCGATCAACCACACAAAATACCAGTAAAACGGGCCTGAAATCGATATGCCACACAAAATACCGGTATAACGTGCCTGAAATAGATCTACCACAACATACCGGTATAACGAGTCTGAAATCTAATTACCACGCAAAATACCGCTATAACGGTTCTGAACTATATCTACCACACAAAATACCGATATAACGGGTCTGAAATTGATCTACCGCATAAAATACCGGCAAAACGGACCTGAAATCTATTTACTACACAAAATACCGGCAAAACGGACCTGAAATCTATTTACCACACAAAATACCGGTAACACGGGTCTGAAATCGATTTATCACACAACATACCGGTATAACGGGTCTGACATTGATTTACCACACCAAATACCGGTAACACAGGTCTGAAATCGATCGACCGCAAACAATACCGGTATAATGGATTTATATCAGGGCAAATGAAAAGACAAATTTATATCCATTTTGTTAATTTTGGCACTTTTGGCTTGAAAAATTAAGGCTCCCGTTTGAAGAAAAAAATCGTGAAAGTTTGATGATCGTGTCTTTACGGAGAGAGATAGAGAGACAGTGATACAGAGAAACCTAGTCTATATAGGGAAATCGGCACACTGACGATGGCATCTGGCAAGCAATGGTGCATAACAGATATTGTAATGGATTGCTAACAAGTTTATTCACCAGGTATCTTGGAGTCCCTTCATAATCGGGTGATCTAAGATGAGCTGCGCAGCCGAGGTTTGCAACCATAGACGCTTAAATATACAACATGTACAATAAAATATAATGTGACTTGAGTATTTTTGTAAGCAATTTTCAAAAATGTTCACAGTATGCTTACGAGTTGCGTCTTAATAACAGGCTAAGCTCCCCCCCCCCCCCCCCGCTGTCCCCTCTCCAGAAATAATTCAATATAAAAGTAGATTAATAAAAATAAAATCAAAGCCGCGTTTATAAAGTTGCATATGCACATGAAAAGGCGGAGCTTTCTCCGTTTTTCTGACAGTAACTTTCAGAAAGATACCATTGCACGCTGTAATTAGTACATGTGGCAATGTGAACCGGGTAGTATACATTTTTCATGTTAAACCAAACAGTATTCCAAAAAAGGAATTTGACCAAAAGACGTACTAAATAACAACCCATACCCTCTTGAATCAGTGACAAATTATGAATATCTAAAACGTCTAAATATTGTACAAATTCAAATCGAGAGGCGTCGTAAATATTTTGTATCTTGCATATTCTTTTGAAATTTCTATCAGAAATATCTTTGCAAAGACAAATGGCTAAATAAGGATGAAATATAAAGATTGTACATTTGGACAATGTAATCAGACGTAACACGTTCAAAGGAAATTGTTTCCTTATATACTGAATTAGATTCTGCTTATCCACCAGGTAAATTAGTATATTACAAATGAGTTGAAAGTATTTAAGATAACAAGAAATACAATATAGACGAAAAGACATTGAAAAGATAAGTATTTTTGTGTTAACTATTAATTATTTAATACATAAACTAGCAGTCAAGAGATAAGCACTTGGCAATTATTAAATTACAATTGAGTTCATGGACTTTATGTTATTAAATCACAATTGTGTTCATGGAAAACAAATGTCCCACCACAGTGTTGGATTTGACTTCAATGATAAACTTATCCAAGGAGTTGCGTTCGGAATGGGTAAACTTTATAAACCTTCCCAATGTCATGTTGGTGCTTAACGTGTGTGTGTGTGTGTGTGTGTGTTTAAAGGAGAAAGTAACCAAGACGTACCAGACAGACTAGGATACCACTTCATGCTTTACCACTGTCGTGGTGGTGCATTAATTACATACATAAGAAACGTGTACATGGTAACCTAGGTGTGCCATATGGACAAATATATTAGTAGTGAATAGGGTCACCCTAGGGACAATGGGACTTACCATTAAAAACACCCCTGGGTCACTCTGGGGACTACGTAAATTTAACATGGAGAAAAATCGTGGGTCACTCTAGGGACAATGGGAATTTAACATGGGGAATATAGTGTGGGTCTATCTAGGGACAAGGGGAATTTAACATGGGAATATGGGACTGTTGAGCGACAAGGAAAATTGAACAGGGTGGGACTGTTGAGCGACAAGGAAAAATGGAACTGGGTCGGGACCCTATTTTAATAAGGTCCCGACCTGATAGGTCTATGGAAATGGAACAGGGGAGAGGGATATAAAACACACAGACACACATACACACACATACACACACACACACACACACACACACATAAAATAAACATTTGGGGTAGGCAGTTGAAAGTCAATCTCTTTTCGAGAAATTGGAATGGCCCTGAAAAGGGCCTTTGAGTTTCTTCTTCTTCTATTTCCTCTACTTCTTCATCCATCCCCTTATCTTTCCTAATAATCCTTTCTTCTTCTTCTTTATATCTGACTCTGGTAACCAGTCAGGATGGCCCAACTCTCTAAACTTGGTCTGTATCTTCATCCAATTGTTGTTAAGCCGCTCAAACTATTCCTTTTTCTTTTTGTTTTCCTCATCTTTTCTTTCTTCCCTCCATGTCTCTGTAATCTTCTTTACTTCTTCCTCCATTACTTTTCTCATCAGATCTTCCCCTTTCTTCATCTTGTCCAACCCCCATTTTACATTCCTCCACTCTGTCCAGTACAATATCTTTTCTAGGAAGCACCGGACTTGGATGACATGATCCAGTGCTTCCTTCAAACTTCCCACTCTGAATTAAGGTGGGTTAATGAAGCCTCTTGACTTATTGACTTCTTCTTCTATCATCCCTGCTATGATATCTCTTGCTGTCTTTAGGCCTTGAACTTGACTGGTTACCAAGTCTTTCATATCTCCATGCCTCCATTTCTCTTCTATTCTTCCTACAACATATTCTACATCCATTATCCAAACATTGATGTCTCTCAATAGATTAAATAAAACTGATACTTAAGTCATTTTGTCTCAGTTATTCCTTAGAATGGTTCGAACATCAAACCTTGTGGGTTCTTATAGTTAAAGAGCGGACGTGAAGGAAAACATCCCCAAGACATACAATTTATATTACCTAGATCATTACTTAAAACGCGCGGACGTGAAGGAAAACATCCACTACTTTTCTCATTTCATATTATCTACTATCCACATACGTGAAGCAGCAATAAACAAACCCCAAAATCTACTATCCACACACGCAAAGCATTAACATGAAACCCTAATCTTCTATCCACACAAACCAACTTAAGCTCTTACATAACCCAATAATCTACTATCCACACAAACGTACGTAAGCGCTTACAAACACACACACACACACAATTTTAAAAAAGATTCAGTGTTTATATTCACACTACTCTACTTACACACATTGGCAAATCGATTACTATTTCTTTTCTAGAGTCTTAGGTAGCCCTGAAAAGGACTGTTTGTTTTTGAACTCCAGTGACACCTGGTTAATGATGGCACCTACCAGGCCTGGCACCACACACACATCTTCTTCCCCAGTCTCCTTTTACTTTTTTTTCTTGGGAGTGCAGAGGTGGAATGATTGGCTTCAGCATCCCAATCATCTGTCTCTGGTATCTTGAAAGTCATCCTCTCTCCTATTTTCTGTTCCTCCTGTTCCCTCTGTCTTCTCTCCTCCTCTTCTTTCTTTATCCTTGCCTCTTCTACGATGGCCTCTGCAGCCAGCTCATTCACTATACGCCTGGCATATTCCAGGTGTACATGAAGTTTCAGCAGTTTTGCTAGTCTGGTGTTCATTCTCTTGATCAATCAACAAGGGTAGCTATACTGCCGAGCGATTTTCAATTTATACTAAAAGCGCGGACGTGAAGGAAAACATCCCCTAAAAGAAAATTTATATTACCTAGATCATGACCAAACAACGCGCGGACCTAAAAGAAACACTCACTGACTTTTTTATACTACCCATCACTATTCTAAAAAATGTCATGAAACCAATGATATACTATCCACAAACGTAAAGCAGTCAAATCAAACCCCAAATCTACTATTTACGCACGTCAAACAGCAAGAAAACATGATCATAATCTACTATCCACACAAACGTACTTGAGCACTTACAATCACTCACACATATAAACATATACAATCACACCAGAAAAGAGTCAGTGTTTATATTCACACTACTCTACATACACACATTGGCAAATCGATTGTTATTTCTTTTCCAGAGATTTGGGTAGCCCTGAAAAGGGCTGGTTTTTTTTGTTGTTTTTTTTTTTGTTTTTTTTATGATTTTTTTTGCTTGCGTGAAGTTGAAGCTAGGGCGATCTTTTAGTTTCTAAGAATGCGACGTCCTCTGACGATAGACTTTCTGACGATAGGTCTGCTTCTTCGGAAAGAGAAGAAGAACTCTTTGGTATCGAAACGACAATCGACAAAGCCTCTGTCAGGTTCAGGTTGCTGCTGCTGTTATTGTTGTTGTTGCTGCTCTCTCTGCTGTTTCTGAAGTCTGTACTTTTCTGTCCATTCTTCTTTCTCCCTGTTCACTTCTTCTCTGAAGAGCTCTTCTATCAGGTCTTCAGTGACTTTTAACATTCTCACATTCTTTATCTCTTCTGGCTTCGGTGTCAGACTGTGTCTGACCCTATGCAAATTCACGTAGGCTTCGTTTAGCTTAGCTAGTTTGGAGCACATCTTCGTAGGAGGATGAGTCGACAATGGATGGTTAGAATGGAAACTACCCCCCTGTTTTAAAGTCAAAGCGCGGACGTGAAGGAAAACATCCCTACACGGTTTTCGAGCCGGAACGTTCAATGAGTGTCATGAGAGAGATAGAGAGAAGTCAAAGCGCACGAATCAAAATTCTTATAGCCAAACAAAAGACAAAGGCATTTTTTCAAAACACAACATTTTTTATTCAAAATCACTAAACACTAACCAACAACTCTAACATTTTTAACAATAATCCAACAATATAACATCAAACATTTTTTTCAAATAACAAACATTTTTTTTTCACTCACACATTATTTTGGACAGGGCTGACAACGTTGTGAATGAAATTGTGATTTCCACTGTCGGAAGTCATTAGGCCATTGATGGACACTACGTTTCCTAGCTTGAGACAAAAGATAAGCATACTGGTCGCAAAACCATCGATCTACTTTCATATCGTTTCTAGAAGAAGAACGAGGATCAAAATGAGTTATTAAATGTTCTAAGGAATAGCCCAGGCTGCGATGATGCAGAAAATACACACAATATTGTCCACACACCAAGGAATCTGTGCCTTGTAATTTCACATTATTGAATCGGGTGGTCTGAGCATTTCTTCTCATAAAGTCAATGATATCGTCTTCCAAAGGAGGCAACCCATAGGAATCGAAATATTCCACACATCCTTCCTGAGGAAAGTAGACGGCTACCCAGTGGGTTCCTGGGAGATGACTGTCGTTCGTGTTGATCACATAAGCTTGATGGTCTTGAGGTTTGCGATGAGGGAGTTCATCTTTAGCACAGACGACAGGATTCCAAGAAGTAGTGTACGAACTGTGGTTCAAAAGGTAATAAAGTTCCCAGGTATCCATGTTTTGTGTGGTTTTTTTCTTCTTCTTCACAGGTAATAATAAGTCATCAATTCGATCCTGACTTTTTGCTTGAAAATGTCTGACACATGTCGTTTCTTCGCTTCGTCTCCCCACTCTGATTCAGGAGAGCTTCGATACGATGGATTTCTTGAGTGGTTAATGGTGGACAAGAATGTTCACGCAAGACTTTATAGCACTGGTGCAACACGATTTCGTCCGAGATGAGACTCCAAGCTTCGTCCACATACTCGTCCAATTGTTCTTCTTGACTTAACATCAGGCATTTATCGTGTTGAATTTGACTAGGATGATCGTTTTGACATCCATAGCAATCGTTCTTGATCAGTTCCGTAATTTTTTCTACTAAATGTTTGGCAAAACAGGAGACTAAATGGGCTTCTTGTTCTGACCATCTTGACTTCATCATGATAACTTCTTCGTCTTTGTCTTGGGATTCTTCTTCCACGGTCTCCTCACATTTCATGTCCAAAGTTTCTCCACTAGGTAAAGAGGGATAACAGTCTTCCATGGCCTCTAATAATCTAGAATGACTTCTCTTAAACTGTTGATTTCTATGGCATTGTCAAATTCTGCATACAGGAGGACGTTCACTGTGTCATGTAGAGGATTAGTAAACTGAAGTTCCACACGAATCTGGCCGGATTTTATAGTTTGGAAACGTCCCTCGTCGCTGCCTTGGTCTGGAGTGAAATCAAACGCCAACAAACCGTGGCCTCCTGTATAATCCTCGTACGATATGCCGTGACTGGTGTTGGTTCCTAACTGTCCGGTGGCTTAGTACAGGGACAAGTACGACCTCAAGTAATTTCTGTCAACAAACTTAGGCTCAAAGGGTCGGGTACACAGTGTCTTGCCATCGCGACTGACTTCGTTCTTGGCTACGTTGTAATGATGAAACAGGAAAGGATTTTCGTTGTGGACTCCGTTGAAGGCTGAATTCTTGACGATACCAAGGATCAAACGCTTGGGTAACTGACCTTGGAACAGATGATCTTCGATCATGGATCGCTGTCCCTTGGGAATGGTGAAGGTTTTCACTTCCACGCGTCGTATGGGATACTTGGCGGTCGTTCTACTCAACGTCTGACTGATGTCGTTTCCCACTTTAGGTAACACTTCCACACGGCGTACGTAGAGTCTGGCTTCTTGGATTTTGGTTTTGTACTCGTTAGCATGGGCCAACAAATGGAAAGCGGTACTGCTACGATTCAGTCTCAGGCGAATATCCACTCCGTTCAGTAAATACTTTTCTTGTAACCACGTGTCCAAACGCAAACGAGCCATCAGTTCTAAACTACGTCCTTGCAGAATTGTATTTCTACGTGTGTTAAACCCCACATTGTGAGGATCGTCATCTGCTGTGAGGGCTGTATCGTTAAACGTGTTATCACCTGCTGTGTCAGGTTTCCATACCACGCAAGCATCCAGATGAGTATTCTTATCTTCTTTTCCGGACGTCAAGAGATTTTCCAGGTAGGCACGATACGGGTAAGTATCCATGCTGCTGCTGACCAGTTTGTTATTCAAGTACAAGTCCACTTCGCTGAGCAACGAATGCATGAAATTGTTGACGGGCGCTACCCTATCATTGGCTCCAGGATTGGTGTTGTCCGTTTTGATCACTTTGACTTTCAAATACAGGTAACTGCTATTCAGATCGATGTAATCTTCGGGCTGACCTTTGATGTCAAACTCGATGGGAGCAGAATCCGTCAAAGAGGAGACGGGATGAAATTCCACCCACTGGGATTCTTGCATCGTCATCATAGTGGGTGGCATGGCAAACAGATCCAGTTCCGACTTGGAACAAGCGCAAGACTCTCGGTGCATCATTTTTTCTCTGTGTCTCAATATTTTAATAATCGAAAACGTCTAAGTCTCGAACGGTTCTTCTTTTCTTTGTCTTTCTAGCTTTAGAAGTGTGAAGTCTGGTGAAAGGGTGTTTTCTTCGTCGTCTCTTTCTGCCTTGTCCTTGCTGAATGCCTGACTCGGTAGCGTGTGCAGGGCATTTATAGGTGTTTCTCGTCGACCCAAAGGGTCATTACCCGCTTGCAGCAAGACATTTTTCCTGCCCTCAAGAAAGCTTCTTTGGGGTTTTGTTTGTCGATGATGACATTTTGGAGAAATTCTTTGCCTTGTGTCAGTGCCGCATATTTCAAGGCGTGCAATCCGCGTGTCACCATCGGTTTCAACACCGGAGCCACTGAACGAAAAACCGATTTTAACATATCTCCTAAACGGTGTCCTCGCTGTCGAGCAACCCCTCGGTACACTGGATACATGACTTACGAGTCGTGAGAGAACCGTTTTCGAAAATGGAGTTTCACCGTGACTTTCCCTTTGGTGAATGGAATATTTTGTCCCAGATCTCCTTTTATAGCAACGTTGACCGTGTCCAAATAAGACTTGCTGACAGGCAAATAGTGAGGATGTACAAATTCGTGGTGAACGTGATAAGTGTTTCCACCTTCCTCGTCAGTGGCCGTGGCAGAATCCACTTTGAAAGGAATGACACGCAGTAACTGTACGAAGGTGTGTCCCACCACGTTATATCCACAACATCGGAGTACACAAACATCAAATTCAGTTCTTGGTTCAGTTCTACCGGGGAACGAAATAACTTGCTAAAAGACTCGTTGTCGTAAATGACTGCTAATTCGCTTTTCTTGATCATGGCCATTCTCATGTCCATGTCTCCGCCCAACATGTCAAACAATTCAGGACAAAATAAAATGGACACGATTTTACCCCCGTCAAATTTCATCAGGAAGCGACGAGCTGCTTTGTGGTACTCCATGGTGACACTTTTTTTGACACTTTCCAAAGCTTTCAGAAACAAGACATTAAATCTGGAGGTAATGGTGCTGACCAAATGTTAACCACTAAAATAATAGCCTGGGGGAATGAACAAGTGGTAGGACCACTTTTGAGTTTTGTCATCATAGGTTTTGTGATCATATTTGACATGGGTATTCAAGTACTTTTGCATTGGCTCGTCATGAACTTCCACCCTAAAAAAATTTTGATTAGGAAGGACATTGAGGACTTGGGTCGGGTGAATGATTTCCACCAAAGCCACTTCCCAATGGGCTTCGTGATCTAATGGAATGGCCTGAGGTAATTTGGCCGTGTAACAACACAACGTATTCTTGGGAAACACCTCCATGGAACTGTCACTGGGGAAGGTTAAGTAAAATTGGTTGTTATTGCTCATAATTTCAGAGTTCTGTGGCTGTCCTAGGGGATACTGGACGTCAGAGATTTGTCTCCGCCAAAAATTGGGTTATTGTTGTTATTGGAGTGGTGACTGGCGCTGACACTGGACACAAGGTTCCCGTTGTTCCCGTTCGAGGTGAATTTCAGGGAGGGATTGGAAGCAGGTAACTGATGCAACTGCTCAATAAAATGGTCCACAATTGTTTGTCTCCTTGTTGCAAGCTCAAATTGGCAATGGCTGCTCCGATGACATAATACACGACGAAGATTTGGCAGAAAATGACGATTTGCGTTTTAGGCACACGCTCTCCACACCACACCCACAAGGGTTGTTTTTGTAAATCTTGCAGAGAATAACTGGGTGAAGGAGTGGTCGACGTAGCTGCGTCTGTGTGAAAGGGCATGATGGTCACTTCTTTTTATAGTCGATGACTTGCGAAGCGTCGATCCAAGAATCGAAACTGGGTGGATATCCTTTGCAACGTACTTTGACTTCTTTGACACGTCGTTTGTCCACTTTACGGGATCTGCGTTCGAGAATGCTTTCGATGTCGTACACGTCGTCTTCTCTTGTGGTGACACGTTGTAACTCGGGCAAATAAAACGTTCCTTTGAGCACTTCTCCATTCATGTCTTCCAATTTATAGACGGCAGGATGACGGCCATGCACTCGTCCAGTGACACGAAACAATTCGGTGGTCCAGTTAGGTAAATATTCTTTGTCGAAAGTGCGTTTGGTTTTGCCAATGCGCACCCAATCTCCAATGGCCAACACTCCACTTTTCTTGGGGACAGCCCTCGTCGGGGACGTACCAAACAGGCGCTCAAACACCAGCACTTCGTTGTCGGGAGTCACTTCTTGCGGGGCACGTCCAATGCTTCGATGGTAAGATTGGTTGTACGCTTGCACCAGGTGCGGTAAGATGTCGATGTACTTCAGAGTGTGGTGATGCGTAAAATATTTCCACATGCGTTCTTTCAAAGTGCGTTGAAAACGTTCCACGATGCTGGCTTTGGTTTCAGGATTCTCGGTGGTAAAAAAAAAATGAATGTCACGTTTTTTAATTCTTTTTGGAAAACTTGGTTCAAAAATTCGGTACCTTTGTCCGTTTGCCATTGAAGAGGGTGACGACCGCTTTGTTTCAACACCCGTTGCAGGGCTCGCACTAACTTGCTGCTCGATTTGGAAGTCAAGGGTACGACCCAGGCAAATTTGGAAAAGACGTCGATGACACAAAACAAATATTTGTAGCCGCGATTGTAGCTGGCCAAATGAGAGACATCGGCTAAATCGGCTTGCCATTGATGATCGATGCCTTCCACTCGGGTGCGACTTCTGGAAAACGTGCGTCGAATGGGTTTGTGTAAAGTGTAAGTAGCTTTTTCTTGTAACCATCGTTGCACTTGAGGTAAACGGAGACTTTTCAGTCGCGTTTTGGCAGCACGAAACAATTTTTGAACTCCTGCGTAACCTGCAGGATGGTAGGGATAGTAGTAAATGCTGGCTAACACCTTCTCCATTTTGTTCGTTTGTTAATAAGGCACCCACTCTTCGAGGATGCTACTTTGGGTGGGACGAAAAGGTGATTTGGAAACGGATTTACGTGTCCGATGGGCTACGGGAGTAGAAGTCGAAGGTAGTGGTGGTGGTGGAAGTGGCAATGGAATGGCTTTGGTCTTCTTTTCTTTTTACACTACTGGTTTCCATTCTTTCTTTTTCACTTCTGTCGAAGGAGGAGTGGACATCATCTTTTTAACCCAAGCTTTCATTTGTTCTAGTTGGGTTGTGGGGGACGGGGTCAACAAGGATGCTGCAGTCGTACTTGAAACGGGAGCTGCTGAAGGTGTTTGAAACACTTCTCGTATCTCTTCTTCCTCAGGTCTTCGTGGGGTAGCATCTCTGGTGACCCCTGGGGATGGTAGTAGTGGTGGTGGTGGCGGTAGTGATGATGGCGCTGGACTTTTCATCAAGGTCTTAAAATCTTTCAGGGTGGGTAGAGTTGTTTCGTCTAAAGCTTTCTGGTGAAAGAGTTGCAGTCGTTGCAAGAGTTGACCGTACTTTTGCGATTTTTCTGTTTCGGACAAATCTTGGCGATCCATCAAGGACTGCAATTCGTGTTGTAACTGGGACATCTCACTTAAATTGGGATTGGGAGGTAAATGTAGGGTGCGTTGTTCTTGCCAACGATGGTATTCCATCCATCGTTTGTAAGGCACTAAAGCTAGTTTTCGTCCTTCCATGGGATGTCAGGGGTCGATTCTGAGATCTTGGGACTTCAGAGGGCCTCTTTAACTTGCTCCCACCCGTCCTCCCAACATGGTTCTCCTTTCAGTAAGGGGCCTAGCAAGAGGGGTAAAATTCCTCCACGTTGGACCAACATCTTCTTCTTTTGACGAATGGGAATTTTCTTTTGAACCATTTGGCGCAGAACGTGACGATGTTTGCCTAAGCATTGTTTCTGTTGTTTGGACAAAAGGATCGTGCCTTTCAACGCGTTCAAACAACATTCGCACACGGTATCGATGACGTCTTTGGAAGCTGATTGAATGAGTTTTTTTCGTAGGGGTGGAGAAGCTTTGGACAGGACAGATAACATGTCCCCATGTTTGACTAAACGAGGAGGCAGTCCTTTTCTTTTCTTTCCTTGGGTTTCAGAAGAGGAATGTTTTCTAGAGGGTGACATCTTTGAGTCTTCAGCACCAAAAATACTGATACCCCGACTTAGTCACAGACCTTTTTTATACTGGAACGCGTCGCCACTGATTGTCTTTACGTCGTATCAACTTGAGGACAGGCATGACACGTCGTGCAGTGGTACGCAACGGACTAAATCGAGCCAGTTCTTGCTTGGACAAATCCAGTAAACTTTGTAACATGCCCAATGTCTCTTGGACTTTGATTTTGGTAGCAGGTACTTTGTGAGCCGCGGCCACTGTCGCTAAACTGGAGGGTCCTGCCACTAGGGAAGTTCTTGGGGTCATCAACGGAGACGTTCTTGGTGTGATCAACGTTTCCAAGTACCTTTCAGTTCTTGGTGTCATCAACGGAGAAGTGACTGAACCTGAGGCTACCGGAGACGCGGTCACCTTCGTGACAGGTTGTGGTTTGCGAGTGTAAGGTTGCGTCCTGGTTGAAGTGCCTCTCTTGCGACTAGTTTTCTTCTGTGGGCTTTTCTTTTTCTGGGAACTTTTTCTCTGTTTCTTTTTCCAGGGGCTTTTCTTTTGCGGGGTGGTGTCTGGTAAGAGGAGGGTCCCGCCACTGGAGAAGTTCTTGGAGACACGTTTCTCCTTGGGGACCTGGTCTTGCCACTGTGGCTCTTTTTCTTCTTTTTCTTCGAGCTTCGTTTGACTTCTTTTTTCTTGTGAAGAACTTTGGGAGCATTAGGATCCCATCTTAAAAGAGAGCGAATGACGACCCCTCCTAGAGTACCTCTCCCTCCAGGTTTCAAAATGATTGGTTTTTGGTTTGAGTGTCGATGCTGGGATCGGCCATTTGGATCAAAGCGACTTTGTTTCGATCGAAAAAGCGTTTGGTTTGATGAGGAATCTGAATGATCCCTTGGAGTAATTGACGTGGTGTCACCGTGAACCATCGTAAGACTTCTTTAAGACTAGCTTCTAAGACACGAGCTCGTACTTGTGGATTTTTTTCTCGACTGATGCCATACAAGGCACGAATCAATTTGACGGGAAGATGTGACTGAAGGGACGTCATGTTCACACTGTGTGAGACAGACGAAAAGGGTCTGAGGTTTTCATAGATTTTTTGGAGTGAAATTAAGTCGAGGACGGAGACGTGTACAGGACAGGCCCTCCGTCTTGGAACCAGTGGTGAAACAATTGGGTACGAAATCGCAGATCATCAGGGGTCGTAGGTTTCAAATCGACGAGTAAATAGGCGTGTGGAGTTTGGCTAAGACTTGCACTTGCGATTTATATCGAGGGCTTTTAAACAAGACCACGTAATGCGCATTGAGACTGATGGTGCGATGGGCTTTACTTTGTTGAAACAAATTTTGAGTGATCTGAAAGACACTGGCATTACGGTGATGTCCTTTGCGCGTAAACCACAGTTTATATTTCTTCTTCGTCTTCTCCTAACATGTCGTCAAAAATGACCAAATGGGTTTGACGGGAGTCAGAGACGATGCCATTGTCTTCTTTAGGAATGCCTTCCACAAACACGATGAAATCGCCTTGACTTTCTCGCAAGAGACTTTACGCCGATTGCCACTCTTTGTAACACCACACGATGCGTTGGGGTGGACGATCGATCAAATGATATTTATGTTCGATCAAACGTTTGACGAATTCGGTTTTGCCTGAACCGCTAGGTCCAGCAATGAGCATGTTAAAGGGATGGCGAAGATACAAAGCCTCCCAACTGGCACGATCTAAGTGTTCGTCGATGACTTTGACAGTAGAGGAAGAGGAAGCAGAGACAGCAGACGTAGCCATAGTGTGAGAAATGTCACTTGTGACACGAAAACAGACAGGACAAGAGTTTATATACCTTTTTCAGGACACGTTTATTGAATGTTTTTAACAAGAATACGAAAGACAAAAATACATAAAAGCCAAAGGCTTAAGTACAACGATAAAAGGCACATCGAAATTATCAACGTGGAATAGAGACAAGTATCTGTACAACATGTTTTGGGTAAGGTTCTGACCAGTTCTATAGGGGGTGAGGTCACACAAGTGTCCTCCCGAAAGGGTCTTTCAGGCATGTCCACGACAGTCCTGTCCTGGGTGACGGGTTCTTCTGGCACCGTCACTAAGACAGGTTGAAAAGTGAATTTTTTCCTTGAACAACTCTCGTGCATACTGGGCCACTTCTTGGCTCCAAGCCTTAAAATCCCATTCTTCCCAGGCACGGACATCTGTCCAATGGGGGTGTAAGTCACAAGCTACACACACATCGTCATACACGTCTCGTGTAGCTAAAAGTTGACGATTTTTTTTTCCCGTAGAGGTCGAGAAGTATCCAGATGAAACCGCAAGGCTTTGAGCAAAAGGAATCTTTCGTGACCATTTAAGGCCATTGGGTGGTAAGTACTCATCGTAAAGAGTCAAAAAGGAATCGGCTGGTAAACGAAATCCTAGAAAACAAGTCACTAAGACACACACCACTTGTCGACCCAAATTGAATGGATACAGTTCTTGTAATAATCGATGGTAATGATCCACGGTTTGAATATGGTCATTGAGTTCCTTCCACGGAATCTGTTCAATTACATGTGACATAAGTCGAGGCGTGGCAGCCTGTTTTTATAGTCTCTTTTTTTCGGAAACAATACACGTACTTTCTAGCCAGAGATCTTCGTTCTCCAGTGGGGAATTTAAATGTTGCATACTGTAACCGAAACGTCAGAGTTCGTTTAGAGGTTTCCTCTTCCGCTAAGTAGATTCCACTTAAAATATGTTGGTAATCCTTTAACTTGTCTTTCTCAATGCGTTGCACTAGGTGAATCTCGAAGTAACCAAAATGATGAACACGTGGATCATCGGGGGCCTGGAAGTATTGAACAAGGTCTGACCACTGAAACAATTTCTGACGAATCAGTTCTCTTATACCATTCAGGTACCAGTGGTTAAAGATCTGGTGACGTAACGGATGCAACTGTTCTTTACGTTTGACTTGTATTTTGACCAGCTCTCGGTAAATGCGTTCTCTCAACTCCACAGGCAAATCACGAATGTTCTCTTGTTAAGTATCCATACTCAGGTTATGGTAAGTTATTTCAATGTCTCGGTCCCACTAAGGGTAAGTAATGACAATTCGGTGACCATCGAGCATGTTCCAGGTAGGCCGAATCTTGTGGCTCCCAGTGGTGAAGTGACACACCGCAACTGAAGCACTTGACTTTATCTCCTTCGCCCAAGTAGAAAAATCCGGCTCTGGCTAATTCTTCGGGGGTCGGTCCTCCCAGATACTTAGGCCATTTTCCTTTGATCGATTGAAGACGATTTTCAAAGTCGCAGTATTCCGACAAACGCACAGGAAACGAATATTCGTCTTTCACAGGTTCGTTTCGATGAAGATTGGGTGACATGGACAGGAGTTTGCTCAGGGCTGGAAGACATCCGTTGGTGGGTAGACGTGAAGGTTGACATTCCCCTTTAAAACGAAACCCAGTAAAGTGTCCAAGAGGACGAGTGGCATCGCTTTCGCATCCCTCAGGTTTGACACGCACAGCATCACTTTCCATGATAGGGGTAGTAAAAACAAAGTTCCCATGATGCTTTACGGCATCGCTAAGGTCACAGCGTACAGCATTGTTCCCATCGCAAGGCTCACAATCGCATTCCACTTCAGAAGCCCCACACTTGAATTGTGCCAGCCTCAACTTATTTTTTGTTTCTCTGAAAGTGTTCATCTTGTTCACTTGGTCTTGGTGGTCACAAAGAACTATCGATCTTGACCATAGCCCCTTTTTATACTAGTCGCAATGCAGTCTCAAGCTTGTATATCGTTCCTTTTTTATGTTTGTTATGTCTAGCTTTGGAAGGTAAGTCTCTATGGTGCCGTCATAATTGTACCGTAGTGTCATGTTTGGAAAGGCCATAGATAGTTAAGGACAGTGCGGAGACCATTGAGTATGTTCCAGAATAGCTGAATCTTTGTAGATACATAGATCCATTCGTAACTTCAGTCCGCAAGCGAAACACTGTACTTCGTATCCCAATCCTGACTCAGGCCCCAAGTAGACAAATCCTGTTCTAGCTAAAACACGCGAAGAAGGTAATCCTTCCCTATCCGTAGGCCATTTCTGAAACGTGTCCAATCGACGGGCACAATCACAATAGGCAGGTAAGAAGACTGGAAAAGGGTAGGGTTTGAACTTGGAGTTCTCATCGGGTTTCTCACTTGATTCTTGCTGTGGCGAAGTCATTCTTCTGGTGGGTGACTATCCACTTACAACCAATGTTTTATACCAACGTGTGCATACGGTAAAGTAAAGTGGTTGGGAAGTCGCACTCGCTTCTGGTACACGATTTGATATACTTTTTCCAAGGGTCGACTGACGATGGGGTGAGTGGGCAAACGTACAATCTTGTTGGGTTGATAGGTGCACACTTTAAAGTGTTGATCTTTTCCAGACTGCAAGGCTTCTTTCAATACCCCAATGTTGACCACTCGACTGGTACGATAATGCAGAGTCAATCCTTTCACTTTACACTTCGTGTGCACTTCTCCTGGTTTGTCCCGGTATTCGTAGCAGTAATTTTTAGGACCGCCACTGGCGAAACTTAGAATCTTGTCGTCGGGGTGTTCGTCTGTCCAGGCTCCTAAACGGTCTCCTTCGATGTCAGGGTGCTGTTGACTTGGGTGATGGATGTAAATGCAACTGTCCGTGTCAAAGTACAAGACACGTTCCCCTAACAGTTCTAAAACTTCGTACAATTTTAAGCGAGCATGAGCTGTCACGTAAGCAGCAATGATGACATTTCCAAAGGGGTCGTCTTGTACAAAGTCCAGATCTTCTTCGTAATTGACCAAGATCAAATGCTCGCGAACGACGTCCACGTGTTTGATGAATTTGGTTTTGTCGTGAATCATCTGGAAGTAGCGGGAAGGTTCTGTCAAATATTCCGTCTTGGGTAAACACGGTCGTTGTGCCATTTTGCCCCACAAGCAATTTAACATCACTTTGGCAAACGATCGCCTGCCTTCGTTTTTCTCGATGTGGTCTAAAATGATGCCTTCTTGTGCCCAGTATTTCCCTTTGAATGTCGTTTGGTCTTCGGGAGTGTGACGCCAGGAAGGATAACCACTGGCTTCTTGCTTCAGTTTCAAAAAGGCATCCACGTAGTCTGCGAAAATGCCTTTCTGCGTGGGGTCACCCTTGTGGTATTGTTCTGTCTTGGGAAAGTGGCAAATTTCGTACACTTCTAACAGTTGGTATCCCATGTCCAGAGCTTTGAACAATTCTACACTGACCCACGTTCCCGTTAAAGCGCGTTCTTCCTGGGTGTGCTGGCAAGCCTGTTCTTGGTTGCACGTTTCGGCACAAGTACGGCACAAAGGAAGCATCAGTTTGCCTTGACAATGGTGAGGTAAGACGGGATGGTACAAGTCCGTGGGAGGTAAAACTTTGCACTTGATCAGACCTTCGTATTGTCGAATGTTTTTCAGGTCGATGTGTTCCGTCAACAATTGTGGGTGCCCTGCAGGAAAGCGACAATATTTGCATACGTAGGGATACAGCGAACCCACGTCCAAGTATTTCATTTCTTTCCTTTTTCTTCGTCGGCTTGGTACAGCAAACTGGTGGCATTGGTCCTTCCTCCGTACAAACTATCCCTTGGGTTCAGTGGGTCCATGAACTGGTAACTTTCCACGAGGCGTTTGCATTCGGGATCGGTTTTCAAACGGTAACCGTATTCGTGTTCCCACATTTCCACCACTTGGTAACCTTCCTGTTCTAACTTTAGGCGTCGCTGACAAGTGGCCTGGTACAGGTCTTCCATGGTTCGTTGTAAAAACTGATTTTTAGTGCCACGGTCTGGGTAACAGACGGGATATCCGTGAAATAAGCAGCCGTTAAACTCGTACACGATCTTGGCGTTTTCTAAGTCCCAGCCATCGACCGAATGCGTTCCGATGGTCTTTTCGCCCCCTCCGTTGCGGGCATGCTGAATCCATTTGTCTTCCTTGTCGCACAAGTAATGTAACCAGCGTAGGGCTTTGACCGAGTATTGACGTTTGACATAGTTGGTCGTTTGAGGACTGATGACAGCCACGGTGTTTTCAGGCATGAATCGTTGTCGGTACACTAAGGAACACGCTTTGGCAATGGTGCAAGCTTCTTTCAAAGGATCGACCCCTCCGTGTTCCATGAACAGTTCTCGAAATTTTCCACAGCATCGTCGTAAAATGTCCACGTCGGAACGACAATACTTTAACATTTCTTCCTGAAAGTCGAAGGGGTCCGAGGCATGGACCTGGTACCAAGCGTAGAAAGCTTCTCGTTGTGCGGTACGCATGTTGTCAGGGTCGTAATAGTGAGCCTCAGGTAAATGGGGTAGAACGGCGTGTTGATTGGCTTCGGTATTGAAAAGGTGAGGAAAATACCCTTTAGCCATTTCTGTCATTCCAAATGTTTTAGGCATTGAGCTCAAAGGCATGGCCAAGTAACTCATCGAATCTTTAAACTTTACTTGTCCCACTTGCATGAAAATGATTTTGACTCCGTTCAAAGTGACTTTAGTACGCTCGGTGCCTTGTTCCGTATAGTACCTCAAAAGAAACTGTCCATCGTATCCGGAGAAATTGTGAGCCATCACCGTGGCATGACGATGACAATCTCCGTAACATTCGATGTCCTCTTGGCTCCACGTCTTGTCGATGGGGTCTAAGACCCATCGGGCGAAATCGGCTAGCGTGTTCGGTCCTCGAAAGATTTGTTCACGTCTTCCAGGAATTTTGCTGCAGTGAGGGCAATGACTGAAGATAGGTTCTTGAATGCACTTCTCGCACGCTCGATGAGCCACGCAGAAATTAGGAATGTGAATACCGGTTTCTTGCATGCATTCGAAATCGAAAAAGATGAAATTGATTCGGTGACAAATGTGACATTTTTTCTTTCCTGAACATACGTGTGCCTTGACAGTATTGGTACATATGCCTTGTCCACACGTAGGGCACAATCTCAGGAGTTGACAAGCACATTTCTGCTGTGAACCTTGCGTCTTCAAATGTTGTTGGTAACAGGCAGGGCTGACAAACGTGCGCAGACAAGTTGAACAATGCACTGGTTCTTGCCCTTTGCTCAGACAGGGTTGAGAGGCCAAACATCCTGAGCATTTTGATCCGCAATGTTTGTGTTGCTCTCGATTGTTATAGCCATAGTCACATTTCTCACAATAATAAACATATCCCAGGAATCCGGTGATACTGGTAATGGTATCGAAATGGTCATCGTGATGATAAAGGTGAATGTATTTTCCATCCTTAAAATCTTGGCCTCGAAACAACAGAGTTCTGCGCACTTCTTGAGGGTGTACTTTCAAGGTGTAGCGTGGAGCTAGGGCATCTTGCAATTTTTGCATCTCTGGAATGCCACAGGGTGAGTCTTTGGACAGGCCTGTTTGTTGTAACAGGAGTTCTGCTTCGTTTCGTTGTTTGGCTCGGTTCGATTTTCGAATGTTCTCCCAGTCACTTTTCCATTCTACCGTGTCGTTCTTGTTGGCATAGGTTCGTCCCACCACGATGGCACGGGCTAAACACATCTGGTCTTGAGGGTTGTTAATTCGGACGAGGCTTGTTTTGGTGTTACGAAGGCCGTCCACCAATGAGACCTTTTTGCGGCCAGTCCCTTGAGGAGGAGAGACGTGGATCATGTCCAGTGTGGCTTTTCCATCAGTGATGTCAAACTGGTCATTGGATTGTTGTACGTGTTGAATCTTGTCAATGACTTTGGAAGCGGTCAATTCTGCAGGTCTGCTAAACTCGATCCAAACAGGGGATTTCAAACCGTCGTATTGTATGGAAAGTCTCAAGCGATCGTCTTCTTTGGGTTGACATTGTCGCTTGAGTGTGGTAAGCAAAGAATCCCACATCCCAGTGATGAACCCTTCTGCTTTCTCCAACGGTACTTCGGACTTGAAATGTTTAAACTTCACCGTGTATTTGTAAGCCGTGGTTCTAAATTTTCTAGAGGAGCGCTTTTCTGTCTCTCGAATGGAATAGTATTCTTCAGGGTTAACTATGGGTGGTGAACTTTGTTTAGAGGGCTTGAATTCTGGTTCACTCATGTCCTCTTCAAAATCACTGGCATGAATTTGTGCCAAGACTTCAGCTCTGGTACGAGGAGATAGATCACGTTTCAGCCTCTTACTTTCTTCTTCTTTCTTCTGAAATGAATTGGATCGTTTCGTCTTGATAGCAAAAAAGTCAAATGACTAAAATTTAAACACCATGGACTAATTTACAGCCATGGCAGACCAGCGTATATAAAGGGTATGTGTCTTGTCCTTTCACTATTCATTTCACTCTCAAACCGAGCACAACGATGGAAGAGACTACCCAGATAGACCGTTTCATCAGAGCGTTGCGAGGGGTCATTAGAAAATTTTCTTCAGACCAGCCGACGGACTACTCTCCTTCCTTTCGAGTTAAAAGTGAAGATACTTGCTATATCTGTCAGAAGAAAGGGCATTGGTCTTCAGAGTGTCCAGACCGTCAAAAAAGAAAAAAAGGGGTTAGAAAAGACAAAAGTCAAGGTACCTGTTATTATTGTCAAGAAAAAGGGCACTGGTCTCCAGATTGCCCTAAGAAACAAGAGGAGCAAGAAGAGAGGGATTCTGGAGAGGTAGAAGAAGAGGAAGAAAGTAGACAGGTGAAGAAAAAGAAACAGGAGAAGAAAAGAAGAAGGGAATAAAGTGAGGATGAAGATTAGGAAAAGAGTGTGACGGTGAAGAAATTGAAAAAACAGAGAGAGTAAAAAAGAAACAGAAGAAGCCAATGGACATTTTAAAGTGATATGTTGTGAATTGTGAATTGGATTGTAAATATTGATAAAAGAATAAATTAATTATATAAGGTAAGTGTCTTTGGGTTTTGATTTTAAAATAAGAACGTACTCTCACACATTCATAAACACGTACTATAGGGGTAAATTTTTTTTTCGAGAGACGTGGGTGGCCCTGAAAAGGGCCTTTTTTGGTGCAGGGATGAGTTTAAACAATCAACTTTAACTGCCTTAAGCCTTTGCCACGGCCAAGGCCTACTTCTGGACTGCGTACTGTTGATGATGATGATGATTTGGTTGAAATCACTAAGGGTGGTATGTCAGGCTTAGTCACAGGGTTGGCGTGTTTAGCTCGGGAAGGTCGTATTCTCTTCGGTAGTAATAAAGAAGTCTGATACATTTGTTTCAGACTTCTTAACTCCGCTAAAATGTCTAACAGTACCGTGACCGTTTGATTTTCACACCCTTGTTTCTTTGCTGCTACTTCTTCTTCTTGTTTTTTCCTACCTCTTCTTCTTGCTGCTGTTGTTTAGGAGAAAAGCTTGTTCCCCTTCCTTTTGCTGCTGTATAAATTTCTCCAATTCTTCTTTCTGTCTCTGTCTAAAATTCTCCACGTGCGGTAATGAAGGTGACGAAGGTTCCGGAACAAATTCTTGCGAGGTAAGAAAATCCACAAAATCCCAATTCACCTCTTCTGAAAGTAAGTCCGGCTTCCCTTGGGTAGTCTCCACCGTCGGTGCACCCCAGTTGATTGTTTTCTGAGTTTCCGTCATGTTGAAAAACTGTCACATGGATTGACTACACACAGGCGCTAACGAATCTGTATAGGCCACGTGACGTCACAGACTGCTCTCTTCCGATTGGAGGTGGGCTGACTGAATTTTGTAACGCGTGTTTGGATTGGTCAATGAACTCAATCCGTTTCAATCCTTCCTCTACCTATTAATAAGCGCAGTTCACTGCATTGATTCACCTGTTCTCGGCGCCTCAAGATGTGGACCGACGTTCAATCTTCTACTCTTGTGTCTTCGATGATGTTCAGGACGGACGTACCGATGTATGTCCGATCCAAGTGGACAGTTGTCCATAGGACCGACACCAGCCTGTGGATACGTATGATTTACTTGGAGAGGCAAGGATGCCTCAAAAGAGTTTTAGTCTATAGACCTACCATTAGACGAAGCCTAAGACGAAGAAGATGTCGCAGATGCCCTTTATGTTAAGGGCATATTAACATAAAACCAAAGGCCCTTTTTAGGGCCACTCCAGTTTCTCGAAAAGAGATTGACTTTCAATTGCCTAGCCCATTTTTGTATTATATTTTTTTATTTTAAAAAGCAAAAATAGAGACCCCCTCCCTGTTTCAATTTTGTGCCTGTTCCCTTTCCATAGACCCATCAGGTCGGGACCGTATTAAAATAGGGCCCCAACCCTGTTCCATTTCCCCTTGTCCCTAGATAGGCCCACACTCTATTCCCATGTTAAATTCCCCTTGTCCCTAGATAGACCCACACTCTAGTCCCCTTGTTAAATTCCCCTTGTCCCTAGATAGACCCACACTCTATTCCCCATGTTAAATTTCCATTGTCCCTAGATAGACCCACACTCTATTCCCCATGTTAAATTCCCATTGTCCCTAGAGTGACCCAGCAATATCGCCCATGTTAAATTTACGTAGTCCCCAGAGTGACCCAGGGGTGTTTTTAATGGTAAGTCCCATTGTCCCTAGGGTGACCATATTCACTACTTATATTACTTTATGACTTAACACTGTCGTCGTGCTGCACAACTTGTATAAAAAAGTTGAACATCAATGGTTCTATTTTGAAAACAAACCGTTACAATTTTACCTTCTAACTCAATCACATTCCCAATAGGTACGAAACTGTCATGTATGTGAAAAAATACATATTACATAAGGCCTACAAAGAGCGACAATGTGGGGGTGGGGATATGTCATGGAATGCACTTTAAGTTTCTTTCATTTGCGTATTATTTGCTTCCCGTCCATAAACAAAAACAGTTTTGCTCATTTGAACAAATGAAAAGAGCAGTTTTAACACTGTATCTTGATCCTTCACCAACCCAGATTTTGCTTTATTGATACGGGTATTTGCTTTCCTTACAACCTTTTTATTTCTAGTTCTTGATCTATACAGTACCACCCACCACCAGCACTGTCTTATCTGATTGATAAAGGTAGTTACCACATATTTATCAATCTGCGTCTTTAGTTTTATCCAACCATCAACATATACACGTATCCGCCACCCATGTATTCTTGGATTGGTAACGTTAGTTGCCACGCAGTCTGTTTATAACGGTATGTCTTGATTTCCATCTTACCATCGATAAATTTGTCCACCGACTTCATTTCATGTTAGATATGATATGGTTACCATACACGGACATCCGAAAGGAGGACACTCCGGAGAGTGAGTCTATCTGCATCAGTATCTACCAACTCATATTGTATTAATGTGTTATATTACATTGTATTAATGTGTTATATCACATTGTATTTATGTGCTATATCACATTGTATTAATGTGTTATATTATATTAAACCATCATTGGCGAACACAACTAGTAACAGAGACTATACAATGTTACTATATTGTTGTGGATATTAAATTTCTATTGTTTGGTTGATACTGAAGATAGAGTTTGGACCTAAATGTCTAATATAAAGCGGGGAAAACATGTTTATCAAGTCTGATTTGACTTCTGTATTCAGCCTTGATTCTGACTTTTGACTTTCTTGAACCTATTTTTTTTACAGTTTTTTTAGATAAAATTTCCTTTTAAATTACAGAGATTGGAATCTACCTGATGTTGTTGATAACTTAGAATGTACTACACGTACACGTTTGACCCTCATCCTGATCCTTAAGTTGAATCCTAGGTTTTATATTTTTTTATTTTTTTTATTAAGGTTGATTACATCTGAATTACTCATTCCTATCTTAACCTCCAAATTTGATCGATTCTTATTGCAGTGTTTAGTTTTTGTGAGCGGATTTATTATTTAAAGTACTCACCGTAATTACAAAGTGATCATAGTTTGTTTTCGGACTAAATCATTATTTTAGGATTGTTATGAATTCGCTCAATGGCATTTTGGAATTATACCATTGCGAAATTTATAGACATTTCTCACTTTGTATTCTAGAAAAACAATATTTTTGAATGTTACAAGACTTGTGGGTTTTCGATATTTTCCGTTACTTAGCTTAATATCATAGTGTCGTAATAGGTTGTTATATAATATCCTGTGACATATGTACTCCATGTCCTTTCGTTTCCACAGTCATTTTGTAGTCATAAACATACCAAAATTTGTTTGATAAAGAACGGGCCGGGCAAAAGCCCGAACACGTTTGTATATCTCAAAACAAAACCGGCTGGACCGATATTTAAGGACAGATAATAAAGAGAGAGAGAGAGAGAGAGAGAGAGAGAGAGAGAGCGATGTGGGTAACCATACAATCAAACTATTCCATATGGTATCTTGATACCTTTCTTTATTCTTTTGTGGTTACCAACTTTTAATTTGAGGCTTGTTCATGGTTAATGGAAATAAGAAACATAATTACTTTCTAATGTGATAAATATAGGATGTTTTGGTTGTATTAAATACCTCTATCTTCAATGTATTTAGTGCAAAGTAAAAGACCATTGTGTAGCAAGTTAACTAACTCTGGATAAAAACGTGTCAGTCATTATACGTGAACTCATTGGTTAAAATTATTTGTTACAACTTATGACCTGGTATTGTTTCTAATTTGCATGTGAACTGTAGGCAGCGTCTTGAAAAAAAATTACTTCCACGCCTTACGTAAGCCAATCTAAAGTCAAAGGTAGGAATTGTAATAATATAATATATGACAAACGCCAAAACGTCATCTAGGATTAAAGTTAATGATATGCTAACATAATTGCTGGAAGGCAATTTTGGCACACACAAAACCATACAGTTCTCAGTCCTTAATATATCAATATAACAATGGCCTACATAAACTAATAATTATAAAACGTTCCAGCATGACAGAAGAAGAGGACATTAAAACTGATAAATTTGTCACCCTAACGTAAAAGATCATTGTGCTTTTTCTTCACAAAGAGACCAATACACATGATAAACGTATGACAATTTATTCAATTTAGTTGGAGCGCAACTCACCACACACCCCACAATTATCACAAAAAATAGATCCACGCATTCAGTGGGAAAGAAACAAACAAAGAAAAGTAGCGAATAAATATGAGCAAACTTTAAGACAAGAACATTGTTTCCCTACAACTTCCAATATGGAGACTTAATGTTAAATCCCCGTGAGATAGTACATATTAACACCGGATTCCCGATAGCAGGAAGGATTGATGCTTTCAGCAGATCTAGCCAACACTAGATGTCTTCTCTAATTAGTAAGAATAGTTACAGTGATTTTTAATTTGTATGTTGATCTCTATTCTATCATCAACACATCCACCCTTGACTTGTGTAATTTATAACTGTAGTTGCTATCAGTAACACTTATTTGCAACCACATATCTTGTTCTCTACCGTGCTATCATCACACATACATTGTTCGTATTGTGTCTATTACCATCTACGACACATATCTACAACTACGTCGCTTGATATATATGAAAATATCATCACGCCCACCAGCCCACCTATGTCATAGCTTGTCTCTTAGATATGACTTTTATTATGCAGCCTAAACTGTACACAACCAGCAATTTTGTATCAGAACGTCATCTCAGTTTCATTTTATTCAACAATATTGTACCTTATTTATCTAGTGTTTATATAAGTTATAAATTTACAAATTTAACCTGAGCGGTAATGTTATAAAAATCGGATGATAAAATCCTCGAAATGAAGGCCAAAACTTGTTTTATTTCAGTAAAGAGCGGATAACTCAATTCGTGAGGGACGATTATCTACATCAACAGGAAGTTAGCGATTATATTCGCTTTTTCGAGAACATATTAAAGTATTGAGCACCATTAGAAAAATTATTTGCAATTTTTATAGCAAACACATACGGTGTATTTTATACCAAACACATCAGGTATATTTTATAACAAACACATAATTTTAAATATTTAATGGTCAGTATTACATTATTGTCCACGACATACTTATTCCTTTTTGTTATGTTTAATCGCTGATAGTTGTACGTTTTGGAGGTAATTTGCATTTGATAATACCTGACCATTTCTAATATATTTTATATAAAATATTCATGTCTAAAACAGATTACTAGTGCTTTAGATGTAACGAGAGTATGCGAAAACGAGGACACAAACTTATTAACACAAGCATAACATTGTAATAAAAGAACATTATTAACATAAATATAACATTGTAATACAACAACTTTATTAACACAACGATAACATTGCAATAAAACATCTGTATTGTCATAAAGATATGATTGTAATACAATATCTTTATTATAACAAGCATAACATTGTAATACAAATTATTATTGTACACATAACATTGTAATACAAAATATTATTCTACGGATAACATTGTAATAAATAAAATTATTCTACACATAATATTGTAATACAATATATTATTACAAACATAACATTGTAATAAAAAATATTATTCTAAACATAACATTGTAATACAAAATATTATTCTACACATAACATTGTAATAAAAAATATTATTCTACACATAACATTGTAATACAAAATATTATTCTACACATAACATTGTATTACAAAATATTATTCTACACATAACATTGTAATACAAAATATTATTCTACACATAACATTGTATTACAAAATATTATTCTACTGATAACATTGTAATACAAAATATCATTCGACACATAACATTGTATTACAAAATATTATTCTACACATAACATTGTAATACAAAATATTATTCTACACATAACATTGTATTACAAAATATTATTCTACTGATAACATTGTAATACAAAATATCATTCGACACATAACATTGTAATACAAAATATTATTCTACACATAACATTGTAATAAAAAATATTATTCTAAACATAACATTGTAATACAAAATATTATTCTACACATAACATTGTAATACAAAATATTATTCTACACATAACATTGTATTACAAAATATTATTCTACTGATAACATTGTAATACAAAATATCATTCGACACATAACATTGTAATACAAAATATTATTCTACACATAACATTGTAATACAAAATATTATTCTACACATAACATTGTAATACAAAAATTATTCTACACATAATATTGTAATACAAAATATTATTCTAAACATAACATTGTAATACAAAATATTATTCTAAACATAGCATTGTAATACAAAATATTATTCTACACATAACAGTGTAATACAAAATATTATTCTACACATACCATTGCAATACAAAATATTATTCTACACATAACATTGTAACACAACAACTTTATTAACACAACAATAACATTTTATTTAAATAATTGAAATAACATAGCATATGCAGTCTTAGATTAGGTGTTCATTCGGACATAAACTGCTACCAATAAATGACAACACTGTTCGGCGGCAAAAAAACTCAGTTATAAATATAAAATGTATATTTTGCAAGCTTGACAAAATAAACACTTTTTGGAAACAAAAATATTTCAATTCGTGAAGTGAAATATATGTATTACGTCAGTATCAGATACAAACAAATACAAAAACATACTGCTTTCACTTCTATTGTGTCACGGAGAAAGTAAAGATCACATAGTACTGTTTTCACATCTATTGTGTCACGGAGAATGTAAAGATGACATAATACTGTTTTTCACTTATATTGTGTCACGGAGAACGTAGAGATGACATAATACTTTTCTCACTTCTGTTGTGTCACGGAGAATGTAAAGATGACATAATACTGTTTTCACTTCTACTGTGTCACGGAGAACGTAAAGATGACATAATACTTTTCTCACTTCTGTTGTGTCACGGAGAACGTAAAGATGACATAATACTGTTTTCACTTCTATTGTGTCATGGAGAACGTAAAGTTGACATAATACTGTTTTCACTTCTATTGTGTCATGGAGAACGTAAAGATGACATAATTTCACTTCTATTGTGTCATGGAGAACGTAAAGATGAGATAATACTGTTTTCACTTCTATTGTGTCATGGAGAACGTAAAGATGAGATAATACTGTTTTCACTTCTATTGTGTCATGGAGAACATAAAGATGACATAATGCTGTTTTCACTTTTATTGTGTGATGGAGAAAGTAAAGATGACATAATACTGTTTTCACTTCTATTGTGTGATGGAGACAGTAAAGATGACATAATACTGTTTTCACTTCTATTGTGTGATAGAGACAGTAAAGATGACATAATACTGTTTTCACTTCTATTGTGTGATGGAGAAAGTAAAGATGACATAATACTGTTTTCACTTCTATTGTGTGATGGAGAAAGTAAAGATGACATAATACTGTTTTCACTTCTATTGTGCCATGGAGAACGTAAAGATGACATAATACTGTTTTCACTTCTATTGTGTCATGGAGAACGTAAAGATGACATAAGACTGTTTTCACTTATATTGTGTCACGGAGAACGTTTAAGTTCCTGATGGAGAATGGTCTTATTGTAGGTTGATTGGGTATCACAACAGAAGGTTGGGTGTCACAAGACCATCAGCCCCATTACGCTGACTCTTTGTGTCCTGGTTTCTAAATCACCACAGTATGTGCTAATGGCTACACGACTGTTTTGGTTTTCCCAAAATAAAGCTTTGACTTAGGCTTAGTTGTAGATGGTATCCTCATGAACAACAAGCGGGTTTTCTCACAATAAAATACGTTGACCTCGTTTATCTTTATAACTTTTATAGTCAAGCCAACAGAAGAGTTTTCCCATAATACAAATTCTGACCTGGACTCTCTTTTACGGACAGTATCTTTATGTCAACGCAGGCTTTTTCCCTAAAATAAAATTTCTGACCTGGGCTATCTGTTTAGATTTTCTCACCATAACAATAGTCTATCACCAATACAATACTCTATCACCATTACAATAGTATATCACCAATGCAATACTCTATCACCATTACAATACACTATCACCATTATAATATTCTATCACCATTACAATACTCTATCACCATAACAATAGTCGATCACCATTACAATACTATATCACCATAACAATAGTCTATCATCATAACAATACTCTATCACCATAACAATAGTCTATCACCATTACAACACTCTATCACCATAACAATAGTCTATCACCATTACAATACTCTATCACCATAACAATAGTCTATCACCATAACAATACTCTATCACCATGACAATAGTCTATCACCATAACAATAGTCTATCACCATTATAATAGTCTATCACCAATACAATACATGTAAATAGCTATAGTGCAAAAAGACGTTAACTGTATCACTTTAACATTTGTTAGGGGTGGGGATGCAGCTTAAAAAGCATACAGTTAAGGATAGACATCCAGTCTATATGGCACAGATTCGATGAATTTAAAATTTCTATTAAACTGCAGCCTAACAATCTTACTTTACAGTGGTAACCAAGGGAGGTAACCCAGAAGGGAAGCGCGTGTATATTCTCTGAGTAGTCGAACTTTCATTAGATCAGTCTACTTGATAAAATTAGTGGTTTTAAGAAATATTGGCCCGTTCCATTTTCAGCAAACTAACACCCTATCAATTCTTATTTCTAATCTCCTCTGACCAACACCTCACCAATTACCATTTAAAAACTCCTCCACCCCCACCCCACCAATTCCCATTTAGAATTTATTAAAGGCCCCAACTAAGGTTTAATATATTAGGAACAGTAAACTGTAACGAAACAACATATTCAGATCGACAGACGGCCCATTCTACTCCGAATTTATGAGAGTAGGTTAATTTGGGTGGTATAATAATTCGGGTGTTACATCTGGTTTAGTAGCCTCAAATGTAGCTCCAGTCTATTTTTAGATCATTTTTTAAAATCTCACTTTGGGGTGATAGTCGAGTTAGAGTTAGACACTCTTAATATTGACTATAAAATATTTTTTTATTCTTCAGAATTTGAGCAATATGGTGTGGCGAGTAACAAGGAATTTTTCTTGGTCCGGATGCGAAGTCTGTGACTCATTGAATGGTACGTCGTGTAGAGTCCAGCCTCTAAAAAAGAACTTCACCGTGAATTCATCATTAAAGGTATTTTATAATAGGATATGATTTGTTATGTTTTGATCACAGTTGAAAGTTCACTAGTTACTACATGGGAAATAGAAGTGTGACCTGAATCCAAGAGTCGGTGACTCTGTAAGAGTCAGGGTACTAAAGGCATGGAAGAATTTGAACCAGTCTAGAAATGGGTAAGCATAACATAGACTATGTATGTGTGTCAGTAGTGGTTGATCATGAAAGTAAGCCTTAATAAAAAGTGTCTTATGAAAGTATGACTTAATAAAAAGTGTCTAATGAAAGGTTATCCAGGTTGTAACTGAAACAAATAGAGACATTGTTCCATTGATGGAATTTCAGTTTGGAAAACTCAGTGCTGAAAGTAGCACCTAACTCTTTCTTGCAGAATCGAAAACACGTGTTTCAAAAACAGGTAGATCCAGAAAATGCCGTTGTTCTTATGGTTTTCTCTTCACAGAAGCTGTCACCAAGGATGTGTATATGCTGATAAATATCCTTACCTCTGTTACGAGGCGCCATACGAGATAGATAGGTGTGTGAACGAGTTCCTCAGAACCAAGAGACATATTACATAATGACAACAATAAATACAAATAACCACAGCAATAACAAAAGGCCAAATAAAATCGGAATGTATACGTCGCTAATATTACCGTATTAAAGTGCCCAAAACATTTCAAATTTCGATACTATGACGTGTCTCGTGTAATAAATTCATATACTACCACGCCTCTCATTTAATAAATTAATGTGCTAAGGATAAAAAAAACCCCCCACTATCATAGAAATTCCTCTTGACTTATAATTTCATTTCTTATGAGTATGAGGGCTATATGGATCTGTTTAGGACATATTAAAAGTTCACGTGTAGAGTTAGTTTTATTGTTATGTATCCTTTCCGGAATAATCAACAAATCCAGCAACATTTAAAACAAATGTTTCAAATTACAAAATCAAATGTCAAGATTTATTAGTTTATTTTATCCATTTGTGACAGCTCCGGTAGCCCAAGTGGTTAGAGAGTCCGCCTTGGATGCGGGAGTTTACGGGTTCAGACCCGGGCCGAGTGATACCAAAGTCTTATAAAAATGGTACTCAGCATTAAGAGGTTAGCGTTAGGAGTGGTCGGCCATATGTCAGGATAGTGTAACTGGGTGGGACATCATGCTACATGTCTGCGGCATGATGCCCCAGTGCTAGACATCTATATAAACTGCCACACTGCTGACATCGTAGCGATATAACTGATTTTTTTAAAAGCTACGTTAAAAATCCAAATAACACACACAAGAACACACACACACACACACACACACACACACACGAAAACACACTTTATCCATTTGTAATGAACCCACTGGCGATTTTTTAAAGAGTTTTATTTTTTTTCCCCGACTGTGGGAAATACCAATAGACTGCCAGGTCACGAAACTTTTGGTTTGCTTACACACCTTTTGCAAATAATGGAACACGCTATCATATGAGTCTTCAAATTTTGTACAATATACAATAAGAATTATAAGGATGGTTTTGAATATTGCAATATGAATTACAGATATGGTTTCGACTATTACAATATGAGATACAAAGATGCTTTCGAATATTACAATATGATATATAGATCTGGTTTTGAAAATTAGCAAAATAAAATGTTAATAAATCTAAATCAGCATGGATGTTAGATATCGAATGTATATGATGCGTTACGAATGTCAACTCCAGGTCATGATATCATTTAGTGAGGAGGAATGGGTGTTTGTAAATGTAAAAAAAAATCCCAACAGAATACGTCCAACCTATTCGGTGTGTATAAAAATGAAAATTGACCTAAACTCGATATACTGTTTTGGCCTACATCATATTGACTAATGTTATTGTAATAAATCTAGGGTAGGTATTATTGTATATATATATAGATTGTAGCAAGTATTAATGTAGATATAGATTTTAGTAAGTATTATTGTATATATAGATTTTAGTACGTATTATTGTATTTATAGATTTTAGTAAGTGATATTGTATATATAGATTTTAGTAAGTATTATTGTATATATATATTTTATTAAGTATTAGTGTACATATAGATTTTAATAAGTATTATTGTATATATAGATTTTAGTAAGTATTAGTGCATATATAGATTTTAGTAAGTATTATTGTATATATAGATTTTAGTAAGTATTAGTGCATATATAGATTTTAGTAAGTATTATTGTATATATAGATTTTAGTAAGTATTAGTGCATATATAGATTTTAGTAAGTATTATTGTATATATATATGTATATATATATATATATATATATATATATATATATATATATATATATATATATTATTAAGTATTAGTGAAGTATTATTGTATATATAAGTCAAGGTTACACTTAGGTGTGCTTCGCTCTTTGTAACATTATTCTACCAAGGTTGCACTTATGTGTGCTTCGCTCTGTGTAACAGTATTCTACCAAGGTTACACCTAGGTGTGCTTCGCTCAGTGTAACAGCATTCTACCAAGGTTACACTTAGGGGTGCTTCGCTCTGTGTAACAGTATTCTACCAAGGTTACACTTATGTGTGCTTCGCTCTGTGTAACAGTATTCTACGAAGGTTACACTTACGTGTGCTTCACTCTTTGTAACAGTATTCTACCAAGGTTACACTTAGGCGTGCTTCGCTCTGTGTAACAGTATTCTACCCAGGTTACACTTATGTGTGCTTCGCTCTGTGTAACAGTATTCTACGAAGGTTACACTTACGTGTGCTTAGCTCTTTGTAACAGTATTCTACCAAGGATACACTTAGGCGTGCTTCGCTCTGTGTAACAGTATTCTACCAAGGTTACACTTAGGTGTGCTTCGCTCTTGGTAACAGTATTCTAGCAAGGATACACCTAGGTGTACTTCGCAAATGATTACATTATTCTACCAAGTTTCACAATGGGATCATCAAAATAGTTTGATATTTGGATTCCTGGTTTGACGTTCAGCATCCCGACACAAAAAAACACATGATATCAATCAAATCTGTTTAACGAAGTTTCCATCTTTATCACCATGTTGTCATGAAAATGGTATACATTGATATCTGTATATCTCAGAATAAAAACTATCAAATATTTTCATAGTTGAAAATTTTCCTAAATTGCGACCTTCACATTGGAATTTGTTTGAAAAGATGGAAAAATATGGAATAGTTTCCATGATGACCATATTTTGGAAATTATTCAGAAATAAAAAATAGTATGATATTTAATTATATAACACAGACTGCAAAACTCCGTAATTTACCTACCACGATCCATCAATTTAAGAAAATAGAGCAACCAGATTTGGTTGATGACAAGAGATTATGTTTATGTAGATATATACATAACGTCAACATAGCCATCCTATGCCCAAAAGATGTCCTGATGTTTGGTTTCCTACTCGTCGAGATTTCTTATACTCCTATTCCATTTGGCTTGCAGCTAACGTAGTCAGGTGAAATCTAGGACCCACTCGCAACTCTTTATTTACTTCTAACAACGTTATAATGCGATTACAAGGACCATAAGAACTATTTTTTGTTAACAACACCTATTCTGAGTGTTACTAAGTACTTATATTATGAACAGTCACTGAGACACCCATTCGGTTATACACAGTTACTGATTTACTGGGACACCCATTCGGATATACAAAGTTACTGATTTACCGGGACACCCATTCGGTTATACACAGTTACTGATTTACCGGAAGTCGCCTTCAGCCGTTGAGCATAATCATAAAAGTATACTAACAACTCTGCAGTGAATGTATCCGTATTTTCTATTTGTACGGTGTATTTAAATAGCACGGAAGACTATATATGTTACAGACTGACACAAGATAATGTTACTAACGCGAAAAATATGAAATATTACTAATAAATGACTTTAAATTTTGAAACGGTGAGCCATCAAATTACTTTGGAAACTCAATAGCTCATAACCTACAGTCCGTGCTTACAAATGTTTCAAAACTTATTACCCATGTTTAAGAATGATTTTAGTGTTTTTGTTATTTAGAATACAGTACAGTACAATACAGTAAGTTACAATACAATACAATACAGTACAATACAATAAGTTACAATACAATGCAGTACAATACAGTAAGTTACAATACAATACAATACAATAAGTTACAATACAATACAGCTCAATACAATAAGTTACAATACAATACAGCACAATACAATAAGTTACAATACAATACAGTACAATACAATAAGTTACAATAAAATACAGTAGAATACAATACAACAGAGTCAAACGCAATACAATATCATACAATAGATTAGTAGATTAAATATACGATAATATACAATACAATAAATTTACTTAGGATGCGGGTTCTAATCCTGCCATCGGATTACCCTAGGTCTGCTTCGTCATATGTTAATAAACCTGCATAGTGTTGAAAGCAATGGTGACCTGGGTCATATATATATATTGTGGTCGTAGTTGTGAGCGTAACATTTTTATAAGAAATGGTTGCTGACAGAGCAGTCGTTACAGAGACAGGCGCGGGGGGGGGGAGGCTTGCACCGGGGTGGAGTAGGTGTTAAATTCCTATCAAACAGTTTCTTTTCAGGGTTGGAACCCCATACTTTAGTTGGAGTTGGGGTTGGGGCAGAACCTTTCCTTTGCCGCTGGACCTTTGCTATTGTTGGTACAGCAGTAGTTGGAGTCTTGGTTGTAGGTTAGACAGGTTTTATAGCATTAGATGTTAGCCAAGTTGATATTGTACCTGTGTTTTGAGTGTAGAAGTTGTGCAAGTTTTCGTTCTTAGTGTATCAATGTATGGAGAATTGACTAAGCACAGCAACTGCTGCAGCGTTGGTTACGGAAATAACAGTTGTCGCAGCATTGGTTGTAGGTGCTTCAGTTATTGTAATCTTATTAGTTGATTCAGTATTTCCTGAAGTCTCCACTGTACGTGCTGCATAAGTTGGTGGAGTTTGGGTCATATATCTTGCAGCTGCTAAAGCATTGGTTACTTGTAAAGCAGTAGATGAAGCCTTGGTTGCTTGTAAAGCAGTTGATAAAGCCTTGGTTGCTTGTAAAGCAGTAGATGAAGCCTTGGTTGCTTGTAAAACAGTAGATGAAGCCTTGGTTGCTTGTAAAGCAGTTGATAAAGCCTTGGTTGCTTGTAAAGCAGCTGATAAAGCCTTGGTTGCTTGTAAAGCAGTTGATAAAGCCTTGGTCGCTTGTAAAGCACTTGATGAAGCCTTGGTCGCTTGTAAAGCAGTAGATGAAGCCTTGGTTGCTTGTAAAGCAGTAGATGAAGCCTTGGTTGCTTGTAAAGCAGTTGATAAAGCCTTGGTTACTTGTAAAGCAGCTGATAAAGCCTTGGTTGCTTGTAAAGCAGTTGATAAAGCCTTGGTTACTTGTAAAGCAGTAGATGAAGCCTTGGTTGCTTGTAAAGCAGTTGATAAAGCCTTGGTTGCTTGTAAAGCAGTTGATAAAGCCTTGGTTGCTTGTAAAGCAGTAGATGAAGGCTTGGTTGCTTGTAAAGCAGTTGATAAAGACTTGGTCGCTTGTAAAGCAGTAGATGAAGCCTTGGTTGCTTGTAAAGCAGTTGATAAAGCCTTGGACGCTTGTAAAGCAGTTGATGAAGCCTTGGTTGCTTGTAAAGCTTTGTTGCTTGTAAAGCAATTGATAAAGCCTTGGCCGCTTATAAAGCAGTTGATAAAGCCTTGGTCGCTTGTAAAGCAGGTGACAAAGCCTTGGTCGCTTGTAAAGCAGTAGATGAAGCCTTGGTCGCTTGTAAAGCAGTTGATGAAGATTTGGTTGCTTGTAAAGCTTTGTTGCTTGTAAACCAGTTGATAAAGCCTTGGTCGCTTATAAAGCAGTTGATGAAGCCTTGGCTGCTTGTAAAGCCTTTGTTGCTTGTAAAACAGTATATGAAGCCTTGGTTGCTTGTAAAGCAGTTGATAAAGCCTAGGTTGTTTGTAAAGTAGATGATAAAGCCTTGGTCGCTTGTAAAGCAGTAGATGAAGCCTTGGTTGCTTGTAAAGCAGTAGATGAAGCCTTGGTTGCTTGTAAAGCAGTTGATAAAGCCTTGGTCGCTTGTAAAGCAGTAGATGAAGCCTTGGTTGCTTGTAAAGCAGTTGATAAAGCCTTGGTCGCTTATAAAGCAGTAGATGAAGCCTTGGTTGCTTGTAAAGCAGTTGATAAAGCCTTGCTCGCTTGTAAAGCAGTTGATGAAGGCTTGGTTGCTTGTAAAGCAGTAGATGAAGGCTTGGTTGCTTGTAAAGCAGTTGATAAAGACTTGGTCGCTTGTAAAGCAGTAGATGAAGCCTTGGTTGCTTGTAAAGCCTTTGTTGCTTGTACAGGAGTAGTTGGAGTCTTGGTTGTAGGTTAGACAGTTTTTATAGCATTAGATGTTAGCCAAGTTGGTATTGGACCTGTGTTTTTTGAGTGTCGAGGTTGTGAAAGTTTTCGTTCTTAGTGTATCAATGTATGGAGAATTAACTGTAAGCACAGCAATTACTGCAGCCTTAGTTACGGAAATAACAGTTGTCGCCGCATTGGTTGTAGGTGCTTCAGTTATTGTAATCGTATTAGTTGATGCAGCATTTGCTGAAGTCTCTACTGTAAGTGCTGCATAAGTTGGTGGAGTTTGGGTCATATATCTTGCAGCTGCTAAAGCATTGGTTACTGATTTGCTTGTAAAGCAATTGATGAAACCTTGGTTGCTTGTAAAGCAGTAGATGAAGCCTTGGTTGCTTGTAAAGCAGTAGATTAAGCCTTGGTTGCTTGTAAAGCAGTTGATAAAGCCTTAGTCGCTTGTAAAGCAATTGATGAAGCCTTGGTTGCTTGTAAAGCAGTAGATGAAGTCTTGGTTGCTTGTAAAGCAGTAGATGAAGCCTTGGTTGCTTGCAAAGCAGTTGATAAAGCCTTGGTCGCTTGTAAAGCACTTGATGAAGCCTTGGTTGCTTGTAAAGCAGTAGATGAAGCCTTGGTTGCTTGTAAAGCAGTAGATGAAGCCTTGGTTGCTTGTAAAGCAGTTGATGAAGCCTAGGTTGCTTGCTAAGCCTTGGTCGCTTGTAAAGCAGTAAATGAAGCCCTGGTTGCTTGTAAAGCAGTTGATAAAGCCTTGCTCGCTTGTAAAGCAGTTGATGAAGCCTAGGTTGTTTGTAAAGCCTTGGTCGCTTTTAAAGCAGCAGATGAAGGCTTGGTTGCTTGTAAAGCAGTTGCTAAAGCCTTGGTCGCATGTAAAGCAGTAGATGAAGCCTTGGCTGCTTGTAAAGCAGTTGATAAAGCCTTGGACGCTTGTAAAGCAGTTGATGAAGCCTTGGTTGCTTGTATAGCTTTGTTGCTTGTAAAGCAGTTGATAAAGCTTTGGTCGCTTATAAAGCAGTTGATAAAGCCTTGGTTGCTTGTAAAGCAGTTGATAAAGCCTTGGTCGCTTGTAAAGCCTTTGTTGCTTGTTAAGCAGTTGATAAAGCCTTGGTTGCTTGTAAAGCAGTTGATAAAGCCTTGGTCGCTTGTAAAGCAGTTGATTAAGCCTTGGTTGCTTGTAAAGCAGTTGATAAAGCCTTGGTCGCTTGTAAAGCCTTTGTTGCTTGTAAAGCAGTAGATGAAGCCTTGGTTGCTTGTAAAGCCTTGATTGCATGTAAAGCAGTAAATGAAGTCTTGGTCGCTTGTAAAGCAGTTGATGAAGCCTTGGCTGCTTGTAAAGCCTTTGTTGCTTGTAAAGCAGTTGATGCAGCCTTGGTTGCTTGTAAAGCAGTTGATGCAGCCTTGGTTGCTTGAAAAGCAGTTGATGCAGCCTTGGCTGCTTGAAAAGCAGTTGATGCAGCCTTGGCTGCTTGAAAAGCAGTTGATATAGCCTTGGTTGCTTGTAAAGCAGTTGATGAAGCCTCAGATCGTTGTTAGTGCAGCAGCTGCAATTGTGGTTGTAACATCAGCAGCAGCTGTTAGAGCCTTAGTTGTTGATGGCTGCATAATTGAATACTTGGTGCTGTTGCTTTTTATGTAGCAGTTGGTGCAGATTTCTTTCTTGCCTGTTGAAACCTGGTTTACTGATACAGCAGATATAATCTGGGTTGCTGATGTGGCAGTTGGTGTATATGTTTCCTTGCCACTTGTTGTTGATGAAAGGATAGTTGAGGATATGCAATGTGCAGACTTTAATGAGGGTGCATGCAGTTGTTTGAGCCATAATTGTTGGTGACTAGATGGTATATACATCCTAAATGTATGAATTCACCAATTGTCTCTGGTTTTCTTGCTGGAACCTTTATTGCTGGTGCCTGGGCATTTGATGCAGCTTAGATGTAGGGTTCCCCAATATTTGGTGGTTTTGTTGCTGGGGCATCGATTGTTGGTGAATGGGTAGTTGATGTAGATTTAGTGTAGGATTCGCCAGTTTTTTGGTGCTTTTGTTGCTGGGACATTGATTGTTGCTATCTGGATGTAGCCATGGTGTAGGATTCCCCAGCTGTTGGTGGCTTCGTTGCTGGAGCCCTGACTGTTGGGGCCTGATTAGTTGATGCAGCCTAAGGGTAGGGTACCCCAACTGTTGGTGGTTTTCTTGTTGGAACCTTGTTGTTGCCTGTGTAGCTGATACAGCCTTGGGGTACACATCCAGTACTTTAAAAAATATACCAGGATGCATGCATGCATGCATGCATGTATGTATGTATGTATGTATGTATGCATGTATGCATGTATGTATGTATGTATGTTTGTTTGTATGTATGTATGTGTGTGTGTGGTTGTAACAAGATAACCGGATGGGATTTTCGGATTCACAACAGAACACTTATGACCATAATATAAATACAATGCTTAATAATGGATGACTTGCATGAATACGTGCATGTATATATAATTCAAATATTGGATTTAATTAACATAAGAACACACAGACTTAATAATGAAAAATACAAATAAATTAATTTAGCAAATACAAAGACAGGGGATGAATGGTTCACAACGATTTGACAATGAAACGATGGATATAGTTTACTCGGGTACTAGACGATGTAAAATTTTACTCATTTAGTAAAATGCGTTCACTCAGGTAGCGAAATTATAGTGATAAAAAAGAGGGACAGATATACAATTTATCTTTACAATCCCGAAAGATACATGGGGTTTTACGAACCCCAAAATTATCCCAAGGCTAACAAATTACATGCACGGAGATACACTCCGTCATCAGTACACTATTTCAGCTCCACCGCTGCTACAATTCAGCTTCACAGCTGCTACAGACTCCGCACACTCGGAACACTTCGAAACAATAGGAATACTCCGAACAGCAGACCCTCCGGACACTCCGGACATTAGACACTCTGGACATTACACACTCCGGTCACAGACACAGACACTCCGGTCACACATTTCTTAATGCAATACTACAGGAGTAATCCTTACAAACTTTACAGGACAACAAGTATACCCTTATGACCCTTTCGCGTTCTAAAGAGACTTCACGTCACCACAGGGTACTTAAACAAACCTTCATGTTGTAATAAACAGTTTATTAATTGCTAATCTCATCAATTACACATACAAATGTGTACAACACATTATTGCTTTGTCTGTGTACAGTTTACATATTAAACTCGTCACTTACACATACAAATGTTTACAACACGGTATTGCTTTGTCTGTGTACAGTTTACATATTAAACCCATCATTTACACATACAAATGTGTACAACACGGTATTGCTTTGTCTGTTACAGTTTACATGTTAAACTCGTCACTTACACATACAAATGTGTCTAACATATATATATGTACAGTTTAAATATTGATCTCATCACTTACACATACAAATGTGCCCTCAAATGTGTCTAACATATATATATATATATATATATATATATATATATATATATATATATATATATATATATATATATATATATATGTGTGTGTGTGTGTGTGTGTGTGTGTGTGCAGTTTAAATATTAATCTCATCACTTACACATACAAATGTGCCTAACACTGTATATTTGCCAACGTAAAGTAGAGTTTGCATAATTGTTCCAAAAATTCAAATATGGTTTTAGAAATGAAGAAATAATTGTATTGGTACAAAAATGTAATTTTGTCATTACATATGCCAAAAAACATGCATATTAAACAGTATTTGTTCATATTAAGTAGCATTTATCCATATTAACTCATTAACCCCTGTTGCCATGTAAATGCGTAAGTAGGTATAACCCTACTTCTGAGCTCTGTAGCGTCAAGGTCATTTAAGATATACCTAAGTCGATGGTGTTACAAAAAAGTAGACAGATGCAGTTCTATAATGATAGCAACTAATCTGGAATTTCTACTCGCGTTACAAAATAAAAAGGGAAAACATATTTTTTTAGACCTGGCAGTTTTACACCGACTGGCTAACCTTTGCAAAAAGTAGGGTAAGTTGGGGATTTGGGAGAAAAAAGTGGCTAAGACATGAAATTGATGGATCCAATAAGCAAACTAAAAAGAAAAGCTTGTCGTGCTATAACAAGTCCATGACGTCCAGTTATTGAGTCTGTAATGGATATGGGATTGTGATTAAAATGTCCGGTCCGTAATTCCGATATGCAAAATGGTATTTTTAGGTTTTGTTGTTGCGCTATATCTCACTCCCCACCAGTGGATAAGGTTTTGAACCTTTATGTGCAAGCTGAGGATGTCTTCGTCCCTCAAAGATTCTGGGTCTTCCCATTTATTAACCAGGGAATTGCCGCCCATTGACTTCGGTCCATAATATGCAAGTCTAACATGTATTAGTAGTGAAGTGGGGCACCCTAGGGACAATGGGAATTACCATTAAAAACACCCCTGGGTCACTCTGGGGACTATGTAAATTTAACATGGAGAAAAATCGTGGGTCACTCTAGGGACAAGGGGAATTAGCATTACATGGGAATAGAGTTTGGGTCTGTCTAGGGACAAGGGGAATTGAACATGGGAATAGAGTTTGGGTCTGTCTAGGGACAAGGGGAATTGAACATGGGAGAAAAAAAAACTACTTTAGGGACAAGCGGAATTTAACATGGGATTTTTTTTTAAATTTGAAAAAAGGGGTAGGCAATTGAAAGTCATTCTCTTTTCGAGAAATATGGGTGGCCCTGAAAAGGGCCTTTGGCTTTCTTCTGCTTCTTCTATTTCCTCCATTTCCTCATCCAGCCCCTAATCTTTCCCCAAATTCCCTTCTTCTTTCTCTTTTCATTTTCCGGTATCCAGTCCGGGTGACCCATGGCTCGGAACTTCTGTTGGATTTTTATCCAGATATTGTTCAGTCTCTCATATTCTTCTTTTTTCTTTCTATTCTCTTCTTCTTTTCTATCTTTTGCCCACCTGTCTTTAATTTTCTGCACTTCTTCCTCTATTATCTTTTTCATCTTTTCTTCCGCTTTCTTTAGTTGTTCACTGCCACTTTTCACAAACTTCCACTCTGACCATTTCTCTAGCTCTTCTAAATAGCATCTCACTGCTTTTACCTTGTCCATAGACTCTTTTATAGTCCCCACTCTTACATACTCTGGTTGAATCAATCCTCTCAATCTCTTAACTTCTTCTTCTATCATCTCCTCTATCATCTTCCTCGCTAATTTTAGTTCATTGACAAAGTCAAGACTTTTTCTCAACCTCCATTCTCTTTCTATCCTTTCAATAGTATATTCTCCATCTATCATCCAAAAGTAAACATTTCTTAAGTCATTAAACAACGCCGACACTTCCATCTTGTATCTGTTATTCCGTAGAATGGTTTGAACGACGAATATTGTGGGTTCTTATACGAAAAGCGTGGACGTGAAGGAAAACATCCCCCTAAAACATAAAATTGATCTTACCTAGATCATGACCAAACATCGCGCGGACGTGAAGGAAAACATTTACCCCTACTTTTCTCATTTCATATAATATACTATCCACATAAGTGAAGCAACATTTAACAAACCCCAAATCTACTATTTACACACGCAAATCATTAAATCAAAATCCATAATCTACTATCCACACAATCGTATGTGAGCGGTTACAAAACCCAAACTATACTCTCCACATACGCTAAGAAACAATAAACAAATCCATAATCTACTATCCACACAATCGTACGTGAGCGCTTACAAACACAAACACAAACACAAACACACATACCCTCACACTATGAAAAAAGAGTCTGTGTTTATATTCACACTACTCTACCTACACACATTGGCAAATTGATAGTTATTTCTTTTCTGGAGTATTGGGTAGCCCTGAAAAGGGCTGGGATTTTTTTGAACTTCATGGACACCTGGTTAATGGTGGCACCTTCCACATGCACATCTTGTTCTCCAGTTGCTTTTACTTTTTTTTGGGAGAGAGCAGAGGGAGGATAAATAACTTCAGAATCCCAATTTTCGGTCTCTGGGATTCTGAAATTTCTTCTTCTCTCCTTTTCCTCCTCTTCTTTGTTTCTTCTCACCTCTTCCTCTTCTTTGTATCTTCTCTCCGCCTCTTCTTTGTATCTTCTCTCCTCCTCTTCTTTGTTTCTTCTTTCCTCCTCCTCTCTCATCCTTCCCTCTTCCACAATGGCTTCCGCGGCCAGTTCGTTCAACAGATGCCTGGCATATTCCAGATGCACATGAAGTTCCAACAGTTTCGCTAGTCTGGTATTCATTCTCGTGTTGATCAATCAACAAGGGTAGCTGGACTGCCGAACGAGTTTCAATTTATACTAAAAGTGCGGACGTGAAGGAAAACATCCCCCCTAAAAACATAAAATTGATTTGACCTAGATCATGACCAAAAAAACAACGCGCGGACCTAAAAGAAACACTCACTCACTTTTTTATACTACTCATCACTATTCTAATTTTTTTTTCATTAATCACTTCAATATACTATCCACATACGCAAAGCAATCAAACCCCAAATCTACTCTCCCCACACCTCAAATACCTAAAAAAGACATGATCTTAATCTACTATCCATACCAACGTACGTGAGCACTTACTAACACACAATCCTATACACAAACACATACCCTCACACTATAAAAAAGAGTTAGTGTTTATATTCACACTACTCTACCTACACACATTGGCAAATTGATGGTTTTTTCTTTTCTAGAGTATTGGGGGTAGCCCTGAAAAGGGCTGTTTTTTTGTTTGCTATGGCAATCTTTTAGTTTCTAAGAATGCGATGTCCTCTGAGGATAGACTTTCTGGCGATAGGGCTGCTACTTCGGAAAGAGAAGAAGAACTCTTTGGTGTCGATACGACAATCGACAAAGCCTCTGTCAGCTTCAAGTTGCTGCTGCTGCTGTTGTTGTTGTTGTTGTTGCTGCTGTTGCTGCTGCTGTCTCTGAAGTCTGTACTTCTCTGTCCATTCTTCTTTCTCCCTGTTCACTTCTTCTCTGAAGAGCTCTTCTATCAGGTCTTCAGTGACTTTTAACATTCTCACATTCTCTATCTCTTCTGGCTTCGGTATCAGACTGTGTCTGACCCTATGCAAATTCACGTAGGCTTCGTTTAGCTTAGCTAGTTTGGAGCACATCTTCGTAGGAGGATGAGTCGACAATGGATGGTTAGACTGGAAACTTCCCCGGTTCTTAAAGTCAAAGCGCGGACGTGAAGGAAAACATCCCTCCACGGTTTTCGAGCCGCAACGTTCAATGAGTGTCATGAGAGGGATAGTAAGAAATGAAAGAGCATGAATCCAACATTCTTATAGTCAAACAAAAGACAAAGGCATTTTTTTCAAAACAACATTTTTATTCAAAAGTCACTTAACACTAACCAACAACAACTCTAACATTTTTTAACAATAATCCAACACTATAACATCAAACATTTTTTTTTTCAAATCATAAATATTTTTTCTCAATTCATGCTCTACTTTAAACAGGGCTGACAACGTTGTGAATGAAATTGTGATTTCCACTGTTGGAAATCATTAGGCCATTGATGGACACTACGTTTCCTAGCTTGAGACAAAAGATAAGCATAATGGTCACAAAACCATCGATCTACTTTCACATCGTTTCTAGAAGAAGAACGAGGATCAAAATGAGTCAGTAAATGTTCTAAGGAATAGCCCAGGCTGCGATGATGCAGAAAATACACACAATACTGTCCACCCACCAAGGAATCTGTGCCTTGTAATTTCACATTATTGAATCGGATGGTCTGAGCATTTCTTCTCATAAAGTCGATGATATCGTCTTCCAAAGGGGGCAATCCGTACGAATCGAAATATTCCACACATCCTTCTTGAGGAAAGTAGACGGCTACCCAGTGGGTTCCTGGGAGATGACTGTCGTCCGTGTTGATCACGTAAGCTAGATGGTCTTGAGGTTTGCGATGAGGGAGTTCATCTTTAGCACAGACGACAGGATTCCAAGAAGCCGTATACGAACTGTGGTTCAAAAGGTAATAAAGTTCCCAGGTATCCATTTGTGTGGTATTTTTTCTTCACAGGTAATAATAAGTCATCAATTCGATCCTGACTTTTTGCTTGAAAATGTCTGACAAATAACCGTTTCTTCGTTTAGTCTCCTCACTCTGATTCAGGAGAGTTTCGATACGATGGATCTCTTGAGTGGTTAATGGTGGACAAGAATGTTCACGCAAGTCTTTATACCACTGGTGCAACACGTCTTCGTCCGAGATGAGACTCCAAGCATCGTCCAGATACTCGTCCAATTGTTCTTCTTGACTTAACATCAGGCATTTATCGTGTTGAATTTGACTGGGATGATCGTTTTGACATCCACAGCAATCTTTCTTGATCAATTCCGTCATTTTTTCGACCAAGTGTTTGGCAAAACAGGAGACTAAATGGGCTTCTTGTTCTGGCCATCTTGACTTCATCATGATCACTTCTTTTTCCACGGTCTCCTCACATTTCATCTCCAAAGTTATTCCACTAGGTAAAGAGGGATAATACTCTTCCATGGTTTCTAGTAATCTAGAATGACTTCTCTCAAACTGTTAATTTCTATGGTATTATCGAATTCTGCATACAAGATGACGTTCACTGTCTCGTCCAGTGGCTTTGCAAACTGAAGTTCCACACGAATCTGTCCAGATTTTATAGGGTGGAAATGTCCCTCGTCGCTGCCTTGGTCAGGAGTGAAATCGAAAGCCCACAAAGCGTAGCCTCCTGCATAATCCTCGTACGTAATGCCGTGACTGGTGTTGGTTCCTAACTGTCCCGTGGCTTCGTACAGTGACAAGTACGACCTCAAGTAATTCTTCTTGTCAAAGTCGGGTTCGAAAGGTCGGGTACACAAGGTCTTGCCATCGCGACTGACTTCGATCTTGGACACGTCAAAGTGTTGAAAGTAGAAAGGATTTTTAGCGATAGCTCCGTTGAAGGCTGTATTCTCGACCATACCAACGATTAAACGTTTGGGTAACTGTCCTTGGAACAGATGATCTTCGATCATGGATCGCTGTCCCCTAGGAATGGTGAAGGTTTTCACTTCCACACGTCGGATCGGATACTTGGCGGTCGTTCTGCTCAACGTCTGACTGATGTCGTTTCCCACTTTAGGTAACACTTCCACACGACGTACGTAGAGTCTGGCTTCTTGGATTTTGGTTTTGTAATTATCGTCACTATCAGCTATTCAATGGAAAGCGGTACTGCTACGATTCAGTCTCAGGCGGACATCCACCCCGTTCAGCAAATACTTTTCTTGCAACCACATGTCCAAATGCAAACGATCCATCAGTTCTAAACTGTGTCCGTCTTTGATTTTGTCTCTTCGTTCTACAAATCCCGCATTGTGGTCTTTGGTTGTATCAGTTTTGAGTGTTTCAAATTCGCCTGCATCGTCAGCTTCCCATACCACACAGGCATTGAGATGAATGTTCTTGGCGTCTATTCCGTACGTCAAGAGATTTTCCAGGTACGCTCGATAAGGGTAAGTATCCATGCTGCTACTGACTAGTTTGTTATTCAAGTACAAGTCCACTCCGCTAAACAAGGAATGCATGAAATTGTTGACGGGAGCTACTGGCTCAGTGTCTATAGCATTTCCATCCTTATCTTGAACTTTGACTTTCAAGTACAAGTAACTGCTATTCAGATCGATGTAATCTTCGGGCTGTCCTTTGATTTCAAACTCGATGGGAGCGGAATCGGTCAATGAGGAGACGGGATGAAATTCCACCCATTGGGATTCTTGCATGGTCATCATGGTGGGTGGCATGGCAAACAGATCCAGTTCCGTCTTGGAACAAGCGCAAGACTCTCGGTGCATCATATTTTTGTTGCTGTGTCTCAATAATCGAAAACGTCTAAGTCTCGAACGGTTCTTCTTTTCTTGGTCTTTCTAGCTTTAGACGTGTGAAGTCTGGTGAAAGGATGTTTTCTTCGTCGTCTCTTTCTGCCTTGTCCTTGCTGAATGCCTGACTCGGTAGCGTGAAGGGCATTTATAGGTGTTTCTCGGCGGCCCTAAAGGTCTTTTGCCCGTTTGCAGCAAGACATTTTTGCCTGCCCTCATGAAGGCTTCTTTAGGGTTTTGTTTGTCGATGATGACATTTTGGAGAAATTCTTTACCTTCCGTCAGAGCCGCATCTTTCAAGGCGCGCAATCCGCGTGTCACCATCAATTTCAAGACTGGGGCCACCGAACGAAAGGCCGATTTTAACATATCTCATAAACCGTGTCCTCGCTGCCGAGCAACCCCTCGATACACTGGATACATGACTTACGATTCGTGAGAGAACCGGTTTCGAAAATGGAGTTTCACCGTGACTTTTCCTTTGGTGAATGGAATATTTTGTCCCAAATCTCCTTTTATAGCAATGTTGACCGTGTCCAAATAGGACTTGCTGACAGGCAAATAGTGAGGATGTACAAATTCGCGGTGGATGTGGTAAGTGTTTCCACCTTCCTGGTCACTGGTCGTGGTAATATCCACTTTGAAAGGAATGACACGCAGTAACGGCACAGAGGTGTGTCCCACCACGTTGTACTCCACCACATCGAAGTACACGAACATCAAATTCAGTCCTTGGTTCAGTTCTACAGGGAATCGAAAAAACTTGTAAAATTCCGTAAACTGTTGATCTTCGGTTTAAAATTTGGAGCCATTTTTGTGTCTCCACCTAAAATATCAAACAAGTCACGATTAAAACTGATGGACAACGTTTGGGTGTCCTGAAATTTCATCAGTAAGCGACGAGCCACTTTATGGTATTCCAGGGTGACACTTTTTTGGATTCTGTTCAGGGCTTTGCCAAAGGCTAACTCGAACCTGGAAGCAAAGGTGTCCACCAAATTTTGGCCACTAAAATAAAACCCTGCCGGAATTTTCAAGGTGTAGATATTGAAGGGTGAATTGTTGGATGGTCTTGTGTCCCCTGAAAACCCGACTTCATTTATGGTTTCTTGCAATTGTTGGTTCAGGATTTCGACCTCAAAAGTGTTTTGCTTTTCAGTGATGTTTTGGATTTGTGTAGGGTGAATCATTTCTACCAAAGCCACTTCCCAATGGGCTTCGTGATCTAACTGGATGGCCTGAGGTAATTTGGCCGTGTAACAGCACAACGTGTGGTGGGGAAACACCTCCATGGAACTGTCACTGGGTAAGGTTAAGTAAAATTGGTTTTGGTGACTCATAATTCCAGAGTTCTGTGGCTATCCGAGGGGTTACTGGACGTCAGAGGCGTGTCTCCGCCCAAAATGGGGTTGTTGTTGTTGTTATTGGAGTGGTGACTGGCACTAGCACTGGACACTAGGTTCCCGTGGTTCCCGTTGGAAGAGAATTTCAGGGAGGGATTGGGAAGCAGGTAACCGATGCAACTGCTCAATAAAATGGTCCACAATTGTTTGTCTCCTTGTTGCAAACTCAAATTGGCAATGGCTGCTCCGATGACACAATACACCACGAAGATTTGGCAGAAAAAGACGATTTGCGTTTTAGGCACACGTTCTCCACACCACACCCACAAGGGTTGTTTTTGTAAATCTTGCACAGAAGAACTGGGTGAAGGAGGAGTGGTCGACGTAGCTGCGTCTGCTGTGTGAAAGGGCATGATGGTCACTTCTTTTTATAGTCGATGACTTGCGAAGCGTCGATCCAAGAATCAAAACTGGGTGGATATCCTTTCCAACGTACTTTGACTTCTTTGACACGTCGTTTGCCCACTTTACGGGTTCTGCGTTCGAGAATGCTTTCGATGTCGTACACGTCGTCTTCTTTTTTGGTGACACGTTGTAACTCGGGCAAGTAAAACGTTCCTTTGAGCACTTCTCCGTTCATGTCTTCAAATTTATAGACGGCAGGATGACGGCCATGCACTCGTCCAGTGACGCGAAACAATTCGGTCGTCCAGTTAGGTAAGTAACCTTTGTCGAAAGTGCGTTTGGTTTTGCCAATGCGCACCCAATCTCCTACGGCCAACTCTCCACTTTTCTTGGGGACATCCCTCGTCGGGGACGTACCAAACAGGCGCTCAAACACCAACACTTCGTTCTCGGGAGTCACTTCTTGCGGGGCACGTCCGATGCTTCGATGGTAAGATTGGTTGTACGCTTGCACCAGGTGCGGTAAGATGTCGATGTACTTCAGAGTGTGGTGATGCATAAAATATTTCCACATGCGTTCTTTCAAAGTGCGTTGAAAACGTTCCACGATGCTGCTTTGGTTTCGGGATTCTCGGTGGTAAAAAATGAATGTCACGTTTCTTTAATTCTTTTTGGAAAGCTTGGTTCAGAAATTCGGTGCCTTTGTCCGTTTGCCATCGAAGAGGGTGACAACCGCTTTGTTTTAACACCCGTTGCAGGGCTCGCACTAACTCGCTGCTCGATTTGTAAGTCAAGGGCACGACCCAGGCAAATTTGGAAAAGACGTCGATGACACAAAACAAATATTTGTAGCCACGATTGTAGCTGGCCAAATGAGAGACATCGGCTAAATCGGCTTGCCATTGATGATTGATGCCTTCCACTCGGGTGCGACTTCTGGCAAACTTGCGTCGAATGGGTTTGTGTAAAGTGTAGGTAGCTTGTTCTTGTAACCATCGTTGCACTTGAGGTAAACGGAGACTTTTCAGTCGAGTTTTGGCAGCACGATACAATTTTTGAACTCCTGTGTAACCTGCAGGATGCGAGGGATCGTAGTAAATGCTGGCTAAGACTTTTTCCATTTTTTATTTTTTTGTTTTTGTTTGTGTGTTAATAAGTCACCCACTCTTGGAGGATGCTACTCTTTTTCTCTTGGGGTATTTTCTTGGATTGCAATGCTTTGCGTGTGCGACCGGCAATAGGTGTTGAAGAGGAGGATGTCTGAGCGGGGGATATCGGTTCTTGTTTCACTTCTGTCTTCACGTCTGTCTTCACTTTCTTTTTCTCTTGTGATGAAGAAGGGGTGGCCATCATCTTTTTAATCCATCCAATTCTGGAGGTAGGTGGTATTGTTAACTTGCGTGCTTTTTCTGGTGGAGTTTGAAACCCTTCTTCTTCTTCTTGTCCTTTTTCTGTCTTGGTCACTGGTAGTGATGGTACTGGTACTGGTACTGGTACTGGTGATGGTGCTGGACTTTTCATCAAGGTCTTAAAATCTTTTAGAGTGGGTGGAGCTGTTTCGTCTAAAGCTTTTTGGTGAAAGAGTTGCAGTCGTTGCAAGAATTGACCGTACTTTTGCGATTTTTCTGTTTCGGACAAATCTTGGCGATCCATCAAGGACTGCAATTCGTGTTGTAACTGGGACATCTCGCTCAAATGGGGATTGGGAGGTACATGCGGGGTACGTTGTTCTTGCCAACGATGGTATTCCGTCCATCGTTTGTAAGGCACTAAAGCTAGTTTTCGTCCTTCCATGGGGTTGTCAGGGGTCGATTCTGAGATCTTGGGACTTCCGAGGGCCTTTTTATCTTCCTCCCACCAGTCCTCCCAACATGGTTCCCAAGACTCCTTTCAGTATGGGGCCTAACAAGAGGGGTAAAATGCCTCCACGTTGGACCAACATCTTCTTCTTTTGACGAATGGGAATTTTCTTTTGAACCATTTGGCGAAGAACGTGACGATGTTTGCCTAAGCATTGTTTCTGGTGTTTGGACAAAGGGATCGTGCCTTTCAAGACGTTCAAACAACATTCGCACACGGTATCGATGACCTCTTTGGAGGCCGATTGAATGAGTTTTTTTCGTAGGGGTGGAGACGCTTTGGACAGGACAGATAACATGTCCCCATGTTTGACTAAACGAGGAGGCAGTCCTTTCCTTTTCTTTCCTTGGGGTTGTTTAGAAGAGAGATGTTTTCTGGACGGTGACATCTTTAGGAGCACCAAGACACTGATACCCCCGACTTGGTCACACACCTTTTTTATACTGGAACGCGTCGCCACTGATTGTCTTTACGTCGTATTAGTTTGAGGACAGGCATGACACGTCGTGCAGGGGTACGTAACGGACTAAATCGAGCCAGTTCTTGCTTGGACAAATCCAGTAAACTTTGTAACATGCCCGATCTTTCTTGAACTTTGATTTTGGGAGAAGGTACTTTGTGAGCAGCAGCCACTGCCACTAAATTGGAGGGTCCTGCCACTGGGGAAGTTCTTTTTGGGGTCATCAACGGAGAAGTTCTTGGTGTGATCAACGTCTCCAAGTACTCTTCAGTTCTTGGTGTCATCAACGGAGAAGTGGATGAACATGAGGATGCCGGAGACGCAGTCACTGCCGTGGCAGGTCGTGGTTTGCGAGTGTAAAGTTGCGTCCTGGCCGAAGTGCCTCTCTTGCGACTAGTTTTCTTCTGTGGACTTTTCTTTTTCTGGGGACTTTTTCTCTGTTTCTTTTTCTGGGGGCTTCTTTTCTTTTCCGGGGTGGTGTCTGGTAAGAGGAGGGTCCTGCCACTGGAGAAGTTCTCCTTTGGGGACCTGGTCTTTTTCTTTTTCTTCTTGGGGCTTCGTTGGACTTTTTTCTTGGGTATAACTTTGGGGGCATTAGGATCCCATCTTAAGAGAGAGCCAATGATGACCCCTCCTAGAGTACCGCTCCCTCCAGGTTTCAAAATGATTTGTTTTTTGGTTTGAGTGTCGATGCGGGGATCGGCCAGTTGGACCAAAGCGACTTGAAAAAGCGTTTGGTTTGATGAGGAATCTGAATGATTCCTTGGAGTATTTGACGTGCCGTCACCGTGAACCATCGTAAGACTTCTTTGAGACTAGCTTCTAAGACACGAGCTCGTATTTGTGGATTTTTTTCTCGACTGATGCCATACAAGGCACGAATCAATTTGACGGGAAGATGCGACTGAAGGGACGTCATGTTGACGTTGTGTGAGACAGACGAAAAAGGGTCTGAGGTTTTTATAGATTTTTTTGTGGAGTGAAATTAAGTCGAGGACGGAGACGTGTACAGGACGGGCCCTCCGTCTTGGCACCAGTGGTGAAACAAGTGGGTACGAAATCGCAAATCCTCGGGGGTCGTAGGTTTCAAATCGACGAGTAAATAGGCGTGTGGAGTTTGAGTGGCATCGTAGTACGCCTGAGTCAGCCAAGGCGTTCCTAACTGTTTGGCTAAGACTTGCACTTGCGATTTATCTCGAGGGCTTTTAAACAAGACCACGTAATGCGCATTGAGACTGATGATGCGATGGGCTTTACTTTGTTGAAACAAATTTTGGGTGATGTAAACGACACTGGCATTACGGTGATGCCCTTTGCGCGTGAACCACAGTTTAATTTCTTCTTCGTCTTCTCCTAACATGTCGTCAAAAATGACCAAATGGGTTAGACGGGAGTCAGAGACGATGCCGTCGTCTTCTTTAGGAATGCCTTCCACAAACACGATGGAATCGCCTTGACTTTCTCGCAAGAGGCTGTACGCCGATTGCCACTCTTTGTAACACCACACGATCCGTTGAGGTGGCCGATCGATCAAATGATGTTTATGTTCGTTTGACGAATTCGGTTTTGCCTGAACCGCTAGGTCCAGCAATGAGCATGTTAAAAGGATGGCGAAGTAACAAAGCCTCCCAACTGGCACGATCTAAGTGTTCGTCGATGACTTTGACAGTAGAGGAAGAGGGAGCAGAGACAGCAGAGGTAGCCATAGTGTGAGAAATGTCACTTGTGACACGAAAACAAACAAGACAAGAGTTTGTATACTTTTTTCAGAACACGTTTATTGAATGTTTTCAAACATGAATACGAAAGACAAAAATACATAAAAGCCAGGGGCTTAAGTACAAGAATAAAAGGCACATGATAACCATTAACGTAAAATAAACACAAGTGTCTGTACAACAACATGTTTTGGGTAATGTTCTAACCAGATCTATAGTAGGGGGTAAGGTCACACAAGTGTCCTCCCGAAAGGGTCTTTCAGGCATGTCCACGACAGTCCCGTCCTGGGTGACGGGTTCTTCTGGCACCGTCACTAACACGGGTTGAAAAGTAACTTTTTTCCTTGAACAACTCTCGTGCATACTGGGCCACTTCTTGGCTCCAAGCCTCAAAATCCCATTCTTTCCAGGCACGGACATCTGTCCAATGGGGATGCAAGTCACAAGCTACACACACATCGTCATACACGTCTTGGGTAGCTAAAAGTTGACGAATCTTTTTTTCCCGTAGAGGTCGAGAAGTATCCAGATGAAAACGCATGGCTTTGAGCAAAAGGAGTCTTTCGTGACCATTTAAGGCCATTGAGGTGGTAAGTACTGATCGTAAAGAGTCCACAACGAATCGGCTGGTAAACGAAATCCCAGAAAACAAGTCACTAAGACACACACCACTTGTCGACCCAAACTGAATGGATACAGTTCTTGTAATAATCGATGGTAATGATCCACGGTTTGAATATGGTCATTGAGTTCCTTCCACGGAATCTGTTCAATGATATGTGACATAATCCGTGGCATGGCAACCTGATTTTATAGTCTCTTTGTTTCGGAAGCAATAAAGGTAATTTCTAACTAGACATGTTCGTTCTCCAGTAGGGAATTTAAATGTTACATACTGTAACCGAAACGTCAGAGTTTGTCTAGATGTTTCGTCTTTCGCTATGCAGATTCCATGTAACAAATGTTGGTAATCCTTTAACTCGTCTTCCTCAATACGTTGCAGTAAGTGAATCTCGAAGTAACCAAAATTACGAACGTCTAGTTCATCATCATTCACAAACTGAAAGTGTTCAACAAGGTCTGACCACTGAAAACATTTCTGACGAATCAGTCCTCTTATACCATTCAGGTCCCAGTGGTTAAAGATCTGGTGACGTAACGGATGCAATTGTTCTTTACGTTTCACTTGTATTTTCACCAGCTCTCGGTAAATCCTTTCTCTCAACTCATCAGGCAAGCCCAAAATGTTCTCTTGTAAAGTATCCATAAGTATATACACTGTTTTTGGAATCCTTGGGTGGTGGCCAATAGCCTCGTTTACCTTTGTGCCTGATGTAATATCCACTCATAATCAGTCTTCTTATACTTTGAAACAGAGCATAATTTAAAAACGGTTCAATAACTTTGCGTTTGCGTTTCACTTGTATTTTGATCAGTTCTCGGTAAATGCGTTCTCACAACTCCACAGGCAAGGCACGAATGTTCTCTAGCAAAGTATCCATGAATAGGTCATACTAAATCCTCTTTGGTCTGACACAAGAAATGTACTCTTTGCACAAACATGGTTTTACTTCAGTGTCGAATTTAAATCGTTTAGTCACTAATTTACACATTACAATTCGTTCAGAAGTTTCCTCTTTCACTAAGTTGACATCGTGTTCAAGATGTTGGTAATTCGTTAACTCTTCCTCTGGAATTCGATGCAGTAAGTTTACAATGATGTAGTAGATAGAATCGTCCATAACAAACCAATCCTTTTTAAAACTAGGGGATCGTTGATCAATGTCTGTCCAATGGAACACTTTCAATTGAATCAGTCCTTGTATAGCCTTCAGGTACCAGTGGTTCAAACACCGGTGACGTAACGGATGCAATTGTTCTTTACGTTTCACTTGTATTTTGATCAGTTCTCGGTAAATGCGTTCTCTCAACTCCACAGGCAAATCACGAATGTTCTCTTGTAAAGTATCCATGAACAGATTATGGTAAGTTACTTCAATGTCTCTGTCCCACTAAGGGTAAGTAATGACAATTCGGTGACCATCGAGCATGTTCTACGTAGGCCGTATCTTACGGTTCCCAGTGGTGAAGTGACACACCGCAACTGAAGCACTTGACTTTATCTCTTTCGCCCAAGTAGAAAAATCCGGCTCTGGCTAATTCTTCGGGGTCGGGCCTCCCAGATACTTAGGCCATTTTCCTTTGAACGATTGAAGACGATTTTCAAAGTCACAGTATTCCGACAAACGCACAGGGAACGAATATTCGTCTTTCACAGGCTCGTTTCGATGAGGGTTGAGTGACATGGGTAGGAGTTTGCTCAGGGCTGGATGACATCCGTGGGAGGGTAGACGTGAAGGTGAACATCCCCCTTTAAAACGAAACCCAGTAAAATGTCCAAGAGGACGAGTGGCATCGCTTTCGCATCCCTCAGGTTTGACACGCACAGCATCACTTTCCATGATAATGGTAGTAAAAACAAAGTTCCCATGATGCTTTACGGCATCGCTAAGGTCACAGCGTACAGCATCGTTCCCATCGCAAGGCTCACAATCGCACTCGTCTGCAAACTCCGTTACGCAATTACAATGGTAACCACATGGACAATCGCAGTTTCCCTCCGGACATTTTCCGTCGCAATGCATGGGTCTTATCCATCCAATATTAGTCACACTAGAGGAAGATACAACTCTTTTACAATCCCCAAACTGGAACGATGTCTCTTTCAAAGTATTCATCTTGTTCGCTTGGTCTTGGTAGTCCCAATGAACTATCGATCTTGCCTAGGGTTCCTTTTTATATACAAACCAATACCGACGTGTCCATACGGTAAGGTGAAATGATTGGGAAGTCGCACTCGCTTCTGGTACACGATTTGATAGACTTTTTCCAGGGTCGACTGACGATGTGGTGAGTGGGTAAACGTACAATCTTGTTCGGTTGGTGAGTGGACACTTTAAAGTTTGCATCCTCTCCCGATTGCAAGGCTTCTTTCAATACCCCAAAGTTCACCACTCGACTGGTACGATAATTCAGAGTCAGTCCTTTCACTTTGTGCGTCATGTGCACTTCTCCTTGTGGGTCCCGGTATTCGTAGCCGTAATTTTTGGGACCGCCACTGACGAAACTTAGAATCTTGTCGTCGGGATGCTCGTCTGTCCAGGCTCCTAAACGGTCTCCTTCGATGTCAGGGTGCTGTTGACTCGGGTGATGGATGTAAATGCAACTGTCCGTGTCAAAGTACAGGACGCGTTCCCCTAACAGTTCTAAAGCTTCGTACAATTTTAAGCGAGCATGGGCTGTCACGTAAGCCGCAATGGTGACATTTCCAAAAGGGTCGTCTTGTACAAAGTCCCGATCTTCTTCGTAATTGACCAAGATCAAATTCTCGCGAACGACGTCCACGTGTTTCATGTATTTGGTTTTGTCGTCAATCATCTGGAAGTAGCGGGAAGGTTCTGTCAAATATTCCATCTTGGGTAAACACGGTCGTTGTGCCATTTTACCCCACAAGCAATTTAACATCACTCTGGCAAACGATCGCCTGCCTTCGTTTTTCTCGATGTGGTCTAAAGAGATGCCTTCTTGTTCATAGTATTTCTCTTTGAATTGTATTTGGTCTTCGGGAGTGTGACACCAGGAAGGATAGCCGCTGGCTTCTTGCTTCAGTTTCAAAAAGGCATCCACGTAGTCAGCGAAAATGCCTTTCTGACTGGGATCACCCTTGTGGTATTGTTGTGTCTTGGGAAAGTGGCAAATTTCGTACACTTCTAACAGTTGGTATCCCATGTCCAGAGCTTTGAACAATTCTACGCTGACCCAGGTTCCCGTCAAGGCACGTTCTTCCTGGGTGTGCTGACAAGGCTGATCTTGGTTGCACGTTTCGGCACAAGTACGGCACAAGGGAAACATCAGTTTGCCTTGACAATGGTGAGGTAAGACGGGATGGTATAGGTTCGTGGGAGGCAAAACTTTGCACTTGATCAAGCCTTCGTATTGTCGAATGTTTTTCAGGTCGATGTGTTCCGTTAACAATTGCGGGTGCCCTACAGGAAACCGACAATATTTGCACACGTAGGTATACAGCGAACACACGTCCAAGTATTTGATTTCTTCTCCTTTCTTTTCGTCGGCTTGGTACAGCAAACAGGTGGCATTGGTCCTTCCTCCGTACAAACTATCTCTCGGGTTCAGCGGGTCCATGAACTGGTAACTTTCCACGAGGCGTTTAAACTCGAGATCGGTTTTCATACGGTGATCGTACTCGTGTTCCCACATTTCCACCACTTGGTATCCTTGCTGTTCCAACTTTAGGAGCCGCTGACAAGTGTCCTGGTACAAGTCTTCCATGGTTCGTTGTAAAAACTGATTTTTAGTGCTACGATCAGGGTAACAGACGGGACATCCGTGAAATAAGCAACCGTTAAACTCGTACACGATCTTCGGGTTTTCTAAGTCCCAGCCATCTACCGAATACGTTCCGATGGTCTTTTCACCCACTCCGTTGCGGGCATTCTGAATCCATTTGTCTTCCTTGTCGCACAAGTAATGTAACCAGCGTAGGGCTTTGACCGAGTATTGACGTTTGACATAGTGGGTCGTTTGAGGACTGATGACAGCCACGGTCTTTTCAGGCATGAATCGTTGTCGATACACTAAGGAACACGCTTTGGCAATGGTGCAAGCTTCTTTCAAAGGATCGACCCCTCCGTGTTCCATGAACAGTTCTCGAAATTTTCCACAGCAACGCCGTTAAATGTCCACGTCGGAACGACAATACTTTAGCATTTCTTCCTGAAAATCGAAAGGGTCCGAGGCGTGAGCCTGGTACCAAGCGTAGAAAGCTTCTCGTTGTTCGGTACGTATGTTGTCGGGGTCGTAATAGTGAGCCTCAGGCAAATGGGGTAGAACGGCGTGTTGATTGGCTTCCGTATTGAAAAAGTGTGGAAAGTACCCTTTAGCCATTTCTGTCATTCCAAACGTTTTAGGCATTCGACTCAAAGGCATGGCCAAATAGCTCATCGAATCTTTAAACTGTACTTGTCCCACTTGCATGAACATGATTTTGGCTCCGTTCAAAGTCACTTTAGGACGTTCAATGCCTTAATCCGTATAATACCTCAAAAGAAACTGTCCATCGTATCCGGAGAAATTGTGAGCCATCACCGTGACATGACGATGACAATCTCCGTAACGTTCGATGTCCTCTTGGCTCCACGTCTTGTCGATGGGGTCTAAGACCCATCGAGCGAAATCGGCTAACGTGTTCGGTTCCCGAAAGATTTTTTCACGTCCTCCGGGAATCTTGCTGCAGTGAGGGCAATGACTGAAGATAGGTTCTTGAATGCACTTCTCGCACGCTCGATGAGCCACGCAGAAATTAGGAATGTGAATGCCGGTCTCTTGCATGCATTCGAAATCGAAAAAGATGAAATTGCCTTTCTTCTTGTCACCGTCCTCTTTCTCTGGTGGGGGTTGGTATTTTTGCACGTAGCATTCTTGTTCCAAGTCCACGATGTGGTGACAAATGTGACATTTTTTCTTTCCTCGACATACGTGTACCTTGGCATTATTGGTAAGTATGCCTTGTCCACATGTAGGGCACAATCTCAGCAGTTGACAAGCACATTTCTTCTGTGAACCTTGCGTCTTCAAATGTTGTTGGTAACAGGTAGGGCTGACAAACGTGCGCAGACAAGTTGAACAAGGCACTGGTTCTTCGCTCAGACAGGGTGGAGAGGCTAAACATCCTGAGCATTTCCATCCACAATGCTTGTGTTGCTCTCGATTATTAAAACCATAGTCATATTTCTCACAATAATAAACATATCCCAGATATGCAGTGATACTGGTAATGGTATCGAAATGGTCATCGTGATAATAGACATGAATGTATTTTCCGTGTTAAAATCTTGGCCTCGAAACAACAGACCCACGCACTTCTTGAGGGTGCACTTTCAAAGTGTAGCGTGGAGCTAGGATATCTTGCAATTTTTGCATCTCAGGAATGCCACAGGGTATGTCTTTGGACAGTCCGGCTTGTTGCAACAGGAGTTCTGCTTCGTTTCGTTGTTTGGCTCGGTTCGATTTTCGAATGCTCTCCCAGGTTCTTTTCCATTCTACCGTGTCGTTCTTGTTGGCATAGGTTCGTCCCACCTCGATGGCACGGGCTAAACACATCTGGTCTTGAGGGTTGTTAATTCGGACGAGACTTGTTTTGGTGTTGCGAAGATCGTCCACCAATAACATCTTTTTGCGTCCAGTCCCTTGAGGAGAGACGTGGGTCATGTCCAGTGTGGCTTTTCCATCGGTGATGTCAAACTGGTCATTAGATTGTTGTACGTGTTGAATCTTGTCCATGACTTTGGAAGCGGTCAATTCTGCAAGGGTGCTAAACTCGATCCAAACAGGGGATTTCAAACCGTCGTGTTGTATGGAAAGTCTCAAGCGATCGTCTTCTTTGGGTTGACATTGTCGCTTGAGTGCGGTGAGCAAAGAATCCCACACCCCAGTGATAAACACTTCTGCTTTCTCTAACGGCACTTCAGCCTTGAAATCTTTAAACTTCACTGTGTATTTGTAAGCCGTGGTTCTAAATTTTCTAGAGGAGCGCTTTTCCGTCTCTCGAATGGAATAGTATTTTTCAGGGTTGACTAAGGGTGGTGAACTTGGTTTAGAGGGTTCGGATTCTGGTTCACTCATGTCCTCTTCAAAATCACTGGCATGAATTTGTGCCAAGATTTCAGCCCTGGTACGAGGCGATAGATCACGTTTCTGCCTCTTACTTTCTTCTTTCTTCTCAAATGAATAGGATCGTTTCATCTTGAGTGCAAAACGTCAAATGACTCAAGTTTAAACACCATGGACTAATTTATAGTCATGGCAGACCAGCGTATATAAAAGGGTGTGTGCCTTGTCCTTTCACTATTCATTTCACTCTCAAGCCGAACACAACGATGGAGGAGACTAGCCAAATCGAACGTTTCATCAGAGCTTTGCGAGGGGTCATTAGAAAATTCTCTTCAGACCAGCCGACGGACTACTCTCCTTCCTTTCGAGATAAAAGTCAAGATACTTGCTATATCTGTCAGAAGAAAGGGCATTGGTCTTCAAAGTGTCCAGACCGTCAAAAAAAAGGGGGGTGGGGGTGGGCTAGAAAAGACAAAAGTCAAGATACCTGTTATCATTGTCAAGAAAAAGGACACTGGTCTCCAGATTGCCCAAAAAAGAAACAAGAGGAGTCAGAAGAAAAGAGGAATTCTTCAGAAGAAGAGAGGGATTCTTCAGAATAAGAGAGGGATTCTGCAGAGGAAGAAAGCAGACAGGTGAAGAAAAAGAAACAGGAGAAGAAAAGAAGAAGGGGAGAAAGTGAGGAGGAAGAAGAGGAAAAGCCTGTGACGGTGAAGAAATTTAAAAAACAGAGAGACTAAACAAGGAGAAAGAAGAAGTCAATGAACTTTTTTTAAAGTGTTCTGATGTGAATTGTGAATTGGATTGTAACAATGGATAAAAGAATACATTAATTATATAAAGTAAGTGTCTTTGAGTTTTGATTTTAAAATAAGAACGTACACTCACGCACTCATACAAAGACACGTACTATAGGGGTAAAATGTTTTTTTTTTTTTTTTATTTTGTTTTTTTTTTGTTTTTTGAGTTATTGGCAAATTGAAAGGCTATCTCTTTTCGAGAAATGTGGGTGGCCCTGAAAAAGGCCTTTTTTGGTGTAGGGGTGAGTTTAAGCAATCAACTTTAACTGCCTTAAGCCTTTGCCACGGCCAAGGCCTACTTCTGGACTGCGTAATGTTGATGATTATGATTGGGTTGAAATCACTAAGGGTGGTACGGTAGGCTTAGTCACAGGGTTGACGTGTTTAGCTCGGGAAGGTCGTATTCTCTTCGGTCGTAATAAAGAAGTCTGATACATTTGTTTCAGACTTCTTAACTCGTCTAAAATGTCCAACAGTACCGTGACCGTTTGATTTTCACCCTCTTGTTTCTTTGCTGCTACTTCTTCTTGCTGTTGTTGCTGTTGTTTTTTTCTTACTTGCTGCTGTAGGAGAAAAGCTTGTTCCGCTTCCTTTTGTCGTTGTATAAATTTCTCCAATTCTTCTTTCTGTCTCTGTCTAAAATTCTCCACTTGCGGTAATGAAGAAGGTAACGAAGGTTCCGGAACAAATTCTTGCGAGGTAAGAAAATCCACAAAATCCCAATTCACCTCTTCTGAGAGTAAGTCCGGGTTCCCTTGGGCAGTCTCCCCTGCTGGTGCACCCCAATGAATCGTTTTCTGAGTTTCCGTCATGTTGAATCACTGTCGCATAGATTGACTGTACACAAGCGCTAGCGAATCTATATAGACCACGTGACGTCACAGACTGCTCTCCTCGGATTGGATGCGGGCTGACTGAATTTTGTAACGCGTGTTCGGATTGGTGAATAAACTCAATCCGTTTCAATCCTTCCTCTACCTATAAATAAGCGCAGTTCACTGCATTGATTCACCTGTTCTCGTCGCTTCAAGATGTGGACCACAGTCGAATCATCCACCCTTGTGTCTTCCATGATGTTTAGGACGGACATGCTCATGTATGTCCGGTCCAAGTGGACCGTTGTCGACAAGTCAGACACCAGTCTGTGGATACGAAGAGTGTACGTAGAAAGACAAGGTTGCCTCAAGAGGACACTGATTTATGGCCCTCGAGTAAGACGCAGCTTGAGGACAAGAAGATGCCGCAGATGCCCTTTATGTTAATGGATACATTAACATAAACCCAAAGGCCCTTTTCAGGGCCACCCATATTTCTCGAAAAGAGAATGACTTTCAATTGCCTACCACTTTTTTTAAATTTAAAAAAAAATCCCATGTTAAATTCCGCTTGTCCCTAAAGTAGTTTTTTTTTCTCCCATGTTCAATTCCCCTTGTCCCTAGACAGACCCAAACTCTGTTCCCATGTAATGCTAATTCCCCTTGTCCCTAGAGTGACCCACGATTTTTCTCCATGTTAAATTTACATAGTCCCCAGAGTGACCCAGGGGTGTTTTTAATGGTAATTCCCATTGTCCCTAGGGTGCCCCACTTCACTACTTGTATTCAAATAAAACTACACATATAAGACACAATATAGCAGACAATATATACAGGTATAGTGCCCCCCACATTCTGCTTTATGAACTTAGGAATGTCCATGCAGAGTTTCACAATATTACAAATACTTTTAAAGGGCACATGTGGCCCATATCGGTAGAGAATCTCTACTTCTCTAACTGTACAGGCCACATGCAATCTCTACTTCTCTAACTGTACAGGCCACATGCAATCTCTACTTCTATAACTCTACAGGCCACATGCAATCTCTACTTCTATAACTCTACAGGCCACACGCAATCTCTACTTCCCTATCTGTACAGGCCACGTGCAATCTCTACTTCTTTTATTGTACAGGCCACATGCAATCTCTACTTCTCTAACTGTACAGGCCACATGCAATCTCTACCTCTATAACTGTACAGGCCACATGCAAACTCTACTTCTCTAACTCTACAGGCCACATGCAATCTCTACTACCCTAATTGTACAGGCCACCTGCAATCTCTACTTCTCTAACTGTACACGCCACATGCAATCTCTACTTCTCTAACTGTACAGGCCACATGCAATCTCTACTTCTCTAACTGTACAGGCCACATGCAATCTGTACTTCCCTAAATGTACAGGTCACATGCAATCTCTACTTCTCTAACTCTTCAGGCGACATGCAATCTCTACTTCTATAACTGTACAGGCCACATGCAATCTCTACCTCTATACCTGTACAGGCCACAAGCAATCTCTACTTCTCTAACTGTACAGGCCACATGCAATGTTATTAATACTATTCTAATGACAAGTTATGTGTAGGAAAGACAATTTTTGACTGCCTAAAAACTCCAAAATCACAGATGCGTTTCTTATAGCAACTGTGAAGTAGACAATATGAGTAAAGATTGTATGGAAAACGTAACTGTCCCTATTAGACCACAGTGGAAGCTATACAGTACTATATATTGCTTACTACAGTATACACCATACCTGCGCATTAGTTTGGCACTGAAATGTTATTATTGATACTTATACTCATAACATCCATTGAGAGACAATGGTATCTGTATGAATGTCCCAATGACATTCTATAATCGGTAAAGTGTCATCTATAAAGTGGATGCAACAAGATAATATAGAAAACTTACCTGTATGTATCCTGATGTAATAAGGTACATTGTACATTAATACTATGTTAATTTGTTTTGTTTTTTTTAAAATCACGCACCATACCTGCATGCACTGGTATGGTTATAGCAGTGTGAGGGAATGTCACTGTGACCCATGCAGCATGTGCCAAGGGCATCTAGTGGTATAAAGAGCGCAAAGAGATAACAATGACAAGTTATTAACGTTCCGTCAATGATAGAAAAAAAACTGAAAAGCTGGAAATTTATAACTGGAGTTTACTTCCTTTCGACGATAAAACTCCTCCGACTTGTTTAAAGGTATACAATTTTGAAAATGCTTGTATGGATCTTGCGAGGCATCTGTCTGTAAAAAGAATGCTACTCAGTACAAGTGAAAATAACTGACAAATTTACAGTATTTGTCTCCAATCCTAATGATAAGGACAGATCACTCTAACTTCGACCTAGGTGGGAAAAAGCATGTAGTTCAAATGTTTTAGACATGGAGGGCTCGATGTTTAAATTAATATTAGTTCTCATGAAGCATTGTGATTTGGTAAGGTATTTGATGAACAATAAACAATGCATTAAGGTAGTTAATAATTGCGTAGGGAAAAGAATACAATACCAAAAGCATCCCAAGTAAGAAAACAATACACATGAATCTGTGACAGGGGTTTACAAATGAAAAATATATGCTATTAAGCTTCTTACTGTGATAACAAATATCATACAAAAAACATGGAAGTAGTAACACACCAACACATGCCTTCATATGTCTTGAAAGCAATGTGAAGTAGCAATACACCAAGACATGCATGCCAATCTCTTGATAGCAGTGTGAAGTAGTCACATACAAAGACTTGAATGCCAATCTCTTGCAGCAGTGTGAAGGAGTCACACACCAAGACATGCCTGCCAATCTATTGACAGCAATGTGACGTAGTCACACCAAGACACGCCTGCCAATATATTGACAGCCGTGTGACGTAGTCACACACTAAGACACGCCTGCCAATATATTGACAGCAATGTGAAATAGTCACATATCGAAACATGCCTTCCAATCTCTTGACAACAGTGTGACGTAGTCACTCACACCAAAACACGCCTGCCAATCCTTTGGCATTAGTGAGACCTAGTCACACACACGATACATGCATTCCAAACCCTTGGCATCAGTATGACGTAGTCAAACACATCAATACACGTCTGTCAATATTTTGACAGCAATGTAACGTAGTCATACACACCAAGACACGCATGCCAATCTCTTGACAGCATTGTGACATGGTCACACACACCAAGACACGCATGCCAATCTCTTGACAACAGTGTTACGCAGTCACACACACCAAGACACGCCTGCCAATCCCTTGACAGCAGTGTGACGTAGTCACACACATCAAGATTTTCCTGCCAATCTGCTGACAGCAGTGTGCCGTAGTCGCACACACCAATTTACGCATACCAATCTCTAGAAAGCAGTGTGACGTAGTCACACACATCAAGACACGCCTGACAATCTCTTGACAGCACCAAGACACGCCTGCCAATATCTTGACAGCAGTGTGACGTGGCCACACATACCAAGACACGCCTGCCAATCTCTTGACAGCAGTATGACGTAGTCACACACCAAGACACGCCTGCCAATCTCTTGATAGCAGTGTTACGTGGCCACACACCAAGACACGCTTGCCAATCTCTTGACAGCAGTGTGACGTGGCCAGACACCAAGACACGTATCCGAATCTCCTGACAGCAGTGTGACGTGGCCACACACAAAGAGATGCCTGCCAGTCTCTTGACGCCAGTGTTACGTGGTCACACACCAAGACACGCCTGCCAATCTCGAATGAGCTTTACAGACATAAATAGGTCAACTTTTGAAAAGATACTTCTTAACATTTAATAACGTTTCATAAATTTAATAATTCATACATTTTAACGGTCTTGTAAATATTTCATGTCAGTTTTGACTAGTACCATCCTTCGCTCTTCTTGAACAAAGACATTTCTTAACAATTTTATTCGGATTTCCAACAACGGAGTGTTGTTTCTTGTTTTTCTACAAGGAACTGTAGACACAACACTTTACAAGATACATCTTACGTCATCGCCTTCAATCTTGGATTTTTTTGGCGGGACTATAACTTGAATTCACTAGAACATTTCATTATTTGACATTGAAAATTTTATTCGTGGATTATTCTTGGATTATTTTTGGATTTGATTCTTAAAACCGTAAGTTCTTATATTTTCATTTTTAAAGAGCTTTTCCGGGGAAAAATTATTTGTTAATTTTTTCAAAGCTTGATGTCTTCACTCTTTCTTTTGCTACTGTTTGTTTGAGCCTAAGCACGTAACATAAGAATTGGGGGCTCGTTGGGATTTATGAATTGTGGCTAGAATATTTCAGAAAACTTTGTTTTTTGAAATTTGAATTTCCATAAGTTTTGAAATCTTTAATGAAATCGGCAAACTTTTGCTAAATTTTTATCAAAAGTATGGAATATTTTTGAATTTTACCCAGGAGTGGTTAGACATTTTGAAAATGGGAGTACAGCTAAAAATGTTGGAATTAGAGATGAGACCAGTTCAGTTTCAGATATAAAAGATACAACTGGAAAGAGAGATGGAAGTAAGACAAATGCAGTTTCAGAAAAAATTAAAGTAAGACGAATGGAGTTGCAAATGCAGAGAAGGATGAAAGGGAATTTCAAATTCGGTTGAAAGAATTAGAGCTGGCAAAGGGAAAACACTCCCCAACTTTTGATGTTTGAAGAAATACCAAGTTAGTACCTCCTTTTCTGTAAGAAGAAGTAGACATATATTTTCTTCGTTTTGAAACAATTGCTGAGAGTTTTAAATGGCCAAAAGACTACTGGACTCCATTAGGGCAATGTGTACTCTCTGGTAAAGCTAGTGATATTTACAATTCACTGTCACTAGAACAGAGTGCTGACTATGATATAGTTAAGGACTATATTTTGATGGGTTATGAGTTATTCCCAGACACTTATCGGCAAAAGTTCAGAAACTATGAAAAAGAAGCTGACCAGAACTATGTCGATTTTGCATGAGAAAAAAGACGACAATTTGATAGGTGGTGCTCTTCTAGAAAGGTTAATAAAGATTATGAGAGTCTCAGACAACTCATATTGGTAGAAGAATTCAAGAACTGTGTCCATATTGATATTAAGACTGATCTTGACAAGCATAAGATCTAAACTTTGGAAAATGCTGCGCGTGCCGCTGACCTGTATGCTTTGGCTCATAAAGGTTCTTTTGTAAATAAGACTTCCACTCAAGAGTCTTCTGGCAGCAAAGTATTTCAACCTAATATAAGCCCTTCTAAAATTCAAACTGGCACAATTTCTAAAAATCGAGCTTCAGATAAGCTTGATTCAAGGTCTGTGTCTCTTCCTACGTGCACCTATTGCAAAAAAAAGGACACGTAGATTCTGATTGTTACAAATTGAAAGATGGGATCAGAATCAAGGCAGATCTATTACAAATGTTCTTATTTTCTAAGAGGTCAAGGTCACAGTCATGTATTGAAAGTAATACATTTGTTGGGTCTAATAAACACCAGTCTGATTGTATTATGGAGAATTATGAACCATTCATATCGAAGGGTTCTATATCACTCTTAGGTGATTCGGCCAATCCCATCTCTATTAAAATTTTAAGGTACTCAGGAGCTTCTCAATCTTTTATTGTATTTTATTGTCAGGTACTCTGTGTTTTTCTGAGAAGTCTTCTTCTAATGAAAGTATTCTTATTCAGGGAGTAGAGTGCGGCTTTGTTAATGTTACTCTCCATTGTGTAAATTTGTCATCAGACTTAGTCTCAGGACCCGTGACAGCCGGCACAGTGTATGTTTAACGCGTTGATTGCATTCATTTATTACTAGGCAACGACCTACCTGGAGACAAGGTTGTGTTTAATCCACTTGTAAATGACAAACCTTAATTGGATCCGAAAGTCGATCCAATTGGAAAAGAATTCCCTGATTTATTCCCAGCTTGTGCAGTTACCAGAGCCATGGCAAATAAATCTCTTGAGAATGATGTTGATAAGAAAAATATTCCTTTAGGTGACACATGTATTGGTCAGGCTTTTAATGAGGTCATTTTCACTCTTTGATTGGATGGATCAAAGGGTACAGATCACAGTAATCCTCATTTAACGAATCATATTTATTCTAATCAGGGTGACAAACAATAACCACTTGTCGTCGAACAGGAAAAAGATCCTGAAATCTCCTGTTTGTTTCAAAAGGGCATTAGTGAAACAGAAGCCAGTGAAGTTCCTGTCTGTTATTTCATTAAAATGGAATTCTTAGGAGAAAATGGAGACCTCCCGAGGTACCTGCTGGTGATGAGTGGGCATTGAACTATAAAATTGTAGTTCCAAAACCTTACAGACAGGAAATACTTAGTCTGGCCCATGAAACTTCTTTGGCTGGTCATTTAGGGTTTATTAAAAGTGATGTTTGTAAATACTGTAGATCTTGACACACTTTTGAAATAGTAGGAAAACCCAATCAAAAGATACATCAGGCTCGTCTACAACCTTTTCCTGCCTTTGACGAACCATTTAGTAGAATTATGGTAACCAATGCCTGTTGACTTTTATGTGTGCGTCAGTAATGTTTCCAGAGGCAATTCCTTTGAGGAATATTAAAACTTTGATAAAGTTTTTATACTCAATTTGGCCTTCCCAAATCTGCCCAATAAGGTCAATGATCAAATGCTAGGTCTGGAACTCTATAGCCTATTATGCTTGAATTTGGCATTCAGCAATTTAAGTCAAAAGTGAAATTGCTGTTTGACAGAACTACAATGGAGAGAACATTTGAGCCTGGCAATAATGGAGTTCTGTGTCTCTTGCTCATTCTTACAAATTTTGTTCAGATTAGATATTACGGCCCTTACACAGTTAAGAAGAAAATGAATGAGTTACATTATAATATTAGTGCTCCTGGGATCTAAGTAAATTATAGAAGTACCAGTATATTGAAAGAGATAGCAAGGTTAAATATGCAATTAATTTCGTTGTACCTATTCCATTCATTGAAGATTTAAGTGAAGGAACATCATCGGATTCTACTGATATTGGAGCAACAAATCTTCGGAATTCAGAAATTATGAAAGATCTGGACCAGAAACTTTCACATTTGCAAGTGGAAGAAAGAATTGAACTTAAACAGTTAGCATTGGAATATGAGCACTTACTTCCAGATGTTCCTACAAGAACGAACAAAATTTACCATGTCGTTAAAATTGTAAATTCCAAACCTGTGAAGAAAAAAGAAATGTACAGGATTAACCCTCTCAAACAAGAATACGTGAAAAAAGAAATTCAGTATTTGCTGGAAAATGACTTTATAGAGCCCAGTAAATGTGACTGGAGTTCACCTTGCATACTTGTTCCAAAACTTGATAAAACTTTCCGTATGTGCACTGATTATAGGAATGTGAATGGTGTGACAAAAGCAGACTCATTTCCACTACCAAGAATCGATGACTGTATTGATAAGATCGGAAATAATGTCACCAAATTTGACCTTCTGAAAGGATTGTGGCAAATTCCACTAACAGAAATAGCAAAGGAAATTTCGGCATTCGTGACTCCAAATGGGCTTTATCAATATAATGTAATGCCGTTTGGGATGAAAGGGTCGCCAAGTAAAATCCAACGTCTCATGAATATGATTACCTCTGGTCGAGACAATTGTGATGCTTAAATCGATGATGTCATCATCTACAACGACACATGGAGAGGGCATCTAGCATCAATTCGGAAATTTTTTGACAGACTCACTGATGCATGTTTGACAATTAGTTTATCTAAAAGTGAGTTCTGCCGTGCTAGTGTAATTTTTCTATGACATATCGAGGGACATGGACAAATTAAACCTATATATGCTAAGGTCAAGGCTATCTCTGAATTCCCCGTGCCTGTAAATAAAAAGCAACTTATGCGATGTTTAGGTATGGGTGGATACTATCTGAAATTTTGTTCCAATTTTTCTATAATTGCTGAACCCTTGACAAATTTATTGAGTAAGAGAACCAAGTTCATTTGGACTGAAAATGTCAGGAGGCTTTTGACAAGTTAATAGCCATACTTAAAAGCGAGCTAGTTCTTGCAGTTCCAAATTTCAGCCAATCTTTTAAATTGTCTGTTGATGCAAGTGATATTGGGGTTGGAACAGTTTTGATTCAAGAAGATGAAAATGGTATTGATCATTCAGTGCATTATTTTTTAAACAATTAAATAAGCACCAAAGAAATTATTCAACAATCGAGAAGGAATATTTGGCTTTGATATTGACATGACAACATTCTAAAGTTTACATTAATTCAGCTCCTTCTTCGATTATTGTGTTTAGTGACTACAATCCCCTTACTTTCATCGGCAAGATGAAAATTAAAAATCAAAGACTACTAAGATGGAGTTTTGTGTTACAGGAATATGATATTGACATCATGCACATCAAAGGGAAAGATAATTTAATAGCAGTTGCACCTTCGGTTTATAACAATGTATTATTTCATGTACACTGTGTGTAAATTAGAAGAGTTCTTCCTTTTAACCTCATTTATAATTAATTTATGGTAAAAAGAAAGCTTTGTCAAATAAAATGTTCTTTTTTCTTGATCGGGTGAAGTGTTACATATATTTGATATAATTTAATTGTTTGTAAGTTTTAAGATCTTTTTATTTTTTAATTTCATTAGAAAGACTTTTCTTAAAATTTTATTTGAAATTCCAACACCGGAGTATTATTTCTTATGTTTCTACAAGGAACTGTTGACAAAACACTGTACAGGATACAGCATACCTCATCGCCTCCCATCTTGGATTCTTTGTCTGGACACGAACTTAAATTCATTAAAAAAAATTTCATTATTAGGACTTCTAACATTTTAAGTGACTCAATATTATCATGATGTATGACAAGTTTTAATTAGACTTGGTAAGAAGGTCAATATTTTCATGATGAAGAACAAGCTTTAATCAGATTTGGTAAGAAGGTCACTATTTTCATGATGCAGGACAAATTTTAATCAGACTTGGTAAGAAGGTCAATATTATCATGATATAGGACAAGTTGTAATCAGACTTGGTAAGCAGGCCAATATTATCATGACACAGGACAAGTTTTAATCAGACTTGGTAAGAAGGTCAATAGTATCATGATCCAGGACAAGTTTTAATCAGACTTGGTAAGAATGTCGATATTATCATGATGAATGACAAGTTTTAATCAGACTTGGTAAGAAGGTCAATATTATCATGATGCATGACAAGTTTTAATCAGACTTGGTAAGAAAGTCAATAGTATCATGATCCAGGACAAGCTTTAATCAGACTTGGTAAGCAGGCCAATATTATCATGACACAGGACAAGTTTTAATCAGACTTGGTAAGAAGGCCAATATTAGCATGATGTAGGACAACTTCTAATCAGACTTGGTTGGCAGGTCAACATCATCATGAAGAAGGACAAGTGTTATTCAGACTTGGTAAGAAGGTCAATATTATGATGATGCTGGACAAGTTGTAATCAGACTTGGTAAGAAGGTCAATAGTATCATGATCCAGGACAAGTTGTAATCAGACTTGGTAAGAAGGTCAATAGTATCATGATCCAGGACAAGTTGTAATCAGACTTGGTAAGGTCAACATCATCATGATGAAGGACAAGTTTTAATCAGACTTGGTAAGAATGTTGATATCATGATGCATGGCAAGTTTTAATCAGACTTGGTAAGAATGTTGATATCATGATGCATGGCAAGTTTTAATCAGACTTGGTAAGAATGTTGATATCATGATGCATGGCAAGTTTTAATCAGACTTGGTAAGAAGGTCAATATTATGATGATGCAGGACAAGTTTTAATCAGATTTGGTAAGAAGGTCAATATTATCATGATGAAGGACAAGTTTTAATCAGATTTGGTAAGAAGGCCAAAGAATATATTGAACCACAGTAAATCAATTTAAGATGAAGATGTCCAATGCCTTTGTGAGATCTTGACTCTGGCTGACTGAGATTGTTATCTCCCTTTGATCTGGAGATGTCATTTCTCACACAATTTTGACAAAACTTGTCAGATAGGTGCGTGTGAAGATCTTGGATTTGACTGATTATATGCAAGGTACTATACGTATTAATTATGATTACATATTTAAAATGAAGATTATGAGACTAGCAAAACAGTTACAATTTATAGTTGTATGCCAACATGACAAGATATAGTGCTTGGGAGTCTGTTTACATAAACAACACAGCATACGTTTTGAGACTTAGTTTACATAGGGTTGTGCTATGACAGTACAATAGATTAAGGTTTAGTAAATTTACCAGCTGTTAGGTTATGCAAACAGGTGAGTGACATTAGGCCCACTTGGGTCTCTTGTAAGTCCAGTATTCCAGGTTTGTTCATGGACAAATGCCAGACGTGTCCTTTAATTCTGACTGGTTTTTAAATCCCCATTTATATTATCATTGTATAAGCCAACCCATTTTAATATTATAATACAAAAGGTGCTGAACGTAGAACCATGTTACACACTTTATCCTGTCCAGATTTTCAGTCCATTACTGTAAAAACAAATTTTTTGATTTTTGTGGCTGTTTCTGAACATTTTAAAACTCTGAATTGTTTTTAAACTAAACATTTGCTAATAATAATATTTGAAAACCACTGGAAGTAGAAAAATTAAATTTGTAGGCATAATCATTTGACAAAGTGTATATAATTCAAACTTATTCTTGAATATCAGCCATATACAAGTAAACATACCTATGATAAACTTGTATTTCTGTCACAGTTGCACACATGTACAAATATTCATGGCCAAATCATAGTTACAAGTAAAATTACCCACGAGCAACTTGTATTTCTGTCAGTTACCAGTAAATATACCGCAACCATCTTGTATTTCTGTCACAGATACACATAAATAAAAATACCTATGACAAACTAATATTTCTGTCACAGATACACATAAATAAAAATACCTATGACAAACTTGTATTTCTGTCACAGATACACATAAATAAAAATACCTATGACAAACTTGTATTTCTGTCACAGATACACACAAATACAAATATTCATGATCAACTCATATTTCTGTCAGTTTCACAAAAGTAAACCCCATGGCTAACATGTATTTCTTTCAGTTACACACAAATAAAAATAGCTATGAGCAACTTGTAGTTGTCAGTTATAAACAAAAATACCGATGACCAACTCGTATTTCTGTCACGTTACGCATGAGTAAATCTACAGTGACCAACTCATATTTATCTCAGTTAAACAAAAGTAAAACCACCCATGATCAACTTTTGTTTCTGCCAGGTTACATATGCAAAATTTTTACTATTGGACATGCAGCTATATTAAAAGTCTGTATGGTTGTATGTGGCGTCGTACCTATATACGCAATTTATTTTGCACTGTTGGACACGTGGCTGTATTAAAAGTATGTATGGTTGCATGTGGGGTGGTACCTATATATGGAATTTATTTATACTATTGGACACGTGGCTGTATTAAAAGTATGTATGATTGTATGTGGGGTGGTACCTATATATGTAATTTATTTATACTATTGGACACGTGGCTGTATTAAAAGTATGTATGGTTGCATGTGGGTTGGTACCTATATATATAATTTATTTATACTACTGAATACGTGGCTGTATTAAAATTATGTATGGTTGCATGTGGGGTGGTACCTATATATGGAAATTATTTATACTATTGGACACGTGGCTGTATTAAAAGTCTGTATGGTTGCATGTGGGGTGGTACCTATATATGGAATTTATTTATACTATTGGACACGTGGCTGTGTTAAAAGTATGTATGGTTGCATGTGGGGTGGTACCTATATATGGAATTTATTTATACTATTGGACACGTGGCTGTGTTAAAAGTCTGTATGGTTGCATGTGGGGTGGTACCTATATATGGAATTTATTTATACTATTGGACACGTGGCTGTGTTAAAAGTCTGTATGGTTGCATGTGGGGTGGTACCTATATATGGAATTTATTTATACTATTGGACACGTGGCTGTATTAAAGTATGTATGGTTGTATGTGGGGTGGTACCTATATATGGAATTTATTTATAATATTGGACACGTGGCTGTATTAAAAGTCTGTATGGTTGCATGTGGGGTGGTACCTATATATGGAATTTATTTATACTATTGGACACATGGCTGTATTAAAAGTATGTATGGTTGTATGTGGGGTGGTACCTATATATGGAATTTATTTATACTATTGGACACGTGTCTGTATTAAAAGTCTGTATGGTTGCATGTGGGGTGGTACCTATATATGGAATTTATTTATACTATTGAACACATGGCTGTATTAAAATTATGTATGGTTGTATGTGGGGTGGTACCTATATATGGAATTTATTTATACTATTGGACACGTGGCTGTATTAAAAGTATGTATATGTATGGTTGTATGTAGGGTGGTACTTATATATGTAATTTATTTATACTATTGGACACATGGCTGTATTAAAAGTATGTATGGTTGTATGTGGGGTGGTACCTATATATGGTATTTATACTACTGAACACATGGCTGATTAAATGTCTGTATGGTTGTGTGTAGGGTTGTACCTATATATGGAATTTATTTTGTACTATTGGACACACGGCTGATTATACAAGACAACTGTACCAATGATACATCATACATCATGTATATATGGGTTGCTTGCATTTTATAGTCACAACTCCTGCCTTCAGGTGCAAATTCTTGAAACAGAAAATGTATGTATGAATGTAAGCGTGTATGTATGTATGTATGTATGTAAGAGAGTGTGCATGTGTGTGTGCATGTATGTATGTATGTATGTATGCATGCATGCATGTACGTATGTCACTTCAGAACAATACCGCTTATATGGTGCCAATCAAAAAGTGGGTTCTAATTGAAAAGGCAGCGTCCAATAAGATATAAACATGCTGTTATACAAGATCAAATGCAAAACGGTTAATATTGTAGAAATGTTGTAGTTGATATACAAAATGAAATACAAAGGTAAGCATGCAAAATCCTTAAACTATTGGGTCAAAAAGTCTTATATAAACTTCATTCCTTCGATAAATCCATGGTTTTCCCTGTAGGTTTTACAACATCAGAAGTTTCTTAATTCTTAATTGAGTTAACATTAAACATGCTGTGTTTGACAAAATGGAAATGAATACACAAATATAGGGTACATTTGTCCTATATGTGGTCAAGGTTGTCCATTAGGAGGTATGCAAAAGTCAGGTACACGTGTCCTATATGTTGTCATGGTTGCCCATTAGGATGTATGCGCAAGTCAGGTACACATGTCATATATGTAGTTGAGGTTGCCCATCAGGAGGTATGCACAAGTCAGGTACACGTGTCCTATATGTAATCAGCACAATACCGCCACATTTCAGTAATTTATTCTACACGAGGGAGACCACTCTCCACGGACTGGTCTGACATTTAAAAGCTTTTTAGTGAAGCTCTCATTCCACATATTTTCTCAAATGTATAAAATAAATTGTTTTGATTTTAGTACAAGGAAGCTCAATTCGGAAATGGTCGACTGCACAACATCTCTGAATTAAGAGGACAATGAAACTTTGACTCATATATTAATTTTTAATTTGGAACCAATGAAGCCGTTAAATGAAATTCAAACCTGTTATATATCATGGTTAGGCACTGTGTCTTATACATTCACCAGGCCTCCTTACTCAATGTCTAGGCCACAGCAAGATAAAAATATAATTTTGTGGCCTCCATTAATCCATTTACAAGTAAAACTTGTCAGCCAACAAAATTAGTTTATTAAAAACATTAGGCTTTTATGTATCTGACCTGAAAGTGTATTCACTGCCTCAAATTCAATGTCACTATACGGAATAGTGCCAGTCCACGGCATGATTATTGATTCATGCTGTCATATTTCAACTTAAATATTGGATCATTATTAGGTGAATCAATCCTTGAAGCTTATTTCTTGGTGCATCATTAGTTACGGCAGTGTTTGAAGGCAATGCAGTTGTTGGTGACTTGGTTGCGGATGCAGATGTCGGGCAACATCATCTAAGTCTGCTGAAACTCACATCAAAATACATGTAAATGAACCTCTGTCTTTGGTTCCAGCTCTTGTAACAGATGTTGATGCTGTTTTTACAGGTGTTGATGCTCCTGTAGCAGGTGTTGATGCTCTTACAGTAGGTGATGATGGCCCTATGGCAGGTGTTGATGCTCTTACAGCAGGTGTTGATCTCTTGTAGGAGGTTTTGATGGTCGTGTAACAGGTGTTGATGCTCTTGTAAAAGGTGTTGATGGAGGTGTCGTTGGTGTTGTAGTAGGTGTTGATGCTCTTGTAGCAGGTGTTAATTTTCTTGTTGATGCTGTTTCTGCAGGTGTTGATAGTCCTGTAGCAGAAGCTGATGGTCCTGTAGCATGTGCTGATAGTCCTGTAGCAGGTGCTGATAGTCCTGTAGCAGGTGCTGATAGTCCTGTAGCAGGTGTTGATGATCTTGAAACAGGTCTTGATGCTGCTTTAGCAGGTGTTGATGCTCTTGTAGCAAGTGTTAATTCTCTTGTGGATGCTGTTTCTGCAGGTGTTGATAGTCCTGTCGCAGGTGTTGATGCTCTTGAAACAGGTGTCGATGCTCTTGTAACAGCTGTTGATGCTCTTGTAGCAGGTGTTGATGCTCCTGTAGCAGGTCTTGATGCTCCTGTAGCAGGTCTTGATGCTCCTGTAGCAGGTGTTGATGCTCTTGAAACAGGTGTTGATGCTCCTGTAGCAGGTCTTGATGCTCCTGTAGCAGGTCTTGATGATCCTGTAGCAGGTCTTGATGCTCCTGTAGCATGTGCTGATACTCCTGTAGCATGTGCTGATAGTCCTGTAGCAGGTGATGACAGTCCTGTATCAGGTGCTGATAGTTCTGTAGCAGGTGTTGATGATCTTGAAACAGGTGTTGATGCTCCTGTAGCAGGTTTTGATGCTCCTGTAGCAGGTGTTGATACTCTTGAAGGAGGTATTGATTCTCTCTGAACAGGTGTTGATTCTCTTGTAGGAAGAGGTGATGGTCCTATAGCAGGTGTTGATGCACCTTTAGCAGATAATAGTACTTGTCTCTGTGATGAAACATTTCTTGAAACTGAAAAATAAACAGATCATGTCACACAATGTAGAAATTATTAAAAGAACAGTCTTATTTGTACATGACAACCTACCTAGAATGCTAATCAATTTTCATTCCTGTCTGAACTATTGCCATGTCAAAATGTTGTTCAATGGTGTGCACATTTTCATGATCAGTAGTGAGTGCATGGTGGTGTGTGAAGTCATTTCGTCATGTTTGAACATTTAAGATGCCTTATTGAGAATTTGCATGATAGTAAATACCAGAACAATAATATAATTATCCTCATGTAGGCCTTTGCTGCTCTTACATGAAATGAACATAAGTCCCCTTGGAAAGGCCTCTGATGTGTTAGGGAAAAAGAGAATAAATACTCTTGGATAGTTAGGCCTCTATGGAAAAATGAAACTTTCAACAGAAGTCAAGTCATAAATCTTTGCTTGACCATGTTGTATAGCATGTGACCCAGATCATATTCACTTGATCATAAGGCACTTTGTACAGGGGCGATTTCATTTAGATTTCCTTTATATTGTAATTTGTGCAGGGATTATTTCATTTGCTTTGCAATTTGCACAGGGACTATTTCGTTTTCTTTCCCGTCTACTGCCATTTTATAATGACTTACGTGTTGTTGTTTTTTTAAATCTCTGTACCTATGAAGCTGAATGGTCTGAAGGGAATTACTGGAGAACATCAGTAGCTTCTTGATCCATGTAGAAGCTACAGTATACTATGTGTACAAGTCGTAAGGACATTTCACACCTATTGCAATGCACATACTGTGTATGAGGTCAATACTCTTGTATGGGTTTCAGTTAAAATAATTATTTATCAAGTCTGAATTAAAGTTTCCTATCATCTGGTTTACATTAACTGTAACAATATACCCAAGTTACACATTACTTAGTACTGGTTTACATTAAACGTATACCAATATACCTTACGCAGTACTTAGCACTGGTTTACATTAAACGTATACCAATATACCTTCCACAGTACTTAGTACTGGTTTACATTAAACGTATACCAATATACCTTCCACAGTACTTAGTACTGGTTTACATTAAATGTATACCAATTTACCCTACACATCAAACGTATACCAATTTACCCTACACATCAAATGTATACCAATATACCTTACACAGTACTTAGTGCTGGTTTGCATTAAATGCATACCAATATACCTTACACAGTACTTAGTGCTGGTTGACATGAAACGTATACCAATGTACCTTACACAGTACTTAGTATTGGTTTACTAGGCAATAACAATACCCTAATGGCAGAATGACACATGACACAAATGTGATGCGATTTGAATTTTTTACGTAGTTTTAACAATTTTTCAGGCATATCACTATGTCTGCAATGTGGCAGTTTATAGTGATGTCTTGCACTGGGGCATCATGCCGCAGACATGTAGCATGATGTCCCACCCAGTCACATTATCCTAACACCGGGCCGACCAGTCCTAACACTAACCTCTTAATGCTGAGCGCCAAGTGAGGCAGCTGTTAGTATCATTTTTGTAAGTCTTTGTTATGACTCGGCCTGGGATCGAACCCACGACCTCCTGCATCCGAGGCGGATGTTCTAACCACTAGGCCACCGGAGCAGTTCATAATACAAATATGGATACATTTAAATCATAATGGAAAGTTCTATATTCCCCACTGGAGGCATTATTATGAATAGGCTGATGTTTTTCTTGAATGGTCAGCTGTAGCCATATTTGTATCATGTGTCATTCTGCCATTAAGGTATTGTGACAGAAAAAGAGAATTTTCCTTGATACCATTTTCTTTAATGACATTGCATATGTTACATGCACAGGTAAGTACGGCAAGTTTTATATCACTACTCTAAAAAAACAAAAAGCCTTAAAAACATGAACTGTGTTTTGTGTCTTGCTTTAACATCATTAACTGTGTTTTGTGTCATGCTTTAACATCATTAACTGTGTTTTGTGTCATGCTTTAACATCATGAACTGTGTTTCGTGTAAAGCTTAACACCATGACTTGTGTTTTGTGTCAAACTTTAACATCATGAACTGTGTTTTGTGTCAAACTTTGACATCACGAACTATGTTTGTGTCAAACTTTAACATCATGATCTGTTTTTCTGTCATGTTTCAGTTAAAGGATTGTATTCATGCACAAGTAAAGCCATCATTGTACTGTCTAGATATTGCTGAGCAACAAACCCTGCAGAGGACAGCAAACCACAATTTCATCAATTGACCCCACTCACATTTTCAACATTATTTGTAAGAAATCAAGCTAGATCTGTATTTATTTTGAATATGCCTTGTTGCTGGAATGGAAGTTTTGTACTAAATAAGTCCACAAAATGTTCATGTCTTTCACATTTCATGTGTTACAACACAAAAAAGAGCATAGATGGTTAAATTTGGTTTTGATTCCGACCGCCATAAGGAAAACTCCAGTAAATGTCAAAGCTAGTCATCAGGCATGTAAATTTTGCAACATCATATTATATTATGAAGATATATTATGTGATATAATATTTTGAGTGATTCCCTGTGCTAAATGAATGCCATGTGTAATATAATAACTTCAAAACTTATAATTAATTTCAAGCATACCAGTCAAGGACTGCCAGATTTTGCAGTTGTTACATATTTTTTTGTATACTCATCAGTTGTAGTTTTTTTTTTCTCATCAAATACAACTGTTCTTAAAGGAGACCAGAAATCAAAATTTTCCTTCTACGTATGTAATTCTCTACAGATTTTAATTCGACTGACATGTTTATAAATTAAATATCGTAAGCGGGTAGTGATTTTATTGCATGGAAGATACCACAATTCCGTAAATTGCCGAGTTTTTCCGAGTTTTAATGAGACCACAGATCACGTGGTACCGTGACGCAATACTGGCCAGTCCTCGAATACAAACATAAACATTGGCGAGCGAGACTGACGGAAGGAGACCACATATGGGTTGCACATTCAAAACTTGAATCTGCAGTCTGATATAATAGCTTATGTACTGTACTGGTCAGTGTTAAAAGAATTCTTTTAGGCACAGGCCCCGGGCTGGTGACTTAAATAAACTCAAGCCCTGACTGAAATTCCACAAGCCCGGACAGTTCATACCTGTTAACTCTCAAGCCGGGAGAAAAACTCCTGATTTTGGGGGTATTTCCTCATCTACATCCCGATCTCGTAATATCTCTAAATTTTTCGCAGCGAAGTCCCGATAATTACATTATGTCTGTCAATTTTCATTTGTCAGAAGAAGAAAAAACAACCCCAAACCGTTTATAAATAGATATAACCTATGCAATCCACATTCTAAGCTGCCACACTGCAGACATCGTAGTGATATGACTGAAAAATTGTTAAAGCTACGTTAAAAATTCAAATCACACGCACACACGTCTAAATCTGGCACTGGAGGAAATAATTAATATCACAAAACAGTTTTTTTTTTCTTTTTTTTCTTCTTCAGTAAATAGAACGTGAAAATTAAACATTATTCAAGTAAATTTCAGATGTTTTTAAACAACTACAACAGTACTTTAGTATAACAAAATTAAAAGAATACAATTGTCACCAATTAGCTTAAATGAATGATCACTGTGAAATTTTCTCTTCAAATAAAATCGCATCTCCATTTCCGCCAAATAAACTTGGCCAGTTAACACGTAACATTCCTCGACCGTATATGTAAAGTTTAATTACCATAATTAAATTAAAAGGAATAAAACAAAATATACCATGCAGTATATGTGGCCCTAAAGAACTAATTCTGAATAAATATTTTGTTCAGCAAACAGTGTTACATGCATTAAGACTTAAACCTGAAGACCATGGCATCGTAAGTAACAACAAAATAGGCATCGTTTATTTTGGCAATCAATTGCTGGTGCTTACACACACACACACACACACACACACACACACACACACACACACATACTGTCGAACAGGGTTTCTTTGAAGTATGTCCGAAGGGCAGTCCTTTTCACAAGATCAGTGCAAGGATGGAGCATGTTCATTAGTCACATCGGCTTTATTGTTTGCGTACATAAATCAAAACTTTAGCTATTTTGCAATTTAGCCAGAGCTGACCAGAATATGCAAAATAGGCTTGTCCTGGGGGAATAATAAGGCGTATCTCATGGAGAAAAGGTATGTCCCATGGGCGCTTGCACATTGGGGCAAGGGGTTGGGTCAATAGTCACCCCCGGCCAGTTTCTATTGTCAGCCATTTAATGTGAAACTTTGACCTCTTTTCTTTTAATCGCTGTTATTTAAACTGCCCAAGGAATAGTTTTATATCAGTTCCAACCATTACAAATTACCGTTTATACATGCTACATGTATACAATGATTTTTTTTAAATTTGTAATTTTTATAAGATTACTGAAAGTTGTGTTTTCTCGAAACACGACAGGTTTTAAATATTATTTTTGGCAAAGTCTCCATTTGATTAAAATCAAATCTAAATTTCACCTTGAACAGTAGTGATTTGATTTAGATTGTGCCGTGTTAAGGCATGTATGTCAACATCTTGAAAATACATTTGCTAATTTCACCAGCCCGATCAAAGTTTCCTCAGGCAAACAATTTTTGTTTCGACAAGCCTGACGGGCACCTCATTTTGAATACAGGATGGGCCGAAACTAAAACCAGAGGGGCCCAGGGTGTCGGGCTATCCGATTTAAGTTTAGCACTGCTGGTGAAGATAAAAGATCTGTGAATTGATTGTTGCATTTCGTGGTCACTTACTCGGCCTTCTGCCTATTTTCGTAACTCGCACGTTTAACACTTTTCCCAGGATTTAAAATATTCAACGTTATGTCTGGAACAGCGCCAACTTTTTGTCTAGGCCTAGCATTTGCGTATCCTTGAGCTGCCATTTTTTCAGAATCCCTCTCGTAACAGTTCTTTGAGAAATGTAACGAGCACATAGGGCTGTATGGTGTTGCTTTGAAATCGACACGTTTGTAATAATGTATCCATTCTTTCATTATGCCTTTATCTTTCGGAAAAGAAAAAAAAAATGTTTTCCACTGGCTTTTCTTAATGTTTTATTACACCCGTAAGCAACGCAAAACGGTATTGTCTTTTACTCTGGCAACTCTCACTTGGGCTGCTGGAGTCGCTACTATGACGTCACATCCCGAAAGTAACCGAATAGGCGCGGAAATTTTGCATACGAGGTCACTGAAATTCAGCTGCTAGAAGATAGGCCAATATTTTAATATTGGCATTTCGGTCGCAGATGATACTTCAGAATAAGGTTTACTGCTACAGTACCTTTATTATTATTCAATATTTCCATTGGTTTCTGGTCTCCTTTAATGATTTACTCTGAGAGTCATTTGACACTGTACTGCATATGTCTGTATTAGTATGAGATACTCTTGTAAATAAACTTAGAGTGACACAGCTGTAAAAACAGAAATCTATATCGTGTTAGAAGACAACTAATATTTATGTTATGAATGTTACCAACTTTAAGCAATAAGGACAGGTGTGGCATGATAAGCCCATGATGACTGCACTGCTGTATAACATGTAACCTTACACCAATGTCAAGATCAAAGCACTGCTGTATAAAATGTAACCTTACACCAATGTCAAAATCAAAACACTGCTGTATAACATGTAACATTACACCAATGTCAAGATCAAAGCACTGCTGTATAAAATGTAACCTTACACCAATGTCAAGATCAAAACACTGCTGTATAAAATGTAACCTTACACCAATGTCAAGATCAAAACACTGCTGTATAACATGTAACCTTACACCAATGTCAAGATCAAAGCAATGCTGTATAACATGTAACCTTACACCAATGTCAAGATCAAAACACTGCTGTATAACATGTAACCTTACACCAATATCAACATCAAAACATTGCAGTATGCCGTGTCAGCTTACACCAATGTCAAGATCAAAACATTGCAGTATGCCATGTCAGTTTACACCAATGTCAAGATCAAAACATTGCAGTATGCCGTGTCAATTTACACCAATGTCAAGATCAAAACATTGCAGTATGCCGTGTCAGCTTACACCAATGTCAAGATCAAAACACTGCAGTATGGCACGTCAGCTTACACCAATGTCATGATCAAAACATTGCAGTATGCCATGTCAGCTTACACCAATGTCATGATCAAAACATTGCAGTATGCCGTGTCAGCTTACACCAATGTCATGATCAAAACATTGCAGTATGCCGTGTCAGCTTGCACCAATGTCAAGATCAAAACATCTGCTGTATAACCTGTAACACTATACCAAAGCATGTATTAGCATAATGAATTACCTTTGCTTCCTAGTGATTTATTCAATATATGAACAAAACCAATAATGGGTTTTAAAGAAGTACAAGCAAAAGTACAAAAAGTTAATCGTAACCATAACAGGAACTTCCCATGATTGTGATCATGATTCCAAGGGTCAAGGGGCAACAGGTATGATTTGCAGAATTTTCGTAGCTAGATACTGACTGAACTTGATTGCGAAGAAAATACAGCATGGGGTCCAGCAAATATAAGCAAAAGAAAACATGGTAATAGAAACATTAAATTATTGTTACCATGATCTTTTCAAACATTCAAGTTACCAAGTGAATTGTCTTTGGTTTTACAGTGGTCCTTGTCAAACATGCATGTCACCGAGTTAAGTTGTCTTAGGTTTACAATGGTCCTTGTCAAACATGCATGTTACTGATTGAATTATCTTAGGTTTCTAGTGGTCCTTGTCAAACATGCATGTCATTCAGTGAATTGTCTTAGGTTTATACTAATCCTTATCAAATATGCATGTCAGTGAGTGAGCTGTCTTAGGTTTATAATGGTCCTTGTCAAACATGCATGCCATTGAGTGAATTCTCTTAGGTTTATGGTGGTCCTTGTCAAACATGCCTGTCACTCAGTGAATTGTCTTAGGTTTATACTAATATTTATCAAATATGCATGTCACTGATTGAGTTGTCTTGGGTTTATAATGGTCCATGTCAAACATGGATGTCAATGAGTGAGTTTTCTTAGGTTTATGTGGTCCTTGTCAAACACACACGTCACTGAGTGAATTGTCTTAGGTTTCTAGTGGTCCTTGTCAAACATTCATGTCGCTGAGTAAGTTTTCTTAGGCTTGTAATGGTCCTTGTCAAACATGCATGTCACTGAGGGAATTGTCTTAGGTTTGTGGCACTGAGTGAATTGTCTTAGGTTTGTGTCAATGAGTGAGTTGTCTTAGGTTTATGTGGTCCTTGTCAAACATGCATGACACTGAGTGAATTGTCTTATGTTTATAATAATCCTTATCAAACATGCATGTCACTCAGTGAGTTGTCTTAGGTTTATAGTGGTCCTTGTCAAACATGCATGTCACTGAGTGAATTGTCTTAGGTTTATAGTGGTCTTTGTCAAGCATGCCTGTCACTGAGTTAGTTGTCTTAGGTTTATATTGGTCCTTGTCAAACATGCATGTCAGTAAGTGAATGGTCTTAGGTTTTTCATAATCATATCAACATGCAGGTCACTGAGTGAGTTGTCTTAGGTTTATAATAATCCTTATCAAACATGCATGTCACTGAGAGAATTGTCTTAGGTTTATAATGAACCTTGTTGAACATGTGTCCGTGAGTGAATTGTCTTAGGTTTATAATGAACCTTGTTGAACACGTGTCCGTGAGTGAATTGTCAGGTTTATAATGAACCTTGGTGAACATGTGTCCGTGAGTGAGTTGTCTTAGGTTTATACTAATCCTTATCAGACATGCATGTCACTGAGAGAACTGTCTTAGGTTTATAATGGATCTTGTCAAACATGCGCGTCACTGAGTGAGTTGCCTTAGGTTTATAATAATCCTTATTGAATGTGCATGTCAATGAGTGAGTTGTCTTAAGTTTATAACGGTTCCTGTCAAACAAATTTCTGAGTGAATTATCTTACATTATGTAGTCCTTGTCAAACGTGTGTCACTGCATGAATTGTCTTAGGTTTATGTGGTCCCTATCAAACATGCATGTCACTGAGCAAGTTGTTTTAGGTTTATGTGGTCCTTCTCAAACACGCATGTCACCGAGTGAATTGTCTTACGTTATGTAGTCCTTGTCAAACGTGTGTCACTGCGTGAATTGTCTTAGGTTTATGTGGTCCCTGTCAAACATGCATGTGCATGCCAATGAGTGAGTTCTCTTAGGTTTATGTGGTCCCTATCAAACATGCATGTCACTGAGTAAGTTGTTTTAGGTTTATGTGGTCCTTTTCAAACACGCATGTCACTGAGTGAATTGTCTTAGGTTTGTGTCACTGAGTGAATTGTCTTAGGTTTATAGTGGTCCTTGTAAAACATGCGTGTCACTGAGTGAATTGTCTTAGGTTTATAGTGGTTCTTGTAAAACATGCGTGTCACTGAGTGAATTGTCTTAGGTTTATAGTGGTTCTTGCAAAACATGCGTGTCACTGAGTGAATTGTTTTAGGTTTATAGTGGTTCTTGGAAAACATGCGTGTCACTGAGTGAATTGTCTTAGCTTTATAGTGGTTCTTGTAAAACATGCGTGTCACTGAGTGAATTGTCTTAGCTTTATAGTGGTTCTTGTAAAACATGCGTGTCACTGAGTGAATTGTCTTAGCTTTATAGTGGTTCTTGTAAAACATGCGTGTCACTGAGTGAATTGTCTTAGCTTTATAGTGGTTCTTGTAAAACATGCGTGTCACTGAGTGAATTGTCTTAGCTTTATAGTGGTTCTTGTAAAACATGCGTGTCACTGAGTGAATTGTCTTAGCTTTATAGTGGTTCTTGTAAAACATGCGTGTCACTCAGTGAATTGTCTTAGCTTTATAGTGGTTCTTGTAAAACATGCGTGTCACTCAGTGAATTGTCTTAGCTTTATAGTGGTTCTTGTAAAACATGCGTGTCACTCAGTGAATTGTCTTAGCTTTATAGTGGTTCTTGTAAAACATGCGTGTCACTCAGTGAATTGTCTTAGCTTTATAGTGGTTCTTGTAAAACATGCGTGTCACTCAGTGAATTGTCTTAGCTTTATAGTGGTTCTTGTAAAACATGCGTGTCACTCAGTGAATTGTCTCAGCTTTATAGTGGTTCTTGTAAAACATGCGTGTCACTCAGTGAATTGTCTCAGCTTTATAGTGGTTCTTGTAAAACATGCGTGTCACTGAGTGAATTGTCTTAGCTTTATAGTGGTTCTTGTAAAACATGCGTGTCACTGAGTGAATTGTCTTAGCTTTATAGTGGTTCTTGTAAAACATGCGTGTCACTGAGTGAATTGTCTTAGCTTTATAGTGGTTCTTGTAAAACATGCGTGTCACTGAGTGAATTGTCTTAGCTTTATAGTGGTTCTTGTAAAACATGCGTGTCACTGAGTGAATTGTCTTAGCTTTATAGTGGTTCTTGTAAAACATGCGTGTCACTGAGTGAATTGTCTTAGCTTTATAGTGGTTCTTGTAAAACATGCGTGTCACTGAGTGAATTGTCTTAGCTTTATAGTGGTTCTTGTAAAACATGCGTGTCACTGAGTGAATTGTCTTAGCTTTATAGTGGTTCTTGTAAAACATGCGTGTCACTGAGTGAATTGTCTTAGCTTTATAGTGGTTCTTGTAAAACATGCGTGTCACTGAGTGAATTGTCTTAGCTTTATAGTGGTTCTTGTAAAACATGCGTGTCACTGAGTGAATTGTCTTAGCTTTATAGTGGTTCTTGTAAAACATGCGTGTCACTGAGTGAATTGTCTTAGCTTTATAGTGGTTCTTGTAAAACATGCGTGTCACTGAGTGAATTGTCTTAGCTTTATAGTGGTTCTTGTAAAACATGCGTGTCACTGAGTGAATTGTCTTAGCTTTATAGTGGTTCTTGTAAAACATGCGTGTCACTGAGTGAATTGTCTTAGCTTTATAGTGGTTCTTGTAAAACATGCGTGTCACTGAGTGAATTGTCTTAGCTTTATAGTGGTTCTTGTAAAACATGCGTGTCACTGAGTGAATTGTCTTAGCTTTATAGTGGTTCTTGTAAAACATGCGTGTCACTGAGTGAATTGTCTTAGCTTTATAGTGGTTCTTGTAAAACATGCGTGTCACTGAGTGAATTGTCTTAGCTTTATAGTGGTTCTTGTAAAACATGCGTGTCACTGAGTGAATTGTCTTAGCTTTATAGTGGTTCTTGTAAAACATGCGTGTCACTGAGTGAATTGTCTTAGCTTTATAGTGGTTCTTGTAAAACATGCGTGTCACTGAGTGAATTGTCTTAGCTTTATAGTGGTTCTTGTAAAACATGCGTGTCACTGAGTGAATTGTCTTAGCTTTATAGTGGTTCTTGTAAAACATGCGTGTCACTGAGTGAATTGTCTTAGCTTTATAGTGGTTCTTGTAAAACATGCGTGTCACTGAGTGAATTGTCTTAGCTTTATAGTGGTTCTTGTAAAACATGCGTGTCACTGAGTGAATTGTCTTAGCTTTATAGTGGTTCTTGTAAAACATGCGTGTCACTGAGTGAATTGTCTTAGCTTTATAGTGGTTCTTGTAAAACATGCGTGTCACTGAGTGAATTGTCTTAGCTTTATAGTGGTTCTTGTAAAACATGCGTGTCACTGAGTGAATTGTCTTAGCTTTATAGTGGTTCTTGTAAAACATGCGTGTCACTGAGTGAATTGTCTTAGCTTTATAGTGGTTCTTGTAAAACATGCGTGTCACTGAGTGAATTGTCTTAGCTTTATAGTGGTTCTTGTAAAACATGCGTGTCACTGAGTGAATTGTCTTAGCTTTATAGTGGTTCTTGTAAAACATGCGTGTCACTGAGTGAATTGTCTTAGCTTTATAGTGGTTCTTGTAAAACATGCGTGTCACTGAGTGAATTGTCTTAGCTTTATAGTGGTTCTTGTAAAACATGCGTGTCACTGAGTGAATTGTCTTAGCTTTATAGTGGTTCTTGTAAAACATGCGTGTCACTGAGTGAATTGTCTTAGCTTTATAGTGGTTCTTGTAAAACATGCGTGTCACTGAGTGAATTGTCTTAGCTTTATAGTGGTTCTTGTAAAACATGCGTGTCACTGAGTGAATTGTCTTAGCTTTATAGTGGTTCTTGTAAAACATGCGTGTCACTGAGTGAATTGTCTTAGCTTTATAGTGGTTCTTGTAAAACATGCGTGTCACTGAGTGAATTGTCTTAGCTTTATAGTGGTTCTTGTAAAACATGCGTGTCACTGAGTGAATTGTCTTAGCTTTATAGTGGTTCTTGTAAAACATGCGTGTCACTGAGTGAATTGTCTTAGCTTTATAGTGGTTCTTGTAAAACATGCGTGTCACTGAGTGAATTGTCTTAGCTTTATAGTGGTTCTTGTAAAACATGCGTGTCACTGAGTGAATTGTCTTAGCTTTATAGTGGTTCTTGTAAAACATGCGTGTCACTGAGTGAATTGTCTTAGCTTTATAGTGGTTCTTGTAAAACATGCGTGTCACTGAGTGAATTGTCTTAGCTTTATAGTGGTTCTTGTAAAACATGCGTGTCACTGAGTGAATTGTCTTAGCTTTATAGTGGTTCTTGTAAAACATGCGTGTCACTGAGTGAATTGTCTTAGCTTTATAGTGGTTCTTGTAAAACATGCGTGTCACTGAGTGAATTGTCTTAGCTTTATAGTGGTTCTTGTAAAACATGCGTGTCACTGAGTGAATTGTCTTAGCTTTATAGTGGTTCTTGTAAAACATGCGTGTCACTGAGTGAATTGTCTTAGCTTTATAGTGGTTCTTGTAAAACATGCGTGTCACTGAGTGAATTGTCTTAGCTTTATAGTGGTTCTTGTAAAACATGCGTGTCACTGAGTGAATTGTCTTAGCTTTATAGTGGTTCTTGTAAAACATGCGTGTCACTGAGTGAATTGTCTTAGCTTTATAGTGGTTCTTGTAAAACATGCGTGTCACTGAGTGAATTGTCTTAGCTTTATAGTGGTTCTTGTAAAACATGCGTGTCACTGAGTGAATTGTCTTAGCTTTATAGTGGTTCTTGTAAAACATGCGTGTCACTGAGTGAATTGTCTTAGCTTTATAGTGGTTCTTGTAAAACATGCGTGTCACTGAGTGAATTGTCTTAGCTTTATAGTGGTTCTTGTAAAACATGCGTGTCACTGAGTGAATTGTCTTAGCTTTATAGTGGTTCTTGTAAAACATGCGTGTCACTGAGTGAATTGTCTTAGCTTTATAGTGGTTCTTGTAAAACATGCGTGTCACTGAGTGAATTGTCTTAGCTTTATAGTGGTTCTTGTAAAACATGCGTGTCACTGAGTGAATTGTCTTAGCTTTATAGTGGTTCTTGTAAAACATGCGTGTCACTGAGTGAATTGTCTTAGCTTTATAGTGGTTCTTGTAAAACATGCGTGTCACTGAGTGAATTGTCTTAGCTTTATAGTGGTTCTTGTAAAACATGCGTGTCACTGAGTGAATTGTCTTAGCTTTATAGTGGTTCTTGTAAAACATGCGTGTCACTGAGTGAATTGTCTTAGCTTTATAGTGGTTCTTGTAAAACATGCGTGTCACTGAGTGAATTGTCTTAGCTTTATAGTGGTTCTTGTAAAACATGCGTGTCACTGAGTGAATTGTCTTAGCTTTATAGTGGTTCTTGTAAAACATGCGTGTCACTGAGTGAATTGTCTTAGCTTTATAGTGGTTCTTGTAAAACATGCGTGTCACTGAGTGAATTGTCTTAGCTTTATAGTGGTTCTTGTAAAACATGCGTGTCACTGAGTGAATTGTCTTAGCTTTATAGTGGTTCTTGTAAAACATGCGTGTCACTGAGTGAATTGTCTTAGCTTTATAGTGGTTCTTGTAAAACATGCGTGTCACTGAGTGAATTGTCTTAGCTTTATAGTGGTTCTTGTAAAACATGCGTGTCACTGAGTGAATTGTCTTAGCTTTATAGTGGTTCTTGTAAAACATGCGTGTCACTGAGTGAATTGTCTTAGCTTTATAGTGGTTCTTGTAAAACATGCGTGTCACTGAGTGAATTGTCTTAGCTTTATAGTGGTTCTTGTAAAACATGCGTGTCACTGAGTGAATTGTCTTAGCTTTATAGTGGTTCTTGTAAAACATGCGTGTCACTGAGTGAATTGTCTTAGCTTTATAGTGGTTCTTGTAAAACATGCGTGTCACTGAGTGAATTGTCTTAGCTTTATAGTGGTTCTTGTAAAACATGCGTGTCACTGAGTGAATTGTCTTAGCTTTATAGTGGTTCTTGTAAAACATGCGTGTCACTGAGTGAATTGTCTTAGCTTTATAGTGGTTCTTGTAAAACATGCGTGTCACTGAGTGAATTGTCTTAGCTTTATAGTGGTTCTTGTAAAACATGCGTGTCACTGAGTGAATTGTCTTAGCTTTATAGTGGTTCTTGTAAAACATGCGTGTCACTGAGTGAATTGTCTTAGCTTTATAGTGGTTCTTGTAAAACATGCGTGTCACTGAGTGAATTGTCTTAGCTTTATAGTGGTTCTTGTAAAACATGCGTGTCACTGAGTGAATTGTCTTAGCTTTATAGTGGTTCTTGTAAAACATGCGTGTCACTGAGTGAATTGTCTTAGCTTTATAGTGGTTCTTGTAAAACATGCGTGTCACTGAGTGAATTGTCTTAGCTTTATAGTGGTTCTTGTAAAACATGCGTGTCACTGAGTGAATTGTCTTAGCTTTATAGTGGTTCTTGTAAAACATGCGTGTCACTGAGTGAATTGTCTTAGCTTTATAGTGGTTCTTGTAAAACATGCGTGTCACTGAGTGAATTGTCTTAGCTTTATAGTGGTTCTTGTAAAACATGCGTGTCACTGAGTGAATTGTCTTAGCTTTATAGTGGTTCTTGTAAAACATGCGTGTCACTGAGTGAATTGTCTTAGCTTTATAGTGGTTCTTGTAAAACATGCGTGTCACTGAGTGAATTGTCTTAGCTTTATAGTGGTTCTTGTAAAACATGCGTGTCACTGAGTGAATTGTCTTAGCTTTATAGTGGTTCTTGTAAAACATGCGTGTCACTGAGTGAATTGTCTTAGCTTTATAGTGGTTCTTGTAAAACATGCGTGTCACTGAGTGAATTGTCTTAGCTTTATAGTGGTTCTTGTAAAACATGCGTGTCACTGAGTGAATTGTCTTAGCTTTATAGTGGTTCTTGTAAAACATGCGTGTCACTGAGTGAATTGTCTTAGCTTTATAGTGGTTCTTGTAAAACATGCGTGTCACTGAGTGAATTGTCTTAGCTTTATAGTGGTTCTTGTAAAACATGCGTGTCACTGAGTGAATTGTCTTAGCTTTATAGTGGTTCTTGTAAAACATGCGTGTCACTGAGTGAATTGTCTTAGCTTTATAGTGGTTCTTGTAAAACATGCGTGTCACTGAGTGAATTGTCTTAGCTTTATAGTGGTTCTTGTAAAACATGCGTGTCACTGAGTGAATTGTCTTAGCTTTATAGTGGTTCTTGTAAAACATGCGTGTCACTGAGTGAATTGTCTTAGCTTTATAGTGGTTCTTGTAAAACATGCGTGTCACTGAGTGAATTGTCTTAGCTTTATAGTGGTTCTTGTAAAACATGCGTGTCACTGAGTGAATTGTCTTAGCTTTATAGTGGTTCTTGTAAAACATGCGTGTCACTGAGTGAATTGTCTTAGCTTTATAGTGGTTCTTGTAAAACATGCGTGTCACTGAGTGAATTGTCTTAGCTTCATAGTGGTTCTTGTAAAACATGCGTGTCACTGAGTGAATTGTCTTAGCTTCATAGTGGTTCTTGTAAAACATGCGTGTCACTGAGTGAATTGTCTTAGCTTCATAGTGGTTCTTGTAAAACATGCGTGTCACTGAGTGAATTGTCTTAGCTTCATAGTGGTTCTTGTAAAACATGCGTGTCACTGAGTGAATTGTCTTAGCTTCATAGTGGTTCTTGTAAAACATGCGTGTCACTGAGTGAATTGTCTTAGCTTCATAGTGGTTCTTGTAAAACATGCGTGTCACTGAGTGAATTGTCTTAGCTTCATAGTGGTTCTTGTAAAACATGCGTGTCACTGAGTGAATTGTCTTAGCTTCATAGTGGTTCTTGTAAAACATGCGTGTCACTGAGTGAATTGTCTTAGCTTCATAGTGGTTCTTGTAAAACATGCGTGTCACTGAGTGAATTGTCTTAGCTTCATAGTGGTTCTTGTAAAACATGCGTGTCACTGAGTGAATTGTCTTAGCTTCATAGTGGTTCTTGTAAAACATGCGTGTCACTGAGTGAATTGTCTTAGCTTCATAGTGGTTCTTGTAAAACATGCGTGTCACTGAGTGAATTGTCTTAGCTTTATAGTGGTTCTTGTAAAACATGCGTGTCACTGAGTGAATTGTCTTAGCTTTATAGTGGTTCTTGTAAAACATGCGTGTCACTGAGTGAATTGTCTTAGCTTTATAGTGGTTCTTGTAAAACATGCGTGTCACTGAGTGAATTGTCTTAGCTTCATAGTGGTTCTTGTAAAACATGCGTGTCACTGAGTGAATTGTCTTAGCTTCATAGTGGTTCTTGTAAAACATGCGTGTCACTGAGTGAATTGTCTTAGCTTCATAGTGGTTCTTGTAAAACATGCGTGTCACTGAGTGAATTGTCTTAGCTTCATAGTGGTTCTTGTAAAACATGCGTGTCACTGAGTGAATTGTCTTAGCTTCATAGTGGTTCTTGTAAAACATGCGTGTCACTGAGTGAATTGTCTTAGCTTCATAGTGGTTCTTGTAAAACATGCGTGTCACTGAGTGAATTGTCTTAGCTTCATAGTGGTTCTTGTAAAACATGCGTGTCACTGAGTGAATTGTCTTAGCTTCATAGTGGTTCTTGTAAAACATGCGTGTCACTGAGTGAATTGTCTTAGCTTCATAGTGGTTCTTGTAAAACATGCGTGTCACTGAGTGAATTGTCTTAGCTTCATAGTGGTTCTTGTAAAACATGCGTGTCACTGAGTGAATTGTCTTAGCTTCATAGTGGTTCTTGTAAAACATGCGTGTCACTGAGTGAATTGTCTTAGCTTCATAGTGGTTCTTGTAAAACATGCGTGTCACTGAGTGAATTGTCTTAGCTTCATAGTGGTTCTTGTAAAACATGCGTGTCACTGAGTGAATTGTCTTAGCTTCATAGTGGTTCTTGTAAAACATGCGTGTCACTGAGTGAATTGTCTTAGCTTTATAGTGGTTCTTGTAAAACATGCGTGTCACTGAGTGAATTGTCTTAGCTTTATAGTGGTTCTTGTAAAACATGCGTGTCACTGAGTGAATTGTCTTGGCTTTATAGTGGTTCTTGTAAAACATGCGTGTCACTGAGTGAATTGTCTTGGCTTTATAGTGGTTCTTGTAAAACATGCGTGTCACTGAGTGAATTGTCTTAGCTTTATAGTGGTTCTTGTAAAACATGCGTGTCACTGAGTGAATTGTCTTGGCTTTATAGTGGTTCTTGTAAAACATGCGTGTCACTGAGTGAATTGTCTTAGCTTTATAGTGGTTCTTGTAAAACATGCGTGTCACTGAGTGAATTGTCTTAGCTTTATAGTGGTTCTTGTAAAACATGCGTGTCACTGAGTGAATTGTCTTAGCTTTATAGTGGTTCTTGTAAAACATGCGTGTCACTGAGTGAATTGTCTTAGCTTTATAGTGGTTCTTGTAAAACATGCGTGTCACTGAGTGAATTGTCTTAGCTGTATAGTGGTTCTTGTAAAACATGCGTGTCACTGAGTGAATTGTCTTAGCTGTATAGTGGTTCTTGTAAAACATGCGTGTCACTGAGTGAATTGTCTTAGCTTTATAGTGGTTCTTGTAAAACATGCGTGTCACTGAGTGAATTGTCTTAGCTTTATAGTGGTTCTTGTAAAACATGCGTGTCACTGAGTGAATTGTCTTAGCTTTATAGTGGTTCTTGTAAAACATGCGTGTCACTGAGTGAATTGTCTTAGCTTTATAGTGGTTCTTGTAAAACATGCGTGTCACTGAGTGAATTGTCTTAGCTTTATAGTGGTTCTTGTAAAACATGCGTGTCACTGAGTGAATTGTCTTAGCTTTATAGTGGTTCTTGTAAAACATGCGTGTCACTGAGTGAATTGTCTTAGCTTCATAGTGGTTCTTGTAAAACATGCGTGTCACTGAGTGAATTGTCTTAGCTTCATAGTGGTTCTTGTAAAACATGCGTGTCACTGAGTGAATTGTCTTAGCTTCATAGTGGTTCTTGTAAAACATGCGTGTCACTGAGTGAATTGTCTTAGCTTTATAGTGGTTCTTGTAAAACATGCGTGTCACTGAGTGAATTGTCTTAGCTTTATAGTGGTTCTTGTAAAACATGCGTGTCACTGAGTGAATTGTCTTAGCTTTATAGTGGTTCTTGTAAAACATGCGTGTCACTGAGTGAATTGTCTTAGCTTTATAGTGGTTCTTGTAAAACATGCGTGTCACTGAGTGAATTGTCTTAGCTTTATAGTGGTTCTTGTAAAACATGCGTGTCACTGAGTGAATTGTCTTAGCTTTATAGTGGTTCTTGTAAAACATGCGTGTCACTGAGTGAATTGTCTTAGCTTTATAGTGGTTCTTGTAAAACATGCGTGTCACTGAGTGAATTGTCTTAGCTTCATAGTGGTTCTTGTAAAACATGCGTGTCACTGAGTGAATTGTCTTAGCTTCATAGTGGTTCTTGTAAAACATGCGTGTCACTGAGTGAATTGTCTTAGCTTCATAGTGGTTCTTGTAAAACATGCGTGTCACTGAGTGAATTGTCTTAGCTTCATAGTGGTTCTTGTAAAACATGCGTGTCACTGAGTGAATTGTCTTAGCTTCATAGTGGTTCTTGTAAAACATGCGTGTCACTGAGTGAATTGTCTTAGCTTCATAGTGGTTCTTGTAAAACATGCGTGTCACTGAGTGAATTGTCTTAGCTTCATAGTGGTTCTTGTAAAACATGCGTGTCACTGAGTGAATTGTCTTAGCTTCATAGTGGTTCTTGTAAAACATGCGTGTCACTGAGTGAATTGTCTTAGCTTCATAGTGGTTCTTGTAAAACATGCGTGTCACTGAGTGAATTGTCTTAGCTTCATAGTGGTTCTTGTAAAACATGCGTGTCACTGAGTGAATTGTCTTAGCTTCATAGTGGTTCTTGTAAAACATGCGTGTCACTGAGTGAATTGTCTTAGCTTCATAGTGGTTCTTGTAAAACATGCGTGTCACTGAGTGAATTGTCTTAGCTTCATAGTGGTTCTTGTAAAACATGCGTGTCACTGAGTGAATTGTCTTAGCTTCATAGTGGTTCTTGTAAAACATGCGTGTCACTGAGTGAATTGTCTTAGCTTCATAGTGGTTCTA